>JAJMSF010000006.1:0-456738 GCA_030558275.1 Chernovozyma palmyrensis
GGGGGGCGAGACATGGGGAGGAGACAAGGGGGCGAGGGAAGCGGCGAGGGAGGAGCGCTAGCGCTGATGATGGGGCTCGCCACGCCCACTCTGAACTGACAACATGCTGAGCACACAGGCCCTCTTCAGACCAGTAAGGGCCAAAATCATCCGCCTAATGTCTACCCTACATTTGCCACCAGACTTCCCACCCAGCACCTGCGTCCTCTACATTCTCTCCCTGCTATCATATCATTAACGCTAATATACAAACCGCCAGTCATTCCTTAATTGGCAGCGGAGGAGTACTTGGTCACGGCTCTGGTACCTTCCGAGACCGCATGCTTGGCCAATTCACCGGGCAAGATCAATCTGACGGCAGTCTGGATCTCTCTAGCAGAAATAGTGGACTTCTTGTTGTAAGCAGCCAACTTGGAAGCCTCGCCAGCAATTCTTTCAAAAATGTCGTTGACAAAAGAGTTCATGATGGACATGGCCTTCTGCGAAATACCGGTGTCTGGGTGAGTCTGCTTCAACACCTTGTAGATGTAAGAAGAGTAAGTCTCCTTTCTGGTCTTGGATCTCTTCTTTGGCTCAGAAGAAGCGGTCTTCTTGGCAGCGGGCTTCTTCTCAGCTGGGGCCTTGGAGGCGGGTTTCTTTTCTGCTTTTGGGGCCATTGTGAACTGTTTGAGTGTAGGATTAATACGGTGGCGTACTCTATCAATAGAAAAAACTCCCTGGGGATTCTCCTTATATATCAATCTCCACCAGACTGTATGCACTCCCACTTGTGGGTCCGCGATTGTTATCAAAACAAGGATGAGAGTTACTCCCGGTGGTTAGTAAATCGTGGAACGCGCTCCTCCTGCATATGACGCTATTTTGTTAGTGCCTTGATTTACCACCCCTGTGTAAACTGGAGCGCGCGCCTCCTGGCTCTTTCCTTGGGCGGTCCCGCCTAAGTTGTTTGTATATTCCTGCACGGCCACTGGAGACGCCACCGCTCACAAGGGGCGGTATATAAATGTAGCGATCCCCTTACGAAGCCAGAATTTATCATCAAAGAATTCACATACTTCTTTACAATAATTTATAATGTCCGGAAAGGGAAAAGCAAGCACCACTGAAAAGGCCTCCACCTCCAGATCTGCCAAGGCTGGCTTATCTTTCCCCGTTGGTAGAGTCCACAGACTCTTGAGAAAGGGAAACTACGCCCAGAGAGTTGGTTCTGGTGCCCCCGTTTACTTGACCGCTGTGTTGGAATACTTGGCTGCTGAAATCTTGGAATTGGCTGGTAACGCCGCCAGAGACAACAAGAAGTCCAGAATTATCCCCAGACACTTGCAATTGGCCATCAGAAACGATGAGGAGTTGAACAAATTGCTTGGTCACGTCACCATCGCCCAGGGTGGTGTCTTGCCAAACATTCACGCCACCTTGTTGCCTCCCAAGAAGTCTTCCAAGGCTGGTGCTTCTCAGGAATTGTAGTTGGTCTAACTACGTGTATATTAGTTATGAACAGAGAATGAAGAGTAAGGTTTTCGGACACGTGTAGGTGGGCTTCTAGGGAGTATTAACGTTTTTTTGTTGCTAATTGGTTGACGGAGTTACTGTTCTTGAAATCTGATTGCTGCCCTTCATAACAATTTCCCAGTAATTCTTGGTTATTCGCAACCTTTCTTACTAGTTTTTCATAATTTCTCACTAATTTCTCGCCGCCAGGGATAACAACTCACCTAGCGCAAGCGGTTTCCTCACAATGGAGAAATTTTCCACCTGGAGAGACAGGGGTACGGGGATCTCCCCCTTTATGCCCGCAGAGGCACCTCCGGGTTCCTTTGGCCTCCGGCTCGTGCTGTTCGTGCTGCTTCTCTTCAGGGTGCCCGCGCTTCTCCTAGCGCTGCTCGCCTACTGGACAGTGTTGCCCACACCTTCGGTTGCCAAGTTCATCCTCTGCTTTTGTTTTGGCTATAAGGAGATCGAATTGAGTGTTGATAGGGTCAAAAGATCGCGTTTGGATGAAATTAACGCTGCCAGACCGGACGTGGACGACTTGGTGGTTGCCAACTATGTGTCTCCGTTGAACGGCTTGATGTTGGCGAGCATCTCTCTCTGTTCATGGAGAAAGATTGTGGTGCTAATTCCAGACAAAAAGGGCCAGTTGTTTCAGTACTCGATCTGGGGCGTGCTAGGACATGCGTTGGCACAAGAGTTCGGCATTCTGCCCAGATCACAGCCGGTCACAGACTTGGCCAAATTCAGAGGAAGGCTCGTGTTCTTGTTCCCCGAAGGGACCCCTTCCAACAACAAAGCAGTGCTCCCCTTCACAGCCAAGCTGCTCAGCACCAAGGGCTGGTCGGTGAAGACGGTGCTGTTGAAATTGGCGCTTAAACATCTCGCCACCCCGCTACCATTGACCTCTCCCCTGGGCCATATTCTCTCACTCCTCTCCAACATCAGCGGCAAAAACAGGATCCGTGCCAAAATTTTCCTCCACGAAGACTCAGACCGCCTCGATTTGGTACTGACAAGAAAAGCGTTGGAACTGGACCAGTTGAGCTCGGTGGGTGCAGATTTGGACATGCTGCTGAAGCAGAAGTTCTACAGCGAATATCTCAAAGTCCACGGCTAGAGATGCAATGATTATTATAAATACATGGTATTGTACATGAAGCAGCCATTTTCAGCTTTCATAGTTGTTCGTTTTAATCTGTGGGGTCCCCCGATCGGTGTCTTGAGCACTCCGATCGATGCCTATGAGTGTCTGACTTATGCCTCGGATGTTCGGACCGTTGTCTTGAGCTTGTGTACCGATGCTCCGAGCCCTCTTGCCCATCTCTTGGGCTTTTGGATCGGCGTTTTTCCTCTGAGTGTCTGTGCCTGTGTGTGCTTCTTTCCCTCTTATCGCCTCTCGCTGGGCTTCTATCTCGCACAAATTGCTCCAAAGGATCCCTGGCATCGTCCTCAATGTTCGCTGAGTCCCCAAGAATTTCCATCGGGTCTCTGAAATCTTCCATTGGGTCCTTGAAATCTTCCATCAGGTCTGTCGGCTTCTCTTCAGTCTTATGCTCCAACAACTTGGGCACAGATCCTCCCACACTCTTAGAAACCTCGACATTCGCCTCGCTGTAATCCACTAAAAAATCGTCTTCTTTCTGCCCTTCTCGCAACTGATAGTACACGTGGTCTACCTTGATCTTCTTGTCCAAAACGGCAATTCCATTGAGGTTGTCGATGGCCAAAATGCATGAGCGGTGGTCCTCGTACTTCAAATAACAAAATCCGCGAGACTTGCCACTGTCTCTGTCCCTGATCAAGTTGATGTGGGTTGGTACTCCGTACTGGGAAAAAATGGCGAGAACGTCTGACTCCGCAAGCAGTGGCGGAAGGAACCCGATGTAGATGTACGGGGTGTCGTTATAATCGGCGTGCCACGAGGCAGAATCGGAGACTCTGTTTTCCAACTCCTTCTTGTTGATACTGATGATCTTCTGGATGGAGTTCATGGTAGAGTGGGGGAAGTAGGTGAGGAGCTGGACGAGGAGCTGAAAAGGTCGTAGGTGGGCTAGTAGATGGGGAAGCAAGTAGCAGGCCGCCTAGGAGCTCAGAAAGTCGGGATGTTCGCAAAGATGCCCCAGTCTCGCGAGTACCGCGACGTCCTGGCGAGATCTTCGTGAGTCCTAGAAAGCCTTTCGTCCCTAGCGCTTCTCTTCCAGCTCCATACTCAGCGCGCCAAGGCGAAATGTTGTCCACATTACACCACCTCTCCAAGGCACTACGAGTCCTTTCGACTTCAAACTTTCCCCATATGTCTTCACTCCGCCTACAGTCTGCCACATTTTGGGGTTTTTTGGGCTAGTTCTACCATTGCAGCCTCGCCTCACCTTCTCCTACACTTAAATCTGTACACAGTTCATACCTAGTCCAAGCTTAAGCCTAGCGCCTCCCTCTGAGATTTCGACTCCGGGTCAAAAAAAGGCACCTCCGCCAACGTCGACACTCGGGTGCCGTGTCTTGGCTCCAGACCCTCGTGGTCCCACACGGCAAAGTGCTGCGAGATTCTGTTATCCCAAAGCGCCGAAGTGCCCAAGCCCTCACGAGTCGGTTGCCAGTTGAAGCGCACCTGGATATCCAAATTCTTCTCAAAGACGCTGAAAAGATACTCCAAAATGAGCTTTGATTCGGCCGGTTCCAACCCAACAATACTGGTGGTGTAGGCTCTGTTGACAAACAAAGACTTCCATCCGGTGACGGGGTGGGTGCGCACGATGGGGTGCTCTCTCTCGATGCTCAGGGGGCCCCGGAGCGGGTTCTCGCGGTCGAGATACTGATGGAGGGACTTGAAGGTGGCGTTCTTGCCCTCCAAGAATTCCTGGAGTGCAGGCGACAACTTGTCGTACGCGGCGTAGCCAGACACCCAGAGGGTGTCACCTCCGACCTTGGGGATGGCGTCATTGTGCAAATGGGTAATCCCAGGGGGCTGGAGCTCGTGGCTAAGGTCTGCGTGCCAGTGGGCAGTTCCACCGCCCCGTTTGAACGACAAATTAAGGCCACGGGCCTTGGCCAAGTCCAACCAAATCACCGACACACCGCCCTCGCCTAACGGAACCCTGGGCGCCTGCGGATGAATCTCCACCGGGCCCCAATACTTCCCAAGCTCCAATTGTTTCTGGGGGGCAAGGTCCTGGTCTCGGAAAAACACCACCACACGTTCAGCAATGAGGAGCGCCAACTCGTCCCGCTGCTTGTTGGACAACTCGCTCAACTGGAGGCCCACGATCTCAGTCCCAATGTGCTTAGTGAGGTCTCTCACCTCCTTGGCGGCACCGAAGAGCGCCTTCTTTTCAGGATCGGCAAATTTACCCCGGTCCTCATACTCCCGCACGGAGTCCCGAACCTGGAGTACCTCATCCTTGAACACGGGGATCTTTTCGGAGGTGGGGATCTCAGGGTACTGTGAGTAGTCCACGCCGTGGCGGTCGAACCTGGCACGCGTGGAGGCTGGAAGTTGGGCGCTTTTGGCGGATGCTGGCGCTTGGAGTGCCTTGAGCTTGAGCACAGCGGCTTCGATTTCGGTGGTCATGGCGTCTACCGAAGTGGCAAGGATAGCGGACTTTGGGGCCTTTTATAGAAACGTGAGCCACAGCTCTGGCTACTGTGATCTGGCGACACTGTGGGTGCCATGTTGTATAGCAGTGTGGCCATGGTCTATTGCCTAATTGTGGCCTATCAGAGAACATGATGGGTCAAGAATTAAGGGCTACAGTCAGCTGGAACTTGGGGCTGTCGATTTGCAATTGCTTCAGTTCATTGGCTCTCCTGTTTCTCTCTCTTTTCCTCTTCCTTTTCACCTCCTGCCTCTCTCTCGCTCTACATTCGCCATTATTAACAACTTTTATTTCGCTAAATTCAAACTTTTGAGTGATTCCATTTAATTCAATGGTAACCCGAGCGCCTCTCTCTGAGATTTCGACTCCGGGTCAAAAACAGGCACATCTGCCAAGGAAGTCACTCTGGTACCGTGTCTGGGCTCTAAGCCCTCGTGGTCCCACACGGCATTGTGCTGCGAGACTCTGTTGTCCCAAATAGCAGAGGTGCCGAGCCCCTCCTTGGTGGGTTGCCAGTTGAACCTTACCTGGATATCCAAGTTCTTCTCATAAATTCCGTAAAGATAGTTCAAGATAAGGTCTGACTCCGCTGGCTCAAGTCCCACAATCCGCACGGTCATGGATCTGTTCACGGCCAAAAACTTCCAGCCGGTAGCAGGGTGGGTACGCACAATCGGGTGCTCTCTCTCGATGTACTTGGGGCCCTTGAGGGGGTTTTCACGATCTAAGTACTGGTGAGCTGAGCGGTAGATTGCCGTCTTACCGTCCAAGAACTTCTGGAAAGCAGGCGACAATTTGTCGTACGCTGCGTAGCCAGAAGCCCACACAGTGTCACCTCCGACCTTGGGGATGGTATCATTGTGCAAATGGGTGATTCCAGCGGGCTGGAACTCGTGCACCAAGTCGGTGTGCCAGGAGGAATTTCCACCGATGGAACGCTTGAAAGTGAGCCCCAAGCCAAAGAGCTCGCGGGCGTGATCCTGCCAGATGACGGAAATCCCGTCAAGATTCTCGCCATTGATAGCGTGGGGAACACGGGGAACCTGAGGGTGTACCTCCACCTGACCCCAGTACTTTCCGAGCTCCAATTGCTTCTGGGGAGACAAGTCCTGGTCTCTGAAGAAAACAACAACTCTCTCAGAAATGAGAAGAGCCAACTCGTCGCGCTGCTGGTCGGTCAAGTCACTCAACTGGAGCCCGATGATCTCGGTTCCAAGGTGTTTTGTGAGGTCCCGAACCTCCTTTGCGGCTCCAAAAAGTGACTTCTTTTCGGGATCGGCATTTTTGCCCCTTTCGATATAAGGGAACTCTTTGTTCCTGACCTGGAAGGCATCGTCCACAAACTTGGGGATATCTTCTGGCCTGGGCACGACGGGGTACCCTTTAGACAAATCGATACCGTGTCTCTCAAACCGGTTTCTGGCTGACGCTGGGAGTTTTTCAAGCCATGAGACACTGGCTCCAGGCTGGATGGTTTTCTTGTGGGATGCGTGGCCGACGGGCTTTAACGCGGCGAGCTTCTCGATGGTCTCTTGGAGCTCGGATTCGGAGGCGGTTTTTGATGGGGCCATGGTTTGTAAACGTAGAAATGGTTCTTTGAGTTCTTCATGGACCGAAATTGGCCCGTTGGGCCCTTGTTTTATAAAGGGTCCTGCTTATTAATGAAGCCACAGTGCTGATAAGAGTTGCAATTGTTGCAAATTGCATGAGGGGGATGCAATTCGCACTGTGGCATAGACCCCACAGTGAGGGAGGCTGAAGTGAGAGCCCTTATCATGCGGTGGGGAGTTAAGTTCTCCGGTGTTCTCCTCACTCACTTGCTTTGCCGTCTGATGTTTTCTGTGCTCATTCTCTGTGTGCGTTGTCTACCTTCTTCTCTCTTCCTTCGCACTCTCATTCTCATTCCTTTCACTTTACTCTCAATGTTCATTTCCCTCACACTACTGTCTCTTGCCTCTCTCTTGTCTTGGCTCTGTTTTTGAGTCTCATTTCTGTTTCACTTAACTTCTACATACTCTCTTCTACATATTATATTCTCTATCCCCGTATCAACTGCCTAAATTAACTTTCGATTTCAAAATGCTACGTCGGTTTCCCATATAATTCGCCTTGTACTTCACTAAGTCTTCTCCATAGACCCTCACTCTCGCTACGTAACCGACTCTCTACAAATTTCTAGTCCTCGTTACATTCTTCCTCAATAGACTCCCTCCCCACTATACCTCGCCCACACAGCTGCGCAGTTCTGGTCATCCAAATTGTCCCACCGACTGAACTTTCCTGCCACGCATCCCTCAACTAACGGACTCCGCGGACAGTTGAAGTATGGGTCGTGGAAGTAGCCGATGTCTCTGAACCAGTGGATGGACTTGCGGTCTGCAAACAATGCCAATCCCACCGAATGCACCGGAGCATCTCCCCAGCGCTCGTAGTAGAACTTCCCTGTGGAATCCAAGTACTTGAACCACTCATTGTAGGGCTCAGAGCGGAAAAAATCCATGTCCGCTATCTCGAAATTGGACCAGAAATGGCACCCGGAATATCCCCCCGTGGACTTGACCCTTTCTGTGTGAAGCTCGTCGTATAGAAGCCACTGAAACGCCCCGTTTTCGTTCACATACTTGTAGTGGTCGTCCTGATTCAAGAACTTGAGCGTTTCGGGCCAAAGAGTGGCTATGGTCTCGTGAATGTCATATAAATTGATCGTGAACCCGTAAACTTTGCCTGTGCCGCTTAAATATTTGAAAACATCATACTGGATGTCCGTGTAGAAATCCACGTCAGGCTCGATGCGCCAGTAGTATTTGTACTTCTGAAGCTCGGGAACATTGTAGAAATTGCCCAGGTAGAACCGACACATGTTGTGGTACGACTGCTTGCGGGCATATGCCACGTTGTGCTCCTGCATCACCGCCATGGCCAGCTCCTCCCGCTCGAGGTCAATGTTCCCAGGCTTATCCCAGAGACCCGACGGGATCACCACAAACTCCATCTCGGCTTTGGAGAGCCGCTGCATCTTCTGCTTGAACGTGTCCGTGAACGGCATGTCGTTGATGAACGTGTATGGGTAGTTGAATTTGGAGTTGAACTTGGCTTCGAGTCGTTTGATGGTGCGTGCGATTTTGGTGGCCTCCTGGGTACGCACGAGGGCAAGAATGGTGGCGTTGGCTCGCTGGTACGTGGCCACATCTGCTGGTGGTCGGATGGAGTCCATGTCAAAATCCACGGGCTCCTTGGTCTCTTGCTCGTACATCTTCGAGTAGAACTCCTTGTTTTCCTTGAGAACCTCCTCGTGTGTTCGGGATCCGGCGCCCCCAATGTACCGAAACCGAACATCTTGGGGCTTGATCTGGTAGCCGTATCGGCTGTAGGTGTCGTTAGGATCCGGAGGGGGTGAGACAGCCTGCTGGAGGTACGAGAAATCGAATTTGTTGGTGAGAGAGGTGATTCCCACCAGTACCTGGCCGGTGGGGATCGTTTCCAGGAAAATCAAGACCATCGTGATGGTCAAGAGCGCAAGTGGCGCTATCCACCGGAGCCGTTTGGGTGTCACTCGTATCATGGGTGGAGGAGTGACAATAAATAATTAGATCAATGCAGCCGAAGAGGCAGAAATGGTGAATGTGGATAAATTGCTTGGCTCTGGCCTCTAGTCTCTGGTTTCTGGTCTGTTCTGATCTTTGAATCCTCTGTTCTGATCTGTTGGTGTGGCTGCTTGAGGCTTGTTGATGTTGGACCGGTTTCCCTGAATCTGTCACTGTCTGTGTAGTCAGATGATCGTTTAGTTGGCCTATCGCGTTCTCTTCCCTTCGCTTTTCTTCTCTCTCTTTTCTTCTCTTTTATTCTCTTTTATTCTTTTCTCTTTCCTCTCTTCTCCTCTTTCTTCTCGTACTCTGCTCCTCTAATTTGCTGATCGCCCACCTTTTATCGTGGCCTTGCTCAAACCAAGCCTTGTGGGCATTGTGTAACGCAGGCACCACGCCAACGCCCAAAATTGGGCCCTAGTACCACGTCGTGCCGGTGCGGCTATTGTTGGCCGGGCTACTGATCTGACAGCGACAGGTGATGGCCGGGCAGGTGACCTGATCGTCAGCATTTCCGCACCCCACAATTCGTGGCGCGATGAGCTAGTGCTAGGGGTCCCAAGCTTCCAAACGCCGGGGCCCCCTAAAAAGGTCATTGCGTGTGTTGTTGCGTGCGTAGTATATGGCTGTAGTCCTGGGCCAATTTTTCAGTTTCTGGCACTCAGGGGCACCAAATTGGTCGGCGGATTCCAGCGCCGCCCTAGCGCACCGGTCTAGTGCACCCGTCTCCTCGAACCGTTCCCCGCCAAAGCTCGAACCTAATGCCCCATATCTTCACTACACGAGAACTTCAACACCAGAGTAGGCAGCACGCGGATTCCACATGTCCACCAGCTCTCCACCAGCTCTCCAATTGCACCTCAGCCAGTCCTGCATTCTCTACATTAGCTCTCAGCCGACCCTACACTGAGCACAGATTCATGTCTATCGCTATTTCTGCTGCTGGCCACCGTACTTTCCTCTCCATTCGTCAATCTTCTTCTCATCAATGCGCGAGAACAAGTACTGGGGCTTGCCGATACAGTGGCCGGGCTGCAACACCTGGACAAATTGGTCGGTGATGGAGAGCGCTGGCACGTTCAAAATCTCGTTGATCTTGTCGCCAATTGCAGGCATGAAAGGCCCGATGATCGCCGACAAAAGGTAGATAAGGTTCAAGCCCACGCTGACCACCGCGTCCGATTTGTCTGGGAAGTCGTTGTATAAGGTGTTGTCCAACTTGTTGTCCTGGAGGAACTGGTTACCGCGCGAGGAGATGGCCATGGCGCTCTCCAAGCCCCGGCGCAAGCCTCCCAACTCCATGGCCTCGATGTACTGGGTCAACAACCGGTTGACGTCAGCCTCAAAGGAGGCGTAGTTTGGAATGAACTTGGCGTCATACTGCGGGATGACCCCGTTGTACTTTGCGTCCACAAACTTCACGAGCCGGTTCACAAAGTTCCCGAGGTTTGCCAAAAGCTCCGAGTTGTTCTTGGTGACAAACTCAGCCCACGAGAACTGCGAGTCGGACGTCTCGGGGCGCACAGATGCCAAGTAATATCTCCACACCGAGGCAGAAATCCCCGTGTCCTTGGCGTTGTTTCCAAACACCCCGACGCCACGCGACTTCGAGAACTTGCCGCCCTCGTACTGCAAGTACTCGGTGGTGTTGATATGGTGCAACTTGGTCCACTTGTCCTTGGTGCCGATCTGGGTCGCCGGGAAAACAACACAGTGGAAAGGAACGTTGTCCTTGCCCATGAACTGGAACAACTCGACGTTGTCGGGATTTCTCCACCACTGCTCCCAGTTCTTGTTGCCCTTGCCCTTCTCGTGCTCTTCTTCGAAGTAGCACGACGTGATGGACACGTACCCGATCGGCGCGTCGAACCACACGTACAAAACCTTCTCCTTGAACTTCTCCAAGGGCACGGGTGTGCCCCACTTCAAGTCTCTGGTGATGCATCTCGACTGCAAGCCCTCGCGGAGCCAAGAGTTGGTGATGGTGCGCGAGTTCTTGGTCCAGTGGCCCTTGGCGCTCGCCTCGTCGATCCACTTCTTCAACTCGGGCTCGATGTCGTCCAATTTCAAGTACACGTGCGTCGAATCACGCGACACGGGCACAGCGTTGTCGAGCTTGCACCGAGGGTTGATCAACTCGAACGGGTTCAACAAGTTGCCGCACTTGTCACACTGGTCGCCGCGCGCGTCCTCGTAGCTGCACTTGGGGCAGGTGCCCTCCACGAATCGGTCGGCCAAGAAAGACTTGTGCTCCTCACAGTACAACTGCGCGGTAGTCTTCTCTTCCAAGTAGCCGTTCTCGTACAACTTCAAGAAAATCAGCTGAGCGATGTCGGTCAATTCGGGGGTGGCGGTGCGGCCAAAGTTGTCGAATTGAATGTCAAACCAGTCGTAGATCTCTTTGTGGATCTTGAAATACTTGTCCACCAACTGCTGGGGCGTCACGTTCTCCTCCAACGCCTTGGTCTCGGTGGCGGTCCCGTACTCGTCGGTTCCACAGATGTAGAGAAGATTGTAGTTGCGATTCTTGCCGTAGCGGGAAAAGATGTCCGCTGAGAGCACCGAGCCGATGATGTTGCCCAAGTGAGGGACGTTGTTGACGTAGGGGAGCGAGGACGTGAGCAAAATGTTGCGCTCGTTCTCGCGGGGGAGGATCTTGCCCTGCTGCTTTCTCACGAGGTGGCCGTCGGCGACTCTGCGCACCCCCGTGTTCTGCTGCTTCGTTCTCTCCACCTTCGTCAACGAGAGCGCAAGGGCAAGTGCCCGCGACACCTTGGGGTCCTTTGCAAACTGCTGGAACCACGCGGAGTCGAGCAGCTCGCGGGCAAAGTAGAGGGTGGCAAACAAAATGACTTGCTCAGCGGTGGGCGTCGCTGGGTCGGCGTCGATCAGGAGCTTGTTGAGGGCCGCCGCCACGCCGTCGGCCGAAAGTTTCGCCTGTGACCGCAACTGGCGGTAGAGCTCCGTCTGCTCGTAGTCCACGGCGCTGCTGGCACCGAAATCGCCCGCCAAGTATCTCACGATGGCGTTGGGCTCAAAGAGTTCGAACCCGCTCTTGGGGTCTTTGAGCACCAAGGGAGAATCGTCGGCAGAAAAGGCCACGCTGGGCTGGAAGAGCGCGAGGGCAACCGCCACTTTGATGTTGGCGGCCAAGTCAACGGGCGAGGCGCCCTGGGACGCATGGGCTTCGAGGGGCATGTTGGTGGTGGAGAGGAGGGTGACTCTTGGTCAGCGCTGAATTTGTGGCTCGCCGCGTGCAGGACAGGACCGGATGGCTACCGCAGATCGTCCCAGCCATCCGCAGCCGTTCACCGAGACGTTCACCGAGACGTTCACCCAGCTGCCCATCCAGCGGCCCAGCTGAATTCCGCAGCTCCAGCACACCCAGCCATTGCAAAACTGACTCGTTTGCCCCATCTACCGACTCAGTTGCCCCATCTACCGACCCAGTTGCCCCATCTACCGACCCGATCGCCCTATTCACCGACGCCCCATCCACCGACCAGGCTCCCTATCCCAGCCACTGCATCTCTTTCCTTGCACCACTCATCCTCACTGATGCACCGTGCGCTCCGTCTCCGACGGTCGGGCGTGGCCCCCACCACCCACCGCAGACACCGCCACTCCCAAAACTTCAACGCCTTCATATCGCAACTGAGCCCCTCCACCCGCTCGCCAGGCCCTCTTCAGGGCAAAAGCTATGCGGCCAAGGACAACTTTGCCTCCACGGGCGACCTCACCACCTGTGCCTCGAAGCTCCTTTCCAACTACCGGTCACCCTTTAGCGCCACGGCCGTCGAGCTTCTAGACGCCAGCGGCGCCCTCAGAGTCGGTAAAACGAACCTCGACGAGTTCGGAATGGGCTCCTCCAACACCCACTCGCACTATGGGCCCGCCATAAACCCCCTCTATGAAGAGGAGCACATAACAGGGGGCTCCTCCGGGGGCTCGGCCGCTGCTGTGGCGGCAGGGACCGTCGATTTCAGCTTGGGAACAGACACCGGCGGGTCCGTCCGGCTTCCTGCGAGCTACTGTGGGGTCATAGGCTTCAAGCCGTCGTACGGCCGCATCTCTCGCTGGGGTGTGGTGGCGTACGCCCAGACCTTGGACACGGTGGGGGTCCTATCGAACAGCCTCGACCTTGTGGAGAAGGTGTACGCGGTTCTCGACGTGGTCGACGAAAAAGACCCGACGGCACTTTCTGCCGAAGTGCGAGAGGCTGTTGGTGCCCACGGCCGCAGCGAAAGGTTGACGTTCGGGATCCCGGAGCAGTTCTTGGTGTGTGAGCTCTCGGAGCGCAACCGCCGCGATTTGGCTGAGGCCGCGGCCAAGCTCGAGGCCCAGGGCCACCAGTTGCAGGTGGTGTCGATTCCGGCTATCAAGAAGCTGTTGCTGGCGTACTACACCATTGCCACGGCAGAGGCTGCCTCCAACTTGGCGCGGTACGACGGCATACGCTACGGCTACTCGCAGGAGCTGGCAGCGCCCGAATCGGTGAGCGCGTTGATTCTGAAGAACAGGTCGCTGGGGTTCGGGCCAGAGGTCCAGAAGCGCATTCTCTTGGGCAACTACACCCTTTCGGCGGAGTCGGGAAACCACTACATGAAAGCCACCCAGTTGCGCGAGCAGTTGGTGGCCGAGTTCAACGGCGTGTTCAAGTTCCCGAACTTCCTCGTGGACTCTCCCGGCAACCCGCGCGGCTGTGACGTGTTGCTCTGTCCGACCTCGGTGGGCGACACCCCCAGGATGGCGGACTTTGTGCGCCAGGAGTCGGCAAATTTCCTCAGCAGCTACGTCAACGACCTCTTGACGGTGCCTGCGTCCTTGGCGGGGCTCCCGGCGATTTCTCTCCCGTGGCGGTCGGGCGACCACCCCCAGGGCATTCAGTTGGTGGCGCAGTTTGGCGACGAGTCCACGCTCTTCCGGGCGAGCAGGATCTTGAGCGAGTGACTTACAGCCCGCTCGCGGCCTACAATTGCATCTTTTCTGTATATATGAGGTTGAAATCGTTTAGTCGAAATTCGAATGAATCATAGTAGAAAACCCAAGTTGAGTCGGTTTTCTGGGGTACACGGGGCCTAGCGCCTTCCCAACAAGGTCAAAAACTCCTCCCTGGTCTTCTGCTGGCCCCGGAAGCAGCCCAACATACAGCTGGTGGTGGTGGAAGAACCAGTCTTCTGGATACCCCTGCTCACCATACACATGTGGGTGGCCTCGATCACCACTGCAACTCCCCTAGGCTTCAAAATCTCGCTGAGCGCCATGGCGATTTGCTTGGTCAATCTCTCCTGGACCTGGAACCTTCTGGCGTACATTTCAGCCAATCTGGCCAACTTGGACAACCCCAACACCCTCTTGTTGGGGATGTAAGCGATGTGGGCCTTGCCGAAAAAGGGCACAAGATGGTGCTCACACAACGAGTAGATCTCGATATCTCTCACTATCACCATTTCGTCGTGGTCTTCCTCAAAAACCGCTCTCTTGATCACGTCTCTGATGTTGTCCTCGTAGCCCTTGGTGAAGAACAACATGGCCCTGGCGTACCGCTCAGGGGTCTCCAAAAGTCCCTCTCGGTCCACGTCCTCGCCTAGCTCCAGCAATATCGTCTTCACTGCCAGGGCAATTCTCAATTCCCGGGCCTTGGCCCCCTCTGGAGTCTGTTCGATCCGCTTGCGTGCTCCCATCGAGGGCCACGAAAGCCCGTCGTTGTCTATGGGGGGGTTCAACGTGCAGGGTGACGCCACCCTGGTCTGCAAGGGCGTGCTGGCCTTCTGGACGATCGAGTAGGGCAACGAGTGGGCGGGCGGGTGAACAGGCGTCTTTTCTGTTCCATGGGTCTCCTTTCCGGTCTCCTCTGCCTCTTCCTCTTCGTTTGAGACGTCCTCCAAGAGGTCGCCATTTTCCGCCTCCACCGAAAGACGCGACTTCTTGAAGGGCCTGGTGGGCTTGGGGTACACGGTACCGTTTCCAGACAGTAACTTGTGGGTCCCTGTCATGGTGAGTGGTGTACCGTAAGAGTTGTGGGCCGGGGAAATTTTTACTGAGAGTTTTTTTCATCGTCAGAGGTCATTGTCGGCCCGCGCGCCGCTAGAGTTAGCGTAAGAGTCGCTAAGCTAGCGGCTCGTTAGTGCCTGTGGGGTGGCGCGCCAGGGGCTATCTGCGCCTTGGCAAGATGATGGCTACTGATAAGAGCACAGCTCTATGCTTGGAGATATGTACATGTAGAATACACGAAATCTCTGGGTCTGAACTTCGACCTTCCAGCGCAGTCGGAAGGGCAGTTCTTGCCATGAAATTGCACCCAAATCACCCAATCACCACCCAGTCACCACCTAGGCCCTCTCAGTCATCTCAACTCAGTGCCTGCTTCCTTCCCGTTCCCATTTGCCCACACCGCCTGCGAGCAAAATCGCCACTTCGGGTTCGTGGAGTTGTATATCGCTTGCAAGCTGCGCTCCACTTCGAGCCAGTGGCGGTACTTCATGGTGGACTTCAAGTCCAAGTCGTAGATATTGCAGCTGATCAAAAACTGGCCGCAGCCGTCCACATCAACCAAACTGGCTCGGCCCGGCAATTTCTGGAAATTGTCCGGTCGGCTGTACTTCTCAAACTTGAGGAACACCCCGACGTCTCTCAAGGTCATTATAAGCGAGAGACTCGGCAGCACGCTGCTTGCTGAGTCCAAGTTCTCAATGAGGTCCCCCTTGCTGTTGATTTTCTGGTACTCCCTGAGCTTCCGAAACACGTTGTCGGGCCTCTGTAGGTAAATCTTAAAGAGCTTCTCTATCGGTATATTACTGGTGGTTATACTGTCTAGAGTGGCGCTCGGCACCTTCGAGAACAAGTCCTCGATCACCTGGTCCAAGGTCTCCTCGTGCAACAAGTCGAGAGGGCAGAAATGTCGCTCATAGTGGCGAACCTGGCCCAACAGACACGTTCGGCAGTAGTTGGAGGTGTTGTCGTAAAGCCACTTGGGCTTGATTTCGAATAGCACCGCGTTTATGGACTCGGTACCTGGGCCATCCCCCAGGCTCGGGGTGCGGCCAGTGTACAATTGGCAATGCTTCGAGAGGAACTGCTTCTGGTAGTCTCCGTAGAGCATGTTCGGGAGTAGGAGGCCGTAGCGCTCCTTCAACATAATCCTGTGGCCCCTGCTGTCCAATTGAGTGGCAAAAGTGGTCGTCAAGACCACAAGCTGGATGTCGATGATCTGGCCTGGAAATAGCGGCTTGCACTTGAGCTCAATGAAGTCGTACAACTCACAAGTGGAGATGTATTCCTGGTCCTCTTTGAGAAGGCGGACCCGCAACAACTTGCTCTTGAGATAATCATGGACTCCGATGTACTGGAAGAGGATATTGGCGTTACCTTTGGCAAAATACACCCATTCGCTGGGCGAAGTGATCTTGGAAATCTCCATGCGAGCTGGAGGGTATTGAATTGGACCAAGTGGTCGCAATATCAACAAATGACTCTCGTGTTTACTATTGGAGTAAGAAGGTTTCTCCAAGTCGCCCGATGTCTGGCCACTTAACTACGGCGCTTCTTCAGCGTCCGCAGTTCTAAACCCTTGCTCTGAGGTGCCCAATGTACTCCGCCTGTTCGAGCGTTAACGCTGAAGAAAGTTCAATTTGAATAAATCCACTTAAGAATACCAAAACGAAGAAAAGCCAAAATCAAGAAAAGCTAAAAATATCAAGGAAAAAGAGATCTGCTCCGACCATTGCTGTTCCGGACTTGGTGATCCATCCATCTCACTCAGAAGGCTGAATTGCGACTTAGACTGAAGCTCTACAGACAATACACCGGTGAATTACGAGGGCATACGCGTATATACGAGCTCTAGAACCTCCCTATGCTGCCAGTGGAGCATTAATTAAGTTCGTCAACTATGTGTGGGTTTTCAACCAAACAGAAACACCAGGGTCGGCGGTGGACTGAGCCCCAAAGAACGAAAAGGGCCGCGCGGTGGAGGCTCCAAACCCGCTATCTCTGCTACTACGACCGGTGAACATCTCAGTCCCGCCTTTGTTCTTCGGCCCCGACTGAAATTTGCCCCTGGTGACTGCTCGAAGAATGTTCCAGGAAGGGCTGCGTGGGCTCTCAGCAGGTGTACTAGCCCCAAACTGGCATCACCTCGCCTCAACTGGCGGCGCACCTGGACTCAGTGGGACTCACCTTCTCGAAACATCGCCATGTTCTCCAGCCCCTGGCCTAGAACCGCGCGCCGCAAGAGCCGACAGAAGCGCCGAGTTGGCGCTTGCTCCGTCGTAGGATCTGATACTGCTCAGGAATGTTGGGGCTCATTTGTTGGCGGCCCCAGGTAATGCATCTTCCTGTCCACTGTGAACGCTTTGTATATTTTCTTTCCCCGATTCCTAACTACTAAACCGTTACCCTGATTTCTCCTTACTTTCCTAACTAAACTCTCCTATACCCGAGTTTTCTCCTTACTATTTTCACTACGGTGTTCCCTACATTCCTTGACGCCCCCTGCTCTCCATTTCTCAGCTTTCTAAATACATGGTGCTGCTACCGCTTCACACCTTTCCAAATTCATGTCGCTTCTACTGCTTCATGGTCTCGTAGATGCTCTCCAAATCCTCTTTGGTAAACGTTTTCCGACGAGGAACACCTCCGTTGTCGCTGCTGATGAGCAATTTGCAGGGCCCTTTCACGTGATAGTAAACGTCCCGGCGGAAGAGCCTGGTTGCCTGCTTCTTGACGAAAGTACCCACATTGGAGAAAAAGGCACCTACTGCCTTCAATTGAGCTGCACCTGTGCTTTGAGGTTCCTTCTCGCCCTCTGGCTCCT
The DNA here is from genome assembly GCA_030558275.1 of Chernovozyma palmyrensis. Taxonomy (NCBI): domain Eukaryota; kingdom Fungi; phylum Ascomycota; class Pichiomycetes; order Serinales; family Debaryomycetaceae; genus Chernovozyma; species Chernovozyma palmyrensis. The sequence continues at coordinate 17,487 of JAJMSF010000006.1, forward strand.
CGATGACAGCTTGTCTACTGCCCCCTAGCCTAATGTAAATGTACCGGGAATACCTGCCCACTGTGTGGAAAAAGGATCTTATTTTTGCCGCTGCTACCTCTGCCCAACTGAACGAAGGCAACTGTATAGCTTCTCTGGTCTTTAAAGTGACAAAATTGGCTGCGCTTAGCGTATTGTGTGCCACCAAACAGCTAGGCTCAAGATAGAGCTCTTCCTCCGACGCCAAATCTATGTCAAATAGATCATTCTGGCCGCACAAAACCACCTTTCCCTTGCCCTCAGTGTGCAAATTTGTGAAGGAGTCAAGCTTGAACATGCTACCGTCAGTGACCAAGTTTCTCGCCTTGGGCACCAATTTCAAATCAAAACCTGTCCACGCCACAACATTTTTGGGGTTGTTGATGACCCAATTGCCTCCGTCAATGTCCAATATCGTGAATGACAGGTAGTTGGATCCGCTGATGAGAATGGAGATCGGAGACACACTGCAGAGCTCCTGATACACCAAGGGCGTAATGCCCGAGAGACTTCGTACTCTGGTGGATAAATTGTCTAAATTGCCATTCATTCCAACAATTGACCCGTTTCTGATGTTGAGTCGAGAGCTGGCGGGCATTGTGACATTTAACAAGCTGGTGGGGCTGCCTAGAGCTTCGAACTTGGGGAGCTCTACAAAGGGGCCGTTTCCAGTGCTTGTGGGTAAATTCTCGCTGGAAATTACCCTGGAGACATCATTGCCATTGCCTCCCAAGACTGAGTTCTTCACCTTGGCGAGAATACTGACATTTCTGGTAAACACGCGGTTCATCATCACAGGCGGGAGAGTCTGCGACCACCGTAGAAAGTGCCCCAAATTGTGCTTGTAACTCGGGTGAACTTAGCTGCTTGCTTGGGCACTGCTCGAGCTTTTCCAATTGAATCCTCAGAATGGCCCGGGGTAGGAAGGGCACGCTTTGTGTGGCCTGAGGTCTGCACTAACCTATGGCTACCGTGAGGTTGGCGATCTCGCACTCGCGATCACCGTTCACCATCCAATCGCTGTCTCTCAGTGCAGGACCCAGACCGCAATTGCACCATGACCCCCATCAGCATGCCCATAGCCGGTCGCCCTCCCTGTGACTTCTACATTACTCTTCAAATTTCCTAGATTTCATTTTCTATTTCATTCTTCTCCTCTATTCTTTTCTCTTCACCCACATGTCGTATCTCTATTACCACACGTCTTCCTGGTACCTGTTCTGGACCTTGAAGCCTCTAATGATCTCAGCCCCACGTTCCTCCGAAACTCCCCGGGACTCGCTGATGATCTTGGCCAATGTGTGCTGCACATCTCTGGCCATTTTGGAAGCATCTCCACAGACGTAGATGTAGGCGCCTGCCTCAATCAATTCGCTCAACTCCTGCGCTCTCTCCAATAACTTGTGCTGAACGTACACCTTCTGAGCGGTTTCTCTAGAGAACGCCGTGATGATCTCAAATGACTCGCCAAGAGTCTTCGCGTACTCTGGCCACTCTTCCTTGTACAAAAAGTCCTCATCGGACTTCCTGCACCCGTAGAACAACAAAGTCTTTCCAATGGTGATGTTATCAATGGAATTGGCCTTCAAGTGGGCTCTCTCTCTAACAAAGCCTCTGAAAGGAGCCACTCCGGTTCCCGGGCCAATCAAAATCACAGGGATCGAGGGGTTACTGGGCAACTTGAACGTGGATCTTCTGACATGGACTGGGAGTTTGTTCCCGGAGAATTTGCCTCGCGGTCCCTGCAAGTCATAGTGCACCAACAAATTATCGGCATTTTTGTTATTGAAATCGTATTCTTCGTTCTGCAAAAGATTGGTAACCACTCCCGAAACAACGTGGTCACCGAATTTCTCCACCTCCACCACCGCAGTGATGTGGATGGTCTGCTTCTCAGAAGCAGATGACGACGAGATCGAGTAGTATCTGGGCTGCAAATGACCGATGGATTCAATCAAAAAGTTGAAAGGAACATCCGACCAAGGCAATCCGTTGGAGATCTTCAACAAGGCATCGGCGATGTTCAACTTCTGGGAGTGGATTTCCGATGCGAACAACTGCTTATTGGCAGCCAAGTCGGAAGCCTTCTGTTTGAGCTCATCCGAAGGTGCAAACGATGCAATAGACTGGAGGAACTGTCTACTGACAGGTCCCGTAATCTCCAAGTGGTGAGTCAAGACCGCCTCGTAAGTGATTGGCGAGTGGAAAGGTAATACAACAGTCGAATCAAGAGACTTCAAAGTGAATACGGTGTCTCTCTTCTTGGATAAGCCAAACGCCTTCAAAAACTGGTCCACGTTCTCGATAGAATTACTGGGCCAGACTGCCAAATGATCGCCGGTAGAGTACTTCAAATTGGAGCCCTTCAAGTCAAACTCAACATGGATACAGCTTCTGGTGGGGCTATTGAATAGCTCTTTGAGGTTGGTGATTTGCAGCAAGTAGGGGTTCGAATGGTCAAAGGGACCTGTCGAGATCTGTTCGCCGGACTTGAGTTTAAGATAAGCATTGTTGGGCTCACCTTGAGAGACGTTCTCATCGTCCTTGGACAACAAATCGTCCTCCTGTAACTCCAAAGCTGGCTCGTACTTCCACTCCTGTTGCTCAAAATCGAGGTTGTTGGTCATGGAGTCAAACACCTCGTCCTTCCACGCAAGGAAATCTTCATCCATGGTGCCCTCGCCATCGTCTCCCTCGCCGTAAGGCGCAAATCTCTCGGCATTCAATTCCTCCAACTTTATGTTAACATCTTTACCGATTTTGTTGTAGAATTCGTAGGTAGAGTTTCCCAAGCCGAAGATGGCGAACTTAAGGTTGCTCAAGTCGTCGGCTTCGTTCTGCAAAAATTCCCAGAATTCGACCGCGTTATCGGTGGGTTCACCCTCGCCGTAGGTGGCGAGGAGAAAGAAAACCAACACGTCACCGGGGATTTCGTTGAAGTTGTCGAAATCGTAATCTGCCAAATCGGCCACCATGGTCGATAAGCCGAATTTGGACCTTAATTCCTTGGATAATTTGGAGCTGTAGTCCTCGGCGGTTCCGGTCTGTGAGCCAAAGAAAATAACTGCCTTCTTTCCCGAGGATTCCAATACCTTGACCAAGTTTCTGGAGCGACCGCCCTCAGCCGAGCCAGCTGTGAAGCCGGCATCAGTGCCGTGGCCGTCGCCAAAGATGTAGTCCTTGCCGAAGTAGAGGACAACGGCAAGGAGTATCGCACCGACCACAATAAGATCCAAAGTGTCAAGTGCCATGATATAGAGTGATAATAAAACAAGCTAAGAAGTAGACTAAAACAAAATCTCCCAAGCTAGATGTTCAGGTTCGGACGCTAAACGACTATACGAACAGCTGAATCGAGATGTAAATGCTGGCCACCGCTGGTGATAGACAGTTCACGAAACTGAAACTGGCAACTAACGAGCGAAGAATAACTGTAGGACAGATCAGGGCCCGGAAGATTCTAAATGCGTAGTTCGGACCTTGAAAAAACGAAAAATGTCCAGGCAATCTGGCGAGATTTCGGTGGAGCGAGCGGGATCTGGTGGCTTAACGCTGGATCGGACTTGGAACCAGCAATGGCGGGCTGTAGTGGCCAAAACTCGGTGAAAATTACACGAAAATGCACGAAGTTGTTAGCGATTGCTGCAGATTGCTCAAAATCACCAAAGACACGATACCACTGAATTTATTCAGGGCAGTTATGCTCATCTATTTGTAGATGTTGCCTTGGCAAGGCACTCTGTGGCGAAATCACAGGCTCCAGTGCGCGCCAGGCTGTGATTTTGCCCTATGGCGAACGGGGACACACCTTAGGAGGGGCGGCCCAAGACAGATCATGGCCCACGAACAATAGCGTGAGGTTTACTGAAACGGGTGGCCACGAGTGGGGTAGGTCAACGAGATCAAAGCCTCGAGCCGTTGCCCATGTGAGCGTTTCGGAGTATCGGAGTCTCTCTTAGCTGCTACACTCCTCCCTTTCCTATCTCTCATTGTGCTCCAGGACCCTCTCCTACCCGCTGCTGTCCTCCTCAAAATCTCTCCTCCCTCCTCTTCAGCCTCCTCTTCAGCCTCCTCTTCAGCCTCCTCTCCAGATCATCTCGATGTTTCCTTGCAGCACAAACCCCAGTAGCAACAATAGCCCCACCGCTCTTTCTTTTGTTGGAACTATGTGCCCGTTCCGATCGTATCCTCCTGCTACAGCTTCCACAAATGGCCTCCCATATTTCTACATTCAGATGCCGTTATTACCATTAAAGAGTCGTTCCTCCCTATCTCAGATAGCTGTATAGCTGTACAGCCATTCTCTGGTGTCATTATCGCCCTAATGTCTCCGCTTGCTCCTCTCCATAGGCTCTCTCTATAGTCCTCATGGTCTTGCTCTGCACGTCCAAATCAAACCCCGTGCCGTAGATCGCTTCCACTAGCGCATACATGGCCTGGGGAGTGAACTCAACTTTCAGGCGCCGTCCTAGAGTGTAGTCCACCCTGGACCCATTGACTCCCCCCTCCTTATTAAGATACTCTTTCTTGACCATTTCGCCCACCACTTCCAAGGTGATCATGCCAGTCGATGTATTTCGCTCGTTTATGCTCTCGGAAAGCCCAAATTGACTCAATTGTTTCATCAAATCTGCCTCCGATATTCTGTTCTCGCATACCACCAATAGACTCACAACAAGTGCGGTGATTCCGCCCTTGACCAACTCCAGGTTGGACCCTGGGGTGGCCGCTTTTTGGTACTTGGGAATGAAATACTGTCTGTCTGTAACGTCTCTACCGTTAGGAACCTTTTTGGCAGCTTCCTCTAGCCATATTTCCCCTAGCACCTTTTTGGTGACTATCGGAAGACAGCTCACCAACGCGTACGATTTGGAGTTCTCGTCCGACGACTTGGCCTGCTTTTTCCCTTGTACTGCTGTGTTAGATGTTCTGTTGGGAATACTGACCAACTGGGCCCCGTAGATTTCTTGTAGTAGCTGCTGCACCACTGGGAACATGGTGTCGAACTTGACCCTCTTCACCGTGGAGCTCAAAGTGCTGTACACCTCGTTGAACTGCTCTCTTTTGATAAACTGGCCCCGCACATCTCTTGCCATAATCAGGCGGATGATTAGATGGGCGATTTTGGTGTGCTCCTGTGGTACCAGCTGTGGCCCTTCCGTCGGTGGTGAGTCCCTCGTTCGCTTGCCTTTTCGCCCTGCCACCCTGTGGTCCTCGAAATCGCCATCCCTGACGGCTATTTGGCCATTTTCGGCGTCCTGGTAGTCGGCGTCCGAGTCGCTGGAGCTCATGGCGATGGAGCTGGGCCGATATCTGCAAACGATGAGACGTTGATCGGCACTTTGGATCGATGGGGGCCTACGCGTAGCGCGAACTGACCCCACAGCGCCATAGCGGCTCCGCGTTAATCTCCCGCTATTGTCTCCGGTAGCCAGAAGCGAATCAGATCCCATAGCTTGTCCCAGTACCTGATAACGTACCTTTTCTGCCGCCTCTCCGTTTCATTTTTCCCCCAGTTTAGAGATCCATTGCCCCATTATGACCTTTTCCTACGACTCGCGGAGATCCACTGTGTACTCCACCAAAGGGATCGTGGCCTCGTCCCAGCCTCTTGCCACAGCGGCAGGAGTCAAGATCTTGGAGCTCGGAGGAAATTGCGCCGATGCTTCCGTGGCTGTTTCTGCCTGCTTGTGCGTTTTGGAGCCTCCTTCCACCGGAATTGGTGGCGACTGCTTTGCCTTGTACTACGAAAAGTCCTCCAAAAAGGTCTACGGCTTGAATGGTTCCGGCAGAAGCGGTAAAGATGTGACAATTGAAGATGTGCACAAAGATTTGGGCAACGACCAGGCGCTCCGTATACCCTGGCACTCGATTTTTGCCGTCACTGTGCCTGGAGCCATTGCGGGGTGGGTCGATTTGGTTGAGCAGAGAGGCTCCGGAAAGGTTTCTTTAAAGCAGATTTTGGCCCCAGCGATCGATTTGGCTGTCAATGGGTTTGTAGTTCACGAGATCTCTGCCTCGATTTGGGGCGGGTGCTACAAGAAGCTCAAGCTGCAGAACCCGGCACTAGCGGATGCCGAAAACCCATATCTAGTCGGCGGAAAGACGCCAAAAGAGGGCGATTTGATGTTCAATCCCAAGTTTGCAAAGGCGCTTCAGCTTGTGGCCGAAAAGGGTAAGAAGGGCTTCTACGAGGGAGAGGTGGCAGAGGCAATTATCCGGACCACCACCAGCAGGGGCCATAAGCTCTCGGTCGAAGACTTAAAGAGCCATACTTCCTCCTTTTACGAGCCTATTTCGGTGGAGTTTCAGGAGAAAAAAGTTTGGGAAATAGCCCCCAATGGCCAGGGTTTGGTTGCCCTCTTGGCGCTAGGGTTGATACAGCAGCTCCAGGAAAGAAACGACATTGACCTCAGCAAATTGCAGCACAACTCGGTTGAATATTTGCACTTATTGATTGAGACTTGCAAATTGGGGTTCTTCGACTCCGACGAGTACGTTTTTGACCCGGAATTCAAAAAGGCTCCACTCGAGGCACTTCTAGGACCCGAGTATTTGAAGGAAAGGAGCAAATTATTTGACCCTACTAAGATCATTGATAGTAAAACCATCACTCATGGGGTTCCTAGTGTCTTAAATAAGTCAGATACTGTTTACTTGACAGTTTCTGATTCGAATGGAGACGCCTGCTCGTTCATCAACTCCGTTTACGAGGGGTTTGGCTCCGCAATTTTGGTTCCGGAGTTCGGCTTCTGCTTGCAGAACAGAGGTGCAAACTTCAACTTGTCAAGAGGCTCCAGCAATGCTCTAGAGGGCGGCAAGAGACCCTACCACACCATTATTCCATCCATGATCACCAATGAGGATAACTCGCTCTACGCCTCATTCGGTAACATGGGAGGGTATATGCAGCCAGTAGGACACGTCCAGCATGTTCTCAATATGGTTGTTTTTGGTATGACACCCCAGCAGCTGATTAACCAGCCGAGATTCTGTTTGTTAGCGGACCCTGATGGAGAAGATAGGGGCAAGGGCGCTGACGGGCCGGTTTGTACAGACGTAACTGTGGTAGCCTTAGAAGAAGGGATTTCTCCAGAGGTGGCAGACGGGTTGAGAAAACTTGGCCATTCTGTCAAGCTTGTTTCAGGTTACGCCAGAGGGCTTTTCGGCCGTTCCCAGATCATCAAGGATCTTAGCAGAGACGGGCAATTAGTGTACGCTGCGGGCACCGACCCCAGAGGAGATGGAATAGCAATGCCTTTGCTTTAAGGTCATCAGAGCTTATTCAAGAATAAAATAGATATTATTTGCGTTTTACTCGAAGACATGGGTAGGTAGTCGTCAATTGAGGTGATATATATATTTGGTTAAATTGCACCCACTTCCAAGAAAAAATAAAATTGAGTCAAAAGGGTTTTGAGCATCTGTTGCTTTGTAGAAAGAATCATTTTACTTTAAACGGATGATATGGGCGAATAATATACCCTAAAAGCTTCTAAAAGCTTCATGATAAAACGTAAATTTATTTGATATGTCGTATTCATCCATTGATGTGACAAGAAATGGTTGTATAGTGTAGTGGTTATCACTTTCGGTTTTGATCCGGACGACCCCGGTTCGAACCCGGGTACGACCTTTTTTTTGGAAGTCCACTGCAACTTTAGGCAAGTTGTCAGATATGCCCCGAGTAGTGGCAACCAACTGATATCTTAAACCCGAGGCCTCTATCCCGCCCTAGTGGCGGGTGGCGCTCTCCTGGCCTTAGCGCCTTCCCCACATTATGCCCCTTAGTGCGACAACCGTTTCCTATGTCCGAGAGTCCTCGCACAGGCACAGGCCGAAGTGGAGCTTGCAACACTCACTACTTTGCCGCCACTTCTCTTCGTCAAACTACTCCTGTTCCTATTATTTTGCCTTAGATGTCGAACGAGCCATCTGACACAGTCCTAGGTGATCTAGAGTTGCAGCAGTACTCCGACATCGATATTGCCAACCACACTACTGCTTTCAATATAGTGAGCAACGATGACCGACCCAACCTCAGAAACGCCAAATATAAGCCCTCAACCGAGCATCTAAACTGTCCGATTTGCCAGCAGCCATTTATAGAGCCCCTCACAACAGTCTGCGGCCACACTTTTTGCAGAGACTGTATTTATGAGTGCCTTAAGATGCAATCGCTGAGAGCAAGAGACGATAGTCCCAATGATCTCAAGGGTTCATGTCCACTTGATAGGACGCCCCTTAATTCCAGTGACATCAACGATTTGTTTCCTACTCCCCTCATTATTGTGAATTTGGTAGATGACTTGGAGGTCTACTGCTTGAACAACGAGAGAGGGTGCGAGTGGACCGGCCGACGCTGGGAACTAGAGCACCACATGCTAAGCGTTTGCGGCTACACTGGTGTCAGCTGCAACGGAATCCGCCGAGGTCCGTTTGGTGGCGAGACCGTGTGCAATTTGTTGGTGGAGCGACGTTTTCTCGAGGAGGAGCAGGAGGAAGATGACGTCAACCTGCCAGAAGTCTGGGACCATAATCTTAAGGTGTCAAGACAGGAAGCTCTGAGTCAATCGCTGGATATCCTGAGCAGCGTAGGTCTGCGAAGGGAAATATCGCATGAGGGCGACGACGAGGAACATGCCAGCGCTGTCGAAACACAGAGCAAAGAAGATGCTACAGGTTCCACCACGCAAAGAGCGCACGAATGTGTTCACTTGTTCTTTCCTTGTAAAAAGTGCAACGCCCGAATTACCATGATAACTCAACAGGACCATTTGGACCACGAGTGCGCCTTCAATTACCTGGCGTGCAAGCTCTGCCTCAACGATATGATCCCGAAGAAGAACCTCGCCAAACACGAAGCAAATTGTTTGAAGGTTGGTCATGTTCTGTGTCCAGCAAAAGAAATAGGGTGTGATTGGGTCGGTAGCAGCGAGACTGCGTTGGAAATCCATCTACAGAATAACAACTGCCAGCTCAATAAATTGCTCCCTTACATGAAAAAATTGGACACTAAAGTTGACGACCTATCGAAGAAGAACGAGTTTCTTCAAAAACAAATCAATAAGATCCTTAACCTGGTAATACAGGGCAAGATAACGAACCTCGGATACCATGAGCACATGGAAGAGATCAACAAGTTCAGTTCTGAGCTCTCTTCATTTGCAAATGAGGACAAATTATATCACTTGAACTACGAGTTCAATCGCCTCAGGTTTGAAGTTGAGGAGAAGGTTCTACCTTTCATAGACAGAGAATCGAGCTCCTCCACCGGGCGCGAGAATATTCTCAACGGGCTAGTCAGCGATAATTTCATGATGAAAGATGACTTGAACCTCCAGAGAAACTTAGTGAACAGTCTCAGAAAGCAGATGCAGTTTATTTTGTTCCGCAATTCTAAACCTGATTTTGCCGGCGGTTTTAGGGGAAGAGGAATGATGCCAGTCGCAAGCTCTAGCTATGGGTCTGATGACAACATAGAATTTTTCGACGGTCCTTCTCGAAGCAGCTCAGAGGAAAGACTAAACATGAAACTATAGATAATTAACGAATCACGACGATAAAAAATGTAAGACATTGCCTTATAAAGATGAAAAAAAATAAGCCCAACGCGGGGGTCGAACCCGCAACCTTTTGATTGCTTCTTAATTAAGAGTCAAACGCTCTACCGATTGAGCTAGCCAGGCTAATTGCTGATTGCATAGGAGACAGGCGCGTCTAATAGGAAAAACTTTTGCCCATCCAAACACCCAGCCGTAATTCTTGAATCCCTCTCTTCACTTTCTGTCTACCTTTAGTGAGCTTAAATGCATTTATTCATACCACCACTCTTTCCTACCACAACTTTATCAAATCGCCCCAATCCTGGGTCTTTCTTCTGTTCCAATAACTGCTTACGCCTTTGATATAGTTCCACTCGACATCGCTACCTCCTGGAATGAAGAAGCTCGGCTCATGGATCTTGCCAGAGATCTCGTATTCCTTTCTTCTCTGTCTCTGAGCCTCCTCAAGTCCCAACTTCACGGATTCAGCTTTGTCTATATCTCCTTTCTCGTACTCTTTGAGATCAGGCCTGTATCTTGAATCCGTAGGTGGGATCTGGTCCTTTTCAATTTCAGTGATCTTGTTCAAAGTACCCGCAAATTTAGTAAACCCAAACCGCCTGTTGGAATCAGGCAAGAGTTCGCCCACAGTCCAAATTGTTCTCTCTGTAGATTTTGTCTTCAAGGTGAGAGATTCAGTCCACTTTCCGGTCACTTGATAAGGTAACTCGTCCTTGCGACGGTCATACGCTTTGATGGTAAGATCCTCCAGTCTCCCACTAAACATACCTCCTTTTGCAAACTCCACAACTGCCTTGGCCCCAGAAGACGACTTGATGACCATGGAGCTACTCGGTTCCGTATACTTCTCACCAGCAATGATGTTCTTTAACATGCTGCTTGGCTGAGACCACAGAAAAACTTCACCAGTTGCCTTAATTTCCAACTTTGCCACGCCTCTGGTGATGATTTCAGCATTTTTACCCCAAAACTTCTGCTCCGGACTTGGACTGAAACTAAACTCCCAGTCTTCTGACTCAACAAACATCGCATAAACAGGGGGGCGATGTATGACCTTCTCAGCGATCATTCTGATCCCAAAATCTTCTCTCACCAACTCAAAAGTCTCCCCTAGCAACGGTGTGAATGGCTTCCTAATGTTCCTCTCCTTTGACCGCATGGAAGACAAAGAACTGACGGCAAACGCTGCGATTCTCAAAATGCGCTCACCCGTAGCCTCATCACAAGACGCCTGAAGAGCATTGTCGATTATCTTGCTGTATTCCATAAGTTCTGAGTACTTCTGCAAAGTCGTCAAGGGCTCATTCATCGTTACCGGCATAGCGACCTGCGAAAGGTCCTTGCCGACATTCTTGCGCAAAAATGCCAAAATGCTGGGTGGCCTATGTTCACACAAGGGAATAAGGGGATCTCTTTGCACGGGACTATGCGGTAAGGGATAAAGGTCAAGGTCATGGTCGGAGCTCTTTTCCGTAGGATATGTAACAGGAACTTTAATCTCCAGATAGTCGTCATCGGAAGAGGCGGAGTCGTCTTCGATGAACTCATCCTCTGGAGGGGGAATGATCTTCAGTTCACTTTCCGATTGTCTCATCTGCCTGTCGGTGTCATCACCCAAAGGTTCGTTCAAGAACACCACACCCGAGTTCATGGCATCCAAGTACTCCTTAGCATCGTAGAATTCTCCTTGAGTGTAGGTAGAAAACGCGTCATCTGCATTCAATTCGTTGCTTCTTATATCGCTGATCAAGCGCTCGATATCCTGGTTAATGCCCCCAATGAGTTTGGAGGGCGAGGATGAGATGGAGGGTGGGTTGGGGTTGGAAAGCGACTCTTTCAATACGGAAAGCTTGGACAAGACCTTCTCCAATTCTCCCACAATAAAGTCTGAAGGATCAGCTGTGGCCACCGAAAGGGGCCGAGACATTCTGGCCCCATTATGTGCAGCCTCTCCATTGGGCGAGCTTGGGTCACTGGGACCCAGGTAGTACGACTTCTTGACAAGATTGAATGCATCTACCCACGATTTAAACTCCTCCGGGGTGGACGCCTTCAAGTCCCAAGCCTCCATTCCCGAGTCAATGATAATTTCCCTGCTCTTAGAATTGGCACTAACGATGGAGTACTTGATGGGCATCTGGCCTCGCAACTTATTGTCGTTCAATTTGAAGTAGGACAAGGTACCGTAGCGGAAGTTCAACACAAAGAAACGCTTAGTGAATCCTTGGAGCTTCTTTCTTCTCTTTTTAGACAACGTTCCCTGGAGCAATTCACCATTTTTAGGTCTCAATATCGATTGCAAGTCCTTGGAAGAAGCACCTGAGCTAGAGTCTGTTCGGATAATGCTATTCTTGTGCGAGTTATCTTCAGTTATGATCTTGGTACTGAAAAAAACCTTTTTTCCAATTGTTTTGGAAAAGGTGTTATCAAATATAAAAGCGTAGATGCCTGCCTTTTGGACCGCAAATTTGCCATGCACCAACTCACCCGGTATGAGCTTTTTGTAGTCATGGAGAAGAATCAAATCGGAGGTCACCAAGTTAGAGGAAAACGACGAGTTGGATCTGGACAAAGTTTTGTAGAGACTTGCGCCAGACTCAGTGAATTCATTGACCGAAGTGACCGACGCGGATCTCAATCTGCCGTTGTCCTTGAGGCTAACAGACGAGAGATTGGGCGATCCATTTGACGGCGGAGTGCTTGGGGTGTTAGCTGAGGCGCCCGAAGGAGGGAACTGTGTGTTGGGTACAGAAATCGGGGCTGTGGATGCACCACTGGCATTAGCAGTAGCGAGGCTATCCTGGTCTTCTGATTCTTCAGCGATCAGAAACGAAGCCTTGGGGTTCTGGGCTTTGTCAGAGGGGTCTTTCTTTCTATAAATGGCAAAGTTGATTGACTTCTTCAAAGGCTTAGTTTGCCAGTCAATGATGGAATTGGCAGGAGCATGAATCCATTTGACCAAGAAGTCCTTAGAGTGGATTTCTAGCGTCTCCATGTCGGTATGAGATGAAGGGGAGTGGAGACAATAAAATGCGTGTACAGAGAGGACACAGGATGCCTGAACTGAGTTCTATGATGGTGGATGATTTAGGACGGGCTTTGACGGAAATCTTGAGCCGGGAGTTGTGCCTTGAAGGAGGGGTTCCACTTGGAGTTCCGACTGGAGCTTGTTCTCGTGCACTTTGTGTCGCACACCAACAACAGAGAAGCAGCGGGAGCCAATGGAAGAATCTGAATCTTTATACCTCCCGATGCTGCTCGAGAAGGAAAAAGAAATAAAAGACCTTCGGCCGGGTGGTAGTGGGGTAGGTCTTCAGAATCCGAGCCAGCACGCGTACCACGGGAGAGGGGCAGTCGCAACTGCTGAATGTGACTTTCCGCTGGTGAACGTGCTCACGGAGACAATGCGGTGGCAGGCTTCTACTTGGGGAAATTTCGAGATAGCGGGCGGGAGAATGGAGGGAGAAAGAGGCGAGGACTGGGAGAGTGAGTGGAACGAGAGTAGGCAGAGAGTGTAAAGAGAATGGAACAAGGGTCCGAGCGGAAATCAGAAGAGGATGGTGTAGGGCCGGAGAGGCAATCGCTAATCTGGAAGTAGCCCAAACTGATGCCGACCCCACAAGCCTGCGAGCTGATGGCCGCGGTGCCAACGACAAGCCGCAGGGGCCCAACATCGGGCCGGTAGCGCCTGTGGGGGAGGAGAATCGATCCCGTCGCTGGTGCTGAGATATTTCTCGATGTCTGCGCCGTTCTGGAGCGACGAGCCGCTGGCTGTGGCTGATGTGGAACGCTGAGCACAGCGCTTAACGATGGCGATTCTGATACCGGAGAAGAATCCCAGCGCTTCATAGACGCTAGAGCTCCCAGATCCACCGTCCGCCTCCCTAGCCCGTCCCTTTTACGATTTTCCTGCTCTTCGTGGCTTTGGAAGCTGGCGGCTCTTGCTCCTGCTGCGCTTGCCTCTTCCGCTCTATGTCAGGGCCTTTCTCTGCCTTCGCCGCTCTACTTCGTGGCTTCCTCAGGGCTCGTTGTTCCGCGCACTGTGGCAGCCTGAGCTGCTCTATCTCCAGCTGAAGCCTGAGCCCCTGTCTTATCGCATTTCGCTCTTTCACTTTTTCTTCAACCCTTCAGTGTCCTTACCCTCCATGACTAAAGGCTTGCATCCCAATGTCCTCGTGGACACCTCAACCGGGGCCCCCGGTATTGTGGCCGGAGAGTTGGCAGCTGAGGAGCAGAGCATCTTGCAACATGAGACGGAGTCACTCTCCGAAACAGGTGGCTACGGGGCCGTTGAAGAACCAGGGCCTGCGCCTGACAGTGACTACGCCCTCCCTATGTCCCAAGTGTACTTGGTGGTGTCGAGCTTGGCTATGGCTGCCTATTTGGCCGCATTAGACGCTACAGTCGTCACCACACTCCTAACGGTGATAGCATCGGACCTCAACGCGGTGTCCCGGATCTCGTGGATTGCGACCGCCTACCTCTTGTCCTGCTCCGCCTTCCAGCCCTTGTTCGGCAAGTTGTCGGACATTTTCGGCCGCCGGGCGCTCTTGCTCGTGTGCTCGTTCTGCTTTGGCATTGGATGTCTCATCTGCTCTACCGACTCATTGCTAGTGCTCATCGTCGGCCGTTTTATTACCGGAATCGGCGGCGGCGGCTTGACCTCGCTAGGAACCATCACCATGAGTGATATCGTGCCCTTGAGGTCGCGTGGCTTGTTCCAGGGAATGGCGAACATTTGCTATGGGTTGGGGGCCGCTTCGGGCGGTGTTTTGGGTGGTGTGGTTTCCGATTGGCTTGGATGGAAGTACGTGTTTCTCCTCCAGGTGCCCATCTCTGCGTTGGTGGGCCTCTCCATCTGGTGGAACTTGAACTTACCCGAGGGGTCGCCAGGTTTGGGTGCCCATGGCAGCGATATCTACACTAAATTGAGGCGTGTGGACTTCTTGGGCTCGTCGCTCTTGGTCGCATCCCTCATGGGTATCATGTCCGCCGCCTCCTTTGGTGGCAGGGATATAGCCTACGACTCGCCCCTATTCATCGGCTTATGCGTGGTCCTGGTCGTCTTATTATTTGCATTTGTCTATGTGGAACTTTACATATCGCCAGAGCCTGTCATTCCCGTGGAATTGATGCTCCATCGCACTGTTTTGTCCGCCTCGTTGACCAATTGGTTCTACACAATGGGCGTTTTCACCTACTTATTCTACCTCCCCATTTACTACACCTCCGTTATGGGATTTTCTGCCACCGAGAACGGGCTCCGGCTCGTGCCCAACTTCTTTGGCGTGTCAATCGGCTCGGTGGGCGCCGGATTGTACATGAAATCCACCGGCCGCTACTATAAACTTGCGGTGTTCTCGGGAATTATCTCGGTATACGGATCCATCCGCATCTTCACTATCACTCCGCAAATCCCCGTTATCAGCCAGTACACTTTGACAGTGCTCCCTGGCATTGGCTACTCAAGCTTGTTGACTATCACGCTTCTCTCATTGATTGCCGCCGTGCCCTTGAAGTACCAAGCCTGCACCACCTCTATCCAGTACACGTTCCGCGCCACCGGCTCCACCCTCGGCGTTTCGATTGCCTCTGCCATCTTTCAGAATATCCTCAAGTCCTCGTTAGTCGACAAGGTAACGCAGATAATCCAGGACCTGGCCTTGGCTCACAAGGTGATCAAGAAGGCCTTGAGGGACGCCCAGTACACTCCACACGCCCCAGAGGCGGTCCAACAGGCAATTCGAGACTCCTACAGTGCCGGTTGCCGCGGCGCCCTTTTGTTCTCGTTGGTGACCATCTCCCTAGGGTTCATTGCGTCACTCTTCTTGAGAGAACACAAGCTACATTCCAGTATTAATAGGGAGTAATAGACATTATGATACGATCAGCGGGATAGAAACCAGCAGATCTTAATTGGAGTCCTCAGCAGGACGCGACTCGTGTGGGTACACGTTCTTGACGTAGTAGTGGTGGTTGCCTCCTCCGTAGACCATGAGCCTGCTATCCAGCAGCTCAGTGATGCCATCGATGGCAAAGGTCTCGTTCTGGCTCTGCGGCAACTCGAAGCGCGTGATAGCGCCATTCGGATGGGCAGGGGCTGCGCTGGGCGAGAACGACTTTATTAGGGTCAGGAAGGTGACGCCCACGGGCGAAAACTTTGGCGCATGGGCAAACGGCAATTTGGGGGAAAGAAGCGGCGAAAGTACGGGCGAGAGCACCTCGTCGCCCTCGATAGCATCCTCCAAGGCCTCGTCGATGAACTCGTTGATCAACTCGTTTTCAGTAGTGAGGTTAATGTTGATCAAAATCACCGAAGTGAGGATGCTGGCGATTCCCAAAAAGTAGATGTAGCGGGAGTTGTTGGACTTGGGCTTGCCACTGGAGCCACTAAGGTAAAGGACCAAGAAGTCCACAAATATGGTGATGGGGATCGCGGACGTGAGAGAGAGGGAAGTGACGAGCGGACTGGTGAGGAGCATCGCGAGGACGGTGGCGAAGTCGGAGATGGCAGAAAACACGCCATTGATGAGCACCAGCACCAATATTTCGGAGCTGGGAGGGGGGAATTCAAAGGCCTCGATTTGCAAGTAGTCTGCCACGAAGAGTATTGGCACCCCCAACACGAGCGTAGAGAGCCCGACCCAGCCAAAAAGACGCCGCTCGTTGGTGGTCCGGTTCCCAGTGCCACACTGGACCTTCATGTGGATCAAGTACAATGCGTACATGAGGGAGCCGCCTATGGCGAGGGAATTTCCCAAGACCGGGTTGACCGGGTCGAATTTGGAGTCTCCGTGTTCGTTTTTAGACTCGCTCCAGTTGACGAGAAAGACGCCCATCATGCTGCCAGCGATGCAGAACACCTTTTTGGGGGAGATCAGATCGGTGCCCATGAAAGAGCCTATGAATAGGGTGAAGATGGAGGTGGTGGAGCCAAGGACCGTCTGATTGGAAGCAGAGGTGTATTTCAACGCACTCAATACAAAAACATTGTACATATAGTAGATCACCAGGAGTTGCACTGTGAGCACTGCCACTTCTCTGCTGTTCAAATGAACTGAGTCCTGGCTTGTCAATGACTTCTCGGATGCATCGTCCAAAAGCGGAGCTATTTCTGCCTCCAGAGAGTCTGAAATCCTCGTAAACCGTCTGCGGAGGTAAACGTATATATCTGGAATGAAATTGATCATAAAAGAGGAACCAGTGATCCACGAGAAGAGGAACGGCTTCTTGTAGTCCTCGCCCTTGAGGACAGCATTGACCAACTCCAAGCCGATGATCCACGACACTAGCGCAATGACAATTAAAAGAATGCCCAATTGAAAGTTCCGCGTCTCGTTGTCATTGATAATTTGCACGATTTCCTCTGGGTTATCGGTGATCTGAGCATCGATGTGGTGGTTGACCAGTTGGTGGAGTAACTGCCGGGTGGATCGTGGCCTCTGGCGGGGCCTGGTGAAGGCCGCAGCAGAGCTCGAGCCCTCGGACACAGAATGCGGCAGACCGCTCCCCGATACCCCGGGAGTGATAGCCGACATCTGGGTGGTGTGGAGGGTGAAGAAGAAGCAGGGCAGGGCCTTATCTACTGAGTTCTTATCGCATGCAACTGCCGCTTGCGGATTCGCGGGTGAGGATATCCAGGTGTCTCCTGGCTGACGGGCGGCAATGCCTTGCTGCCGGGGGCAGAATGCAGCTCCTGTTCACAGCTCTGGGTACTGAGTATCGGATATTCAGATGTTCAGAGCTACGGACCGGTGGATCCAGATATCGGCCCTCATATCGACCCTCAGTAGCAGCCGCCGATAACGGCCGCTCAACAACTCAGAATTTCGCGCCTGGGCCCTTATTTTTCTCTCTCTCTCTCTCTCTCTCTCTCTCTCTCTCTCTCTCTCTCTTTCTTTATCTCTCCATTTTCCTTCTTTCTCCCTTCTTCTCCTACTCTGCTCTTATTCTTCCTTCCCACCATAAATCTCCATTTCTTCCTATTTTTCTTCTCCATCTTCCCCCCATCTCTCTACTTTTCATCTTCTTCCCTCTGTTCTTTTCTGACCCATCCCTACATAAGTCATATACACGCTCAGTATTATATTTCTAAACCACTCACCACCCATAGGTCGCAGCCAAACGCTTGTCTAAGTGCTCTTTGGCAGTCAACACCTGCACACCCTCCTGGTTGGCTCCACGCCCCTTGATCTGCTTCACCAAGGGCGAGGGGACCGCCTCCAAAAGCGTTTCATCATTGGGATGGCTAAAGAAAACGATCAGGTAGCGGTCCTGGCCGCTCTCCTGGGCCAGAGCCGGGAACCTCACGCGGTGAATTGTTGACTTGAGCAAACCGGCAGTCCAGTAGCTCAACTGATCGGCGATGTTGACGATGATCGGGGGCGCCTGGCCCGGGAATTTCGGGTTGGTATTTCCAATAAAGGGAACCGCCTGCCACTTTTTGGCCACTGGAGAGTAGATCTCTAAGCCCTCCTGATTTTCCTGCTGAAAAAGCAAGGTCATGGAGCCGTAGTCAGTGTGGGCTCCAGCCCTAATCTGGGCCTCTGGATTGAGGGATTTTTGGCCCGGGTAATGCAACAATCTCAACGTAGATCCCGACTCCTTCGCAGGGTGGTACCTAGAGCTAAACCAGTCCTCTCCCTTGCACTCATCGCTGTCCTCAATCTGCAACCCGATGGCCAAAATCTTCAAGATTTTAACTGACAATTGGTAGAATTTTCTGGTCAACTGATGGACCTGGGCATACCTTTCAGGTTGGTCGGTGAGCCAATCGGGTACTTTCTCGGAAGTGACACCCGTCTCGAAGTTGACACATGAGAAGTTGAGGGCCTCCTTAGGATCCCCTATCCCGTAGGTGTCGCCGTCCACATCAGTATCCAAAACCTCTTCTCCCATCTTGGAGTAGCCGTGGTTGCTCTTGTTAATGTGATACTTCTCCTTGTATTCCAGGGGCAACTTGAAGAATTCCTCGGAGAGCTTGAAAAAATCATCGACCTCCTGCTGGGAGAAGCCATGGCCGTCCACGAAGAGAAAGCCCTGGGTGGTGGCAGCCTCAAGAAGCTCCTGGGCTGTGGTGCTGTTGATCTCGGAAACGTCTATTATTTGGAGGGGGTTTTCTGAGGTGGTCATGTTGGAAACAAAGAATTGTGGAGAAGAGCCTGAGCTAAAGCTGAAACCTGAAACCCATAAAATGGTGCGATCTCGTTCCCCCAAAACACCTTATCGTGGAATTTTCACACCAAAACGCTATCTGAACGTCACGTGGGGAGCGTGAGGGTGCGCGTCTGCTTTGGTTCCGGTCCTTTGAGAACCTCTCACCAGACATCGCAATCAGTCAAGGGTCGCGTCACCATTTCACCAGTCACAGCCATCAAATCAGCCGTCACGGTCTTCAGATCATTCACCAGGTCTCAGTCAAATTTTCCCAGCAATTTTTAGCGCTTCACTTCCACAGCTCATGTCCGTAGAGATTCGAGACGTGCCCCAGGTAGAGGCTAGCCTCGTGCCAATGCACATCAAATACTCAGGCCCCGCCAACACCAGCGAGTACTTTGACCCCTCCAGAAGCATCGAACAGAAAACAGGAAACTCCGTCGCTTTCTTCCGAGGGCGCAGGCTTGTGGGCCAGAACGTGCCTTTGCCGGAGAACACCACAGGGTATGTGGTCAACAAGGAGGAGGCGCTCGTGGCGGCAGACACTCCCGAGGGCTACCGAACGGTGCACAACTTTGTACCCACTGCCAGGTTCGACCAATTCACCCTCTACGGCCATGATGTGCCGGTGGAGCCAGGGTGTCAATTTCTTCTGATCAGCGAATGGAGCGCGTTGAGCGAAGTGGTCCATGGCGAGCCAGATGCCGAAGGAGAGGCCAAATCTGCCTAACAGCCCACAAAAAGGCCCAATTAACTTAAGAACATCAAATAGACACTACATGGGAAAGTTGAGCAGTGGGCAAGAGCAACAGAACATGATCCAGTGGCTACCTTTCTCTACCGAGGGCTGCTCTGCCTCAGCAGATCTGCTCGGGCTGCCGCCCCGTTTTCTCATAAATGCATGTTACCACCGGCCCATAGCTTTCAGTATACTGCCAGCACCTTAATCGTAGCCGTATGATTCAGAAGGTTTTCTCGTCCTAGAGCGTAGAGTGCAATCTCGGTATGCTGGTGCTAGCCTCGCGCTCTTCTCGCGCTCTATCTCACGGCCTCGCACTGGCCTTCGTAGAGCCTTCTCTTCTCAACTACTGACCGATGGATTGATGGAGCTGCGTCTCTATCTCTCTTCAGATTCAGAACCGGACTATGAAGCAACGAGAAAGCGATCGTATCAATCCCTAGCGCTCACCTCGCTGGACGAGCTGGAGGACGAGTCCGCTAGCGAGTGGGAAGATGTGCCCCTAGGCTTCCAGGTGACCATCTCGCTGCACCAGACCCCTTCCAAACCAAACCGTTCCCAACAGCGCCAAGTCAGAACCGCGGTACGGTGCTTGGGAATTGTGGCGTATCTTCTCCATGCCTTCGAGAGAAACACATGGCTCAACGGCCCCAAGCTTCATCGCCGACTACGGAAACACCTCCCGGCGCAGTTGCTAAAGCGAAACCGGCGCTTCTGGGGATCCCTAGCGCTCCAGAGAAGCTCTGAGTTGCTCTACATTCTCCGCTACTGCACCAAGTGGTTTCGGCTCAACTACCACCTACTCTCCAACGGCCAGCGGGTGCTTGGCTACATGCCTCCCGGGGCGCCCATGGGCGACTATTACCCCCAGACGGCCCAGAAAACCCCCGATCTCCGCTCGTTCATCGACGTCGCCAAAAGGTTCGGCCACAACAGAGACGTCGGCGCCCAGCTCTTCACCGCGTTGCTCCGGGCCCTTGGGTTCCTGGCCCGCCTCGTCTACTCGTTGCCTTTGCTCCACACCAACCACCACGCGAAAATGCAGCCCAAATTGGACAACGCCAAACTTCAGCGAAACAAGGACAACGACCTCTTGTTCCCATATTACTGGACCGAGGTCGTCAATCCTCTCGACGAGAGCGAGCTTTTTGTGGTGGAAAACATGTGCTTTCATGACGAGGAGAAGCGCTTTTTGAGACTCAAGAGGTACGGAGAACCCATAGAGGCTCTGAGCTACTCCACCGACTTTTTCCGTCCCGAGCCGGGCCCTTTGAACCAAATGTCCATGCACTACGTGATCTCGCTCACTGAGCACAACACCGCGTTCGAGTCGAGCCTGCGCTACATGCCCGACATCGCCTACCGGTGGTTTGATGCTTTGGACTTGCGCACCGCTGCCGGTCGCTCCAGTTTGCTCTTCAAGACAGTGGTGAGGCTTTTGAATGGCGGCCGGACCCTCGGGTTGCACGGGCCCGAGTTGGACTCGCTCCGCTACCTATCATTACAAAAACTCGCAGTTCCCACAACATTTGCTGCCATGAAGCGAAACAGTAACTTTGTGTCTGGCTCTACACTCCGCTACAACGAGGTCATTGCGCCCGGATCTCAGCCCGTCGCGTTAGTGAGTCTCGGCTCGGGCTCAGAGGCCGTGTATTTGAGAAACTGCGTGCGCGTAGGGAAGTCGCAACAGCAGTGGAAGTTGCTAGGGCGTGCCGTTCGGCCTGAGGAACAGGACCGGCCCATCAGGTCTACAATGGCGTTGAGACCGCGCACGATCCTCAAAAGACGGCGCCAGGCCATGGGAGAGTTCCAGGACCCGGTGCCGCTTTTCAGCTTCGACCAGACGTGCCGCTATGAGCCCCCCCTGGCGCTGGAATCACTCCCGAGAAACCGCTACGGCAACATCGAGGTGTTCCGGCCCTGGATGGTCCCTGCGGGCTGCGAATGGCTCAAGTTGCCGCACGTTGAGCAAATCCTCGACGACTATCGCAGGGGAAAGTTTGAAACTCCTGGCATTTCGCAGTACGTTGATTTCGTCCCAGTGGTGACGGGGTTCAATTTTGCCGTGCGGCCTGGTTTTGCGGTCCCTGTACGCGAGGGCGTCGTGGTGCTCTCACACGAAAGCGCCACAGCCAAAAGGATTTGGCTCGCGGGACGCCTCGAGATGCGACGGTCCATGCTCAGGGAGCGCAAATCCGAGGCGTTGCGAGGCTGGAGCGCGATGCTTCGTGGTCTTCGGATCAAGCAACGGTTGGACGCGTACGACGAGGAGCCGCTCACTTGAAGTCCGGGGGCGCTTCCGAGACGGAGATCCTGGCGCGGTGCCAGAACTTGCTGCGCTCAATGCGCGAGCCACGGCACGATCCGCCCGTCATTCCGTGGACCTCGGCCTCCAACTGTGCGAGCAAGGCGGTCGCATACCCGTAGCGATCTTGCGGGAGCCAAACCTTGGGCGGCTCGTAGCTGAACGCCGGGTGCAACATGCGCAACTTGAGGCTCAGGTAGTCGGCTGGGGCTGGGGCCGGTGCTGTGAACTGGTAGCTGGAGCCGTTAGCATGGAGATCTCGAATGACGGCAGGGTCCTGGAACTGCTTATCCTCGAGGATTGGGAGCAACGAGAAGTGCGCCACGTACCGGTTATAAATGGTGATATGGGCGAAAATAGTGGCGATCAACACGACCACCATCACCCAGCCCTGAGCATGTAGCGGGTGTCTGTTCGCCTTGTCACGCAGGAGGAAAAAGATCCCAATAAGACAGCATTCCAAGCAATAGACCCCTGAATACATGTGCAAGAGGGCTACCGGGTAGAGCCGTCCGTGGGTCTCGGAGTGGTTGACGTGGCTGTAGATGTACCGGAGCGCGTACTTGTAGTAGAGCAAGGCCAAGCTGAGGATGAACACCACGAAGAGGCTAATCATTGGCGAAATCACGCAGTAGGCGACGCCTATGGAGGCGTACATCGAGTACATGGGATACACCGACCCCCAGTGGATTCTCAAGAGGCGCGTGATTCGGTGGAACTTCTTGCGTGGGGTGTTGTCCCGAAGCTTGTAGTAGGTGTAGCGGAGGAGCAACTGGTCGATTCGGAGGAAACTGTTTCCACAGAAGGCCAATGCCTTGAGGGCGATGTACTGAAAGAAGAAGGTGGCGGCCTTGGGCAAGTTGGTGGCCAAAAGGATGGGAATGGAAGTGGGCTGGTCAATAATTTGCTTGAAGATGACAGTGATACTAGACAGGATGGTAACCACAAGAAACTGTTGAACAAAGAGGAACCAGAAGTACCATAGCTGCAACTCAAGCTCCAACTGCCCGCCCGTGATATTACCGCGGTAGTAGATCAAGCACCGGAACACCACCAACACGATCTGGGTCAAAACCGACAACAAGATGGACGGCAAGAGACTGGAGATGGTCTGGCAGATGAAAACGGGAAGCGAGTAGATCCACAGCAAAAACGGCATCACATGGATCAACCAGGGCAAGTGCGAGAAGAGCCCAATGAACGATACGGGCACCAGGTACACCACCACCACCAGAAGCAACACCAACTTCACCACGTAGCTCTGCACCAAGTAGCTGAAGCTGTTGTTCCGCGAAAGATTCTTCCAGAAGATGTCGCTGGCATTGATTTCAATGAGGCTCGAGTTGAGGTTACCTTGGATCTGAGAGAGCAAGCATTGGTGAGCGATGTAGGCGCCATTCTGTAAGTTAAACTGGATAAAAACTTTTCGATACCTCTTGATACCGTTGGTGCTGAGCTGGAGCTTCCAGCGATCTATGGACTCATTTTTTGCATTCAAAGTATCAATGCACCACTGCCGTTTGGGCACCTTCCGCTGAAGGCCCAACGCTCGCACCCACCCAGGAAGCTGAAGCCGGACATGATAATGCACCCACGGCAACTTAAAAGGACGCAAAAATAGAGGAGGGTAGAAAGTGGTGCTGGATCGTGGTATGTGGGGCTTTTCAGAGCCTCCGTCCTCTCTGCGCACCGTCTGGAGCAACTTTTTGAGGTTGCAAATCTCCTCCAGCTCGAGGTATTCGAGCGCCTCCCGCGCATCACGAACATCGTCCTCAATGCCATCGAAGTCGTACACAAACCACACAGTCCGGACACCTCCCGGGACTATCAGGAACATCCTGGAGAGCACATCGACATCGAGGAGGTGCATGGGGACATTTTCTATCAAAACCGTGGAGCTGGGCACCACGCGCCGGTGGCTGGGGGAGAAGAGGTAGGACTGGCGAATCTTCACAAAACTCTGAAACTCATACACTATGACCCAGTGGAACAAGGCCACCGTAAAAAGCGCCATAACAAAATGTCCGTTCATAAAAGTAACGTTCTCTGGAGCTATGTTGGAGAGACTGAGTCTGTCGAGACCGTAGGCGTAGTACCTAGGGGAACTTCCACTGAAGTTGAGCGGCACAAGGACTGCGATGTTGAACAACCCGATAAGCACAAAAAACAAAAGAAGAATGTGGATAAAACGTACGAAGAAGTATGCGTCGAGCCCTAGTGGAACGTAGTTATTAATATTGTGTCTTAGAGTGGGCAAGATCCACGAGAAGAAGCCCGTAGGGAGCGGTTCCATACGCTCGTCCACGGGAACGCACCCACACCGAGGCTGGTATAGCGTTTTGAAAATGGACCGAAAATAACAGAAAAGGGTGAGCTGAGCCGTGCAGAAACAAAGCGATACAAGGATCGACTTCATCAAAATGTGGAGCTGCATTCCCGACGAGAGCTGAGCAGCACCCGTCTGAGTGGTGTTCAACATCCGTGCGAAGGTGTCAGAATAAAGGCCCTCCATATAGGTCCTAGTGAGCCCTGTGTAGTCGACATCGTCTTGTGGGAGGGACATAGTGGCGCTGAAAAAACTGGAGCCGATTTAGGCTAATTTAATCAAAAGGCGGCTTTTGTGGGAACCTTTGTGGCTCTGTGGCTATGAGTTTATTCCTATACATCCCGAAAGGCCACTGCTTCGGGAAGCTCAAAGCTGACGCAAAACATGGGCTTCGTGGGCGCCACTTTGCGGACCAAGTGAAAGCTGCACAGCTCAAAGGGAAGCTCATGCTGGAGCACCTGGGCTATGCGGCGATGCACTCGGCGGTGAATTTCCTCCAACGAGGGCTCCGGCTCATCGGGAGAGAACTTTTCAAAACAATGGACGTTGATGATCGGCAACCTGAACTCTGGGAGTGCTCGAACCACAGCCTTCACCTCTGGGTCGCTGTATAAGCCAATAAACTCATCTAGGAATGACAAGGCCGAATCGGGCAAGTTCATCACATAGTGGGAAATGTGCTTCGGGATGTCCACCTTGGTGACCTCATATCCCCGTCTCTCAGCGGTCTCGCCCTCCACCTTGCGCCTTTTGAGAACTTTGCGCTTCTCTATGCTGCCACTTTGCGACCACCGAAGCAAAAGCTTCGGCGATTCTCGAATGAACTCTCTCCCATCCAAGTTGTAGGACCTCACGAAGTCCGCGACCTTATTGGCGCTTATGTTTTCCTCTAGGTACTTGAAGGACTCGGGGTTCAAGTCATTGGCAAGAACAACAACGTCTTTTTTCCCGGCTGGGACCGCGAAGGGCCCCACCCCGGCAAAGACATCCGCCACCGCTTCCCTGGGCTTGAACTGATCGATCAACCGCTCGTGCTCGGTGTTGAGTCTCGAGTTCCAGTACACCTTGCTGAAGTCAAACTTAAATTTGCACCCACTTTCGCTCTGCTCGACCACAAGGTCGTCTCTGCCGGCCAACACTTTCATCCTGAAGGTGCGGAACTTGGTGTCTATACTGTCGAGCTTGTCGACAACGGTCTCGACCTTGGAGTTTTTATCGATCAAAACTTGGCCTATGAGCTTACCAAAGGGCTTGAACTCGTCGCGAAGGTTCAAATGGGCCACATGGCCCGCCTGGGCGAACCCTGATGGTATATCCGCCTCTAGTTCCTCTGGTAGCACTGCGCGGAGAATGTCGTCAGACTTCCAGAAGTCGTAGTCCAAATGGAGCACGTAAGGCTCCAAAACGGCGCCATATTCACTGAGTGCGCTCTTGGTTTCCTCAGAGAGTTTTTCTGGTGCTTCTTGCACGGTCTCAATGTCTTCTCGGAGGACAACTCCCTTGCGAGCTATGGCAGCGTGCGGGTCTATGTCCACGATGTGCTTTATGGAGGGCAAGTTAAGGAGGTCTTTTTTGGAGCGTTTCACAAACTGGCCGAGGTTTTTTGGCTGCGGCAAATATGCCACCACGAGGGGCACATCTTTTTTGAAAAAAGACCGGTCCAACTCGACCATTGAGCGGTTTGTGGGGGGTCCGAATTTCGTGCTCATGAGGAGGCGATTGAAGGGCCGTGCGAGCTTGTGGTAGGATCTAGGCGAACGGAAGGGCTGAAAACTCGAAAAAAGGGCTGATATCCGCAGAAAGGGGCCTGGCATATGTCAGGGACCTGGGAAAGTGTTGTCAGCTGCCACGGGTGGGCCAGTAGCTTTGGGTCAGTGGTGAAAATTTGAGATGAGCAGGCTGGCGAGTGCTAGCGAGAAATAGCGCGAAATGGCGAGAGGGAACTCTCAGAAAATCGAGTCTCATCTCGAACGAAGACCTCTTCCTGTCGTCGCCAGCTCATCAACCGCACGTCAAGGGCTTCTGTATATCTTTTCCGACACTTAGACTCGTTTTCAGAAACTTTTTAGAAACTTGCCAGAATCGCTACAGCCCATTTTGCCTCCACGCACAACACTCCAGAATAGACCATCCATCATGTCTGTGATCTCCATAACGAAGCCTGCTCCCTTGTACAACGACGTGGACCTTGGGTCTGACATAGAGATGTCGGATGAAGAGCACCCCAAAGAGTCCGTGGTGACTCCTGGAGAGCTCGTTACCGACGACCCCGTGTGGATGAAGGGCCATGGCACCTACTTCCTCCAGGACAAGACCTACTCCTCTGTTTCCGGCAGCATTTCCAGGGTCAATCGTCTTTTGAGTGTGATACCGTTGCAGGGGAGGTACCAGGCAGAAACTGGGGACCATGTAGTGGGCCGCATTACCGAGGTGGGACCCAAGAGGTGGAAGGTGGACATAGGGTGCCGGCAGGACGCGGTGTTGATGTTGGGATCTGTGAATTTGCCAGGCGGTGTGTTGCGGAGGAAATCGGAGAGTGACGAGTTACAGATGCGCAATTTCCTCAAGGAAGGCGACTTACTCAATGCTGAAGTGCAGAGCATCTACACCAACGGGTCGGCTTCGTTGCATACGCGGTCGTTGAAATACGGAAAGCTCCGGAACGGCATTTTCCTCAAAGTCCCCTCGTCACTCATTGTTAAGTCCAAAAACCACTCGTACCAGTTGCCTGGTAACATCAGCGTGATCATAGGCGTCAATGGATACATCTGGCTCAGCAAGACCAAGGTCACCACCTCCACCGCAAACGCGGCCACCAACAAGGCACAGGCAGCATTCGACTCCAGCTCCGGTGGCTACAGCCTTGGCCAGGGTTCTGTCTCCATTACCAGGCTCGAGGAGGAAAGCTCATGGGAGATTTACTCGGACCGAAACGAGAACATCCCAAACTCTGTGCGCCAGACAATCGCCCGGTACTACAATGTAATCAATGCGTTGAGCCATGGGGAATTGGGCATCACTGAGCAGCGAATCATCATGGGCTACGAAGCGAGCTTGGCGTACGAGGACGTGGGTAGCTTGATCGACAAGGACGCCATGGAGAGCATCTGTGCCGACGTGATCAACAGCGAGAAGATGAGAGGACAGTGACTATGATTTTCTCAGAATCTATGCATTTGGAACTATAAAACTTTCCTTTTCTTCAAGTAATAGGTCTGGTAGACCAACTGGCACAAGCCGCAAATAAATATACCAACCAATACCACTATAGATATCTTGGTGTAGCCTGCGTAGATGGCTTCGTTTGTATCACGGAGCTTGAACTCTTGCTCCATCAACTGCTGAAGGATATCCTCTGAAGCCTTGAGACTCTCAACCACGTCGTTGAGCTCGCTCTCAAGGTTTTGGACTCGCGCCTGGAAGTCTTCTTCGGTAAATTCGCCCGGTTCTTCGTATTTGACAACCTTCTCTTCTTCACTGGAGCCAGACTTACCGTCTATCGACAGCTTGAACTTGTTGAAATAGCGGGCATAGTTGCCATAGTTCGTGTCCTTGATAGAAGTCATGTTCTTGATCTGAGTGTAGATCTTGATGTCCTTTGCCTGGGGCTCAAATGACCACGAGCCATCGGTATAGAGATTATCAAAGCAAATGTATATGAACGATCTGCCCTTGTTACTGTTGATGTACTGATCTCCATTTTCGTCGCTCTTGTGGATTCCAGCTAAATTCAGAAGCCTACCAAAGATATTGGATCTCTCCACAAGATTGGACGACTCAAACTCCGAGTTCAACCGCGTTGGGTTGTTTAGGTTTGTAAAGATCAAGTTGGTCTCGTGAGAGATGTCCTTCTTAAACCGGATCTTATTGTTGTCGGAGTCGAAAATGTTGAGGTTCAAGATTTGTGACGGGAGTTTCTGGCCGCTCTGTATTCGAACCATTATGATGTCGTCTTTGACGGTGGAGTAACTTATGCAATTATGAAGGTTCTGGAGGCTCGAGTACTTCCTTTTGTCTCCAGCAAGCGTGGGCTCGATGGTTACCCCGAGCGCAAAAACACGCGCTGTCCAAAGAGCAAAAATGAGTATAAATGCCGGCAACATGTCTGAGGGTGGAGTTGTGAGAGGTGTAAGGCGAAGGCAGCGATGCTGATCTTTTCACCACTTGGTGTTCATAAGGCGTGCAGCGAGATGAGTGACCCGTCGAATGGGCTCTGAATATCTGCGCTACAAGACAGCTGGGATGTAGCTTAGCCGGTGATATGTGCCGATGTAGGGCCCTTCTGATAGACTGAGAGGTCCTGAGAGCTCCGGAGTTTTGAGCGGCGCCGAGTTTGAGGCCCGACAGTTCTGGTCCTGAGCGGTCACAATTCTGTATGGGTGGAGTACTGAGCAGTCAAAAGCCTGTACTTCGTATCAGATATCTTCCCTAGCTGTGCAACGAGAGTGGCCGTGGCGTGGGTACCGAGCGATTGGGGCGATTAGAACGCTGACGGATGGTTGCCGTCTGGAGGCGAGAGCGAGCGGACGCGTTGAGGAAGGGCAGCAAAGTTGGCCGGGAAGCGAAGGAACTCCTCTGAACGCAGATACAGCGAAAAAACAACACAAGAGCACACGAGTTCTTTCGGTTACTTTGCGCTGGCCAGAGGTTGTGGGTATTTTTTTTCTTTTAATTGAGCCCGGGACCTTCTTCGCACGTCCCATTTGGGCACTGTCGCGAGGAACATGTGCGAACAAAGAAAAAACGGGCAGAAGAAGGGAGCTACAGAGGCCTAGAGGCCTTGTGTTTCAAGAAAAAGGCCGAGATTTGGGCACTGACAGTGAATCGTCAAATTCTTTGGCAAATGGCCTATGGCGATATGGCGATCCCGCCTTGTTACTGGCTGGGGGCGGCATTTCCTGAGGCTGAACAAGGCACCAAGACGCGAGGAATGGTTCGCACTGAGCCGAAGAGTCGCAGCCTCGCCAGTGTGGGACTCTGCCTTCCGTCCAGCAGCGACGGCGGCAGATAAGCGTCCGAGTCAATGCCCGTATCTTCTCGCTAGTTTCTGCTGGTAACTCCCGGCCGTAGCAGTCGACGATCCAACGGGCCACACGACAGCTAACAACAATTGCTCCCTCTGTTCCTGAGGCTCCATGGCTCAGCGCGAATTACGACGGCACCTGCGTTAGTCGCAGCTGGGCCATCATCACCCCTGGCCAACAGCCCCAGCCTCGACCCTGCTCCCATGCACACCGCTCTGTACCTTCTTCGGTTCCCTCCTCTCTGGCTGAGAGTCCTAGCTCTGGGTACGTTTTGCAGGCGAAGGAAAGGTATGGCATCGCTCTGTGTTATTATGTCCATATTTACCGACACTATTTACTATTACCCTTGAAGCCTAGTCCAGTACTTCCAGTCCAGCGCGGTCTAGCGCTCCCGGCTAGCGCTCCCAGTCCAGTGCTCTCGGTACCGCCCTCACAGCTTGACACCACTCCTTCCGCTGTTCACCTCTACACACTTAGTCTCTATTCCCGCCTATCATCTCTCTATTTACACTCAACTCTATTTGCTCTAGTTACTGACACCTAGAGACTCCAACTTCTCGCGCACTTCCTCCTGTTCCACGGCCGCTATCAACTCACCCAACCGTTCGCCCGATAAACAGCCAGCCACGTCGTGCACAGAAAACCCGCATCGATGGTCCGTCACTCGATTCTGTGAGTAGTTGTAGGTGCGGATCTTGTCACTACGATCGGTGGAAGACACCTGGCTCGTTCTCAAGTTCTTCTGCTCTGCGATCTCCTGTTCTCGCTCTAGGGCCGCAAGCCTGCTACGCAAGATCGAGAACGCCTTGGCTTTGTTCCTGGGCTGCGACCGCTCGTCCTGCTGGACCACCTGGATCCCCGTTGGGAGATGCACAATCCGCACCGCTGAATCGGTGGTGTTGACATGCTGTCCGCCCTTGCCACCGGACCTCATAGTATCGATTCTGATCTCTCCGGGTGTAAACTGGCGCTCGTCCTCGAGAAGCGAGGTATCGTCCCCCTCCGACATTTTCGGTAGCACAACAACTGCTGCGGTGGACGTGTGTGTTCTGCCCTTTGTTTCTGTAGCTGGCACCCTCTGAACCCGATGTACACCGCTCTCGTGCCGCAACACGTCGTAGGATGATGGCTCGTCTATACTGAGTACAGCCTCCGTGATGCCGCCATTAGTCGCCTCGTTCTTACTAAGAACACTCCATTTCCACTTGTTGTGATTGGCAAAATTTATGTACATGCTGAGCAAATCACCAGTGAAAATCTGGGCCTCTGATCCCCCAACCCCCGGTCTTAATTCCATGATAGTGGGCCGCTCCGCGTGTTTAACAGGCGGGATGAGTCTCGCTTCAAGCTTCTGTGTACACGCTATCAACTGCGGCAACACCTCTTTCAACTCAGAAACAGCTTCGGCTACCAATTCTGTATCTCCTTCGGCCTGTTGGTCGTTCAATATTTCGATGAGTGACTGCACACTCTCGTTGTAGAGCTGGTACTTGGCGTAGTTCTCCAAGGTGGCACTGAGGTTCGAGAATCTGACACTGGTGTCGTGGTCAAAAGTTCCCAGACTGACCTTGCCTTCCAATTCGGCCAATTCTCTTTGTAAAATGTCCACCCTTTTGAGAAGGGAGGGATGGAGCTTGGGGATGTCACCGGCGTTGATGGGCCCTAGGCCTTCGCTGTAGGGTCTCGTAAAAGGCCGCAAAAAGCCCCTACGCTGAAACAAAAAGCAGAGCCTGGGAGCACCTGTTCGGAACATTTGTGGATGCTCGACGGTGGTCTCTATGGGTGCTCTAGGGTGCTCTACGACAGCTCTGACAGCTGGCAGTGATTTGCGATTTCTGAGCTGAGCGCGCAGCACTCCATCTGGACCCCAGCCGCCACCTCCCTGTCCCAACTCCAAGCACACCCAGTCCCAACGATGTCTGCAGAAACGAAGCCGATCCTGCTCCAGGAATTTACTGAGGCCATAGTGGAGCTCACAGATGACAATTTGGTGACGATCAAGTCGCAATTGGCCAACTCCATCGAGAAGCTCAACGAGACAAACCAGATCTTGCGGCAGGAAATTGACGACACAAGAGCCAAACTCTCCTCCGACCTGCTGGAAAAGAGTGACCTTAATAACGATCTCGTCTTATACCAAGAAACAATTCAGGAAAATGATCAGGTCATCGATAGCCAGACCAAGAGGGTGGAGGCGCTAGCACAAGAAATGACCTCGCGTGGCCTTTCCAAACCAGAAGCTCCAGCAGTTTCTGAAAAGGAGATATATCTTTAGCGATGGCCTGGATCTTTCATCCATGTTCTGGAAATCTCGTGTTTCCAGGAACGTTCTTAGGCTTTTCTGTGATCAACTTGCTGTTCTCATCTACTCGATGCCTTTCCTCGGATATGCTTGTTTATCTATTTACAGTGTATGGTTACTCCACGGCCCTGGGCCCCCTTTTAAACAACTTCTGCCAGAAAGACTTCTCGCTTATTCTGATAGGATCCTCGGGCCTCTTGCAGATCAACATCCACGTCGTCCCAAGGTGAACCCGCTTCTCGTAGACAATATCGAGTCCAGCGTCTTCTATCAACTCGCCAATGTCGAGGTTCCATCTGCACGCCCATGTCTGCATTCTGCGAGCAGCCCGGAAATCCAAATGCGTGTTGATGAAGTCATAGTAGCCTCGGCCATGCTCCAACAAGACGATTCTTCCCCCCGGTCTCAACAACTGTTGCATGTTTTTCAAGGCCTGGACCGGATCCTCGTGCGAACATAAACCAAAAGTCTCCACAATGGTGTCGTACTTGATGGACTGTGACCCCGCCAACTTCACCAAATCTTCGGCCCGACCTACCGTGAACGCCGCCTTTTTATACTTCGGGAACCGTTCTTTGAATTTGTCTCTCGTGATCTCTACCATCTTGGGAGAAGAGTCCAAAAAGGTTATAGAGTCTACCTTCTCGAGATTGAGGTACGGGATGTTTCTTCCTGTACCACACGACACTTCCAACACGTCTCCCTCGATACGGCCCATCATGGCACTCCGTCTCATCCCCATAAGCACCGCGCGCTCCTCCCACTTGATCTCATCATCGTACGCTGCCGCCTTCTCGTTATAAAACTCAGTTGTGTCCTGAGCTTCTTGGATGTTTGGGTTCGTTTTGTTGGAGATTTCCTGCGCCACCTCATGCTCCAGATCGCCTGCTTCAACAGGAGCCTGCTTAATGAATCTTTTGGGCTGCTGCTCATACCAAGCAGCCAAATCTTCACTTGTCGGCAGGTATTGCATGTCCTTGCCTTTAAAAAAGTTCTTCCTGAAATGCTCTTGCCTCATGGCCTGGTACTGCTTGAAGAGCTTGTCTTCTCGCACCTTGAGCTTGTCCCCACAGATCAACTTGAGACGAAGATGCTCGTACTCCGTGAGACTGTCCGGGTCCTGTATGAATTTCATCTTGATTATCTTGCTGTACTGGTCCTCTCTGTACTTGTCCCTCATGTAAAAATAGAAGCAGACAATTACCACGCCAAAACCGGCCACATAGAACTTGGTGGCCTTTTTCTGGGTCTCCTTGTCGCCCAAATACAACGCCCATTGCCGCCACTTGGGAAATTTGGAAATTTCTTTGCTGTAACCAGAGGGCGTGGGGGGAGCTGGGAACGAGAATCGGCTCTTTGAGTATGCGCGAGACAACACCAAGGGGGCCACCCTTGGAGTCAAAACGAATGCTGAACCCTTGACCGAGCCGGCCATTTGCCTCGCCAACATCCCAAGGCTCATCAATGCAACTGCCTGCAATTAAGTTCTGCCGTAGCTTGTCTTCTATCTGGACCCAAAAAAGTTTGCCAGGAATGGAGCCATGGAGGGTCATGTGACCCTTATGTAATCAGAAGGCAAATCTCAAGGCTGGAGTCGCCAATCGTTGGCACTGTGTTCACAGACTATACACTGGAGCCAATTCCGGTAATTAGGTCGCTGGTTGGCATTGATACGGAGTATCTGGCACGTTAGATCTTTTGCTTTTGCTCAGTCGATTTCCCTTGCACAACTTCCATGTCCTCGTTCATATCTAACTCGGCTCCCTCCGACATTCTTCTGTCAGCCAGGGATGCCGCCTCCAAAGAGGATTTCGGTTCTGCCGAGTCCAAATATCTTGACATTATACTGAAGCCTGAACTGGTTGGAATTCCCAGTGGTAAGAGTGTCCAGGAGCAAGAAGCAGCGATTTTGGAACTTGGCAAGATCTACCAAAAACAGAACTCGAAGGAAAAGCTAGCTGATCTCATCAACCAGTCCAAGGCTGTTTTGGGCAACTTTGCTAAGTCAAAAACTGCAAAGATCATCAAAACCCTCATCGAGGACATTGACGAAGTGCCGGATTCACTTGACTTGCTGATCAGCATAACAAAGGAATGTATTGACTGGGCAGTTGAGTCGAAGTTGGCGTTTTTGAGGCAGTCTTTACAATTGAAGCTCGCGGCTCTTTTGCACAGAAAGCAGAAGCACCAAGAAGCTCTTAAGATCATAAATGAACTCTTGACCGAGTACAAGAAGTTGGACGATAAGTCGTCACTTGTCGAGGTCCAGTTGTTGGAGTCCAGAATATACCACGCGTTAAGGAACATCCCCAAGTCGAGAGCCGCCTTGACGAGCGCCAGAACCTCAGCCAATTCGATTTACTGCCCCACCTTGTTGCAGGCGGAGTTGGACTGCCAAAGTGGTATATTAAATGCCGAAGACAAGGATTACAAGACGGCCTTTTCATACTTCTATGAGTCTTTTGAGGGATACAACTCCCAGGAGGATCCCAGAGCAATCGATATTTTGAAGTATATGCTCCTTACGAAAATCATGTTGAATCTTATAGATGATGTCAAATTGATTTTGAACAACAAGAACGTGGTGAAGTACCAATCCAAAGATATCGATGCTATGAAGTCAATTGCCACCGCATATTCCAACAGATCCTTAAAAGAGTTTGAGACTTCATTATTGACTTACTCGAAGGAATTAAAGTCCGATTCGATCATCAAGTCTCATTTCAACGCCTTGTATGACAATTTGTTAGAGCAGAACTTATTGAAGATCATTGAGAGTTACAGCACCGTCGAATTGAGCCACATTTCCAAAACAGTGGGATTGAGCTTGAATCAAGTGGAGGGAAAGTTGTCACAAATGATTTTAGATAAGGTTTTCTACGGAGTGCTCGACCAAGGTAATGGATGGTTGATCGTCTACGATGAGCCAAGAAAAGATGCTACTTACGAAGCATCTTTGGATTTGGTCAAGGAGTTGTCAAGCGTTGTTGATTTATTGTACGAAAAGGCTTCGTCCCTCAATTAACTTGACTATTAATCTATAGATCCTTAAATGACTGTGTAATCTAGCTGAAAATGCCTCCTAATCCCCTCTCCGATGCTATTGCGGACAATTCACCACATTTGATCACGAACTCTTTCAATCTGTCACTGGACACGAAACAGCTCAATAAGTCGTTTTCCTCCTCATCTGCAATGTCATTGATCAACTGGAACGCGCTATGCATGTACTTCCAGTCATTCAATCTGGAATATTGGTAGATCTGGAAGAGCTCCATTATTAAATAGGGGACGTAGATGGTCCTGAACTCCTTGAAAAGGGCCACATGTTCGGAGTAATCTGACGTCACCAAACCTTGAAACCATTTGAAAATTAATGTGCCAACAACACTGGTGACCTTTTCAATCGAGTTGTGGATATGACTCGACTTCCAGAACGTCTTAGATGATAACGACGGCGTAGAGATCACTCCGTTGATTTGATTGTCTTTCAAAAACTTCTTCCAATCCTGTATCAAAATCAAGCCTTGAATAAAATAGTCGTACTGTATAAGCTCTTCTTTGTTGTCTTCCGATACCGTTGGTTTGGCCGAAGGACTGCTCAATAGTTTGGTGTTCATTTCAAAATCGTAGTCTTTCACCAATTGTTTGAAGTTCTTGTTCTTACCAAATTGAACCAAGGAATTGAGCTTTCCAGTTAACAAGAACCGCCGAATAACCACCAACGTGGCGCTGATGGCGTCTTCAAACATTTTGTTTTCGTAGAACCATTCAACCGATCTGTATAACTTGAAGTCAACCTCTTCCACTGGGTCGTTGATATCAGACACAATTATCGACCGTCCGTCCAGCTTGTAGTGGCTCTCTGTCTCTACCATGACCCGCTCCACCGTTCTTCTCAACACGTTCACCATTCTGCTCTCATATTCCTCGTCGCCCTGGTCCATATCTATAGACGGGGTATCTTCTCTGTAACCTCTAGAACCGTCCAAGGCTTGAGAGAATAATGGGATGTCGCTGAATTTATTAGCGATCTCAATCTGTTTGGCTCTCACCTTCGGGTCCATGAGCGAAGATAAGAATAACGAATAACACTCCCTCGCATCTTTTTCGTTTGGAATAAACGATAAATATATTGGGATGTATTCTTCTAGTTTCAACAGCGAAAGGTTCTTAATGTATAGGCCAATGACCTTTGTAACATCCTTATCCGAAATAGAGTCATCACCGCCTATTATCAGTAGAAATATTGATAAATGGGTAACCACCCTGAGTATGTAATCGTCGGAATCTGAACCCACGTCCTTGTTCTCGGCAATCAATTTTTTGATTGTGCTGTGTAGTAAAATGGACACTTTCTCAATTATAATGCCTCCAGCAATCACTCGCAAAGGGTGCTGGCTTTGCTCCGAGGCCTTGATATTGTTTCTCAGAATGAGGTTCAACACTTCATCGACTGACTTAGCTTGGGGTAACGGAACGGAGACGGAAATATCTTCTTCCCCAAGGTTATCCAATCCAATATTTGTTACTAAAAACTTCTCCATTTCACTGATAAACAATTGGTTGAGGTAGAGGAGCAAAACCTCTTCCCAGCTGTCGCTTGACTCTTGGATGTTAAGGGATACATCCCCTCCACAAAGGTAATTGTAAATCAATTTTTCGTACTTGTTGATGTTTTCTTGTTGGGAAAGCTTGTAAACAGTTTTTCTCCATAATAGTTTGTGCTTTTGGCCAGAAGGAGGGGCTTTGAGCGCCTCCGCGTCCATGAGGTCGTTATTGAAGAGCTTTTGGTCCACCACCGGGTCAGCGTAGTCATGGACAGCCCCCAATAAAATAAGCGACAAGGTGAAGTTTCCTGTCTGATTTGCTACCTCTATGGCATCTTCTATCCTTCTTGCTAGCAAAAGCTTATAGATGATAGAATAATTCTGCGTATCGATCTCGTCATCCCCTGGGGCAAGCTTGCCATTTGTTCTCAATGGAGCATCAGGATCCAAATGGGAAACAGTGTTTTGTGCAAAAGAAGACTTTTGGGCCAATATGTTGATATCATTTCTTTCTATAGAGAGCCGCGTAGACTGCCATTTCTGGGTGTTGATATTGGCGTTGTCGATATCGATCGATTTGGAGTTCTCCTGGATCCAGTTTATTATGATAGCGACTTCCTTCAATTTCCGATTCTTGAGCAAAAATATGTGCTGCTTCACTGCGTCGGAAGCGAATTGAAGAAGGGGGCTATTGGCGATGTCCTGGTCGATCTGTTCTTCCAATGTTCTAAACTCATAGAGAAGCAAGGCTAAGTGCCACAATTTCGTTTCCAAGTCGTAGTTTATGAAAGCATCAAATGTATCGAGACCTCCGGGGCGCGACACGTGGAGTTGACCGTATTTTAAGGTCTGGGAGGCCGCAACCGCCTTGAAGTTGTTTATTATATTGAGAGGAGACTGTTGTGGGTCCAGCAGCGCTACCACGTGTCTCTGAAGCTGAAAATCTTGAAGAATTGATGCAAACTGAGCCGCCATCGAATCTTCAGGTACTGAGACCAGCATTGTGGATATTTCTCCTCCAGACATTGCCGTTGGGGTCTTCGGCCTCGTTCAAGCAGCGCCAAAGTTTTGAGAATGCGCTTTTGTGTCGTTTCCGTTCTGCATACAGATGATCAGCTGTGTGCAGTCTATGGATAAGGAAAGGCAAATGCAGCTTTCTATGAGTGGTATAAGCGTTCTTTACTCCACTTGAGGGTAAAATTTGGTAACCAATTGGTGTGACAATATGGCGGAAGACCAAAAGTCGCCCACGCCGCCGGCAGAAATCTCAGAAAGTGGCGAAAACGCCCCCAATATGCTCGATTTCAATGACGAAGATAACAGCCCGTTCTCCCACACGAAGGGGTTAGCCAGCTTAATGAGCGAACAAATCGACGGCAATTCGGCCCATAACGAGAATAAGCTTCAAGAAGGCCAGGAGTCTATTTTACTCTATAAAAACGGCAATGAACCTTCCAATGCGCCGGACTTAGACCTCGATGCCTTCAACAAGGTACACATTAACTACGAGAGCAGAGTCACCAAGCTTCTCAAGCCACACTCCAAGGTGAAAGTACAGATTACAGAGGCCAATAATTCCAACGAGGGTATTCTGAATTCACTGAAGAAATACATCGTGTACACAATCAAGTTGACAAGTGTTGATAACCCCAATGAGGAAGGAATCCAGACCCGCAGAAGGTACAGCGACTTTGAGAGCCTACGTGACTGCCTAACTAAGATTTTCCCCTTGGTGATTATTCCTCCTATACCCCTGAAAAATTACTTGAATTTGAACGTGTTGAATGGCTTGGTCGGGAGTGCTGGGGCGATCCCTACGAACGGAAACATTGGGTCCTCTGTCAGCCCTCATACCTCTGCTGCGAACGGTCCTTCGTCGGGCAGTCACGGTGATAATACTTCGAGTGTGGGACCTGTGAGTGGCAACGGGGTCAATGTGAATGATACATCGTCGCATACGCATTCGAGCTATTACACCTACATCAACTCTAGTCATCTCAACAAGCACAAGGTGGTCGAGCACAGAAAGCGGTTGCTCACGAATTTCTTGAATAACTGTTTGGAGATCCAAAAGCTTCGAAATCTTGAGTTTTTCGCAAAATTCTTGGACCCTAACGCCAACTGGAGCGACGAAATTGCTCTCATAAACAGCCAACTTCCGAAGTCAATCTACCAGCTGAACCCGGAGAACGCACTTCAGACTGATCCCATATATTCACATTTGCCAATTCCTGTATCGAGCCACAGCATCCCCATACTGTTTCTCAAACCTTTGAGCAATACCATGAAGCGAAAACCGGAAGAAGATGGTAATAACAGTGCCATCAACAATTCTGTGAATGACATGACCGAAATAATAGACACTACTGGTTTGGATGATATAAACAAGAAGATAATCGAAAGCTTTATTGGCTTATCCAACGACTACACCGAGCTAGGTAGTGTTTTCAATTCTTTTTCGTTGATTCTCTCAGACTCTAATATTGAACTTAAGCCAAAGCTCGATAAAGACGAGGAGGAAATAAAGCTCAATTTTATTTTCGACAAAATGGGCCAGGTGTTTGACCGGTCTTACATTACGTTCAACGCCCTCATTGGGGATTTAGAGACTAAATTCTCTGAGCCCTTGGGTGAGGCTGTTAGGTTCACTAGCACGTTGCAGTTCATTAAAAAGTTCAAGAAAGCTAAGGAGAAACAGGCTGGTATGGTGCAGAAGGACTTGGAGGAGAAGCAGCGAGAGTATCACGAATTGTTGGCCGCGGCAGCCGACGAAGGGTCTGAGAATGACGTGATTCCCAGGACTTCTGTCACGAAGCCCTCCCCTTCCAAGGGTATGTTTTCCCTGATAGGCTCATTCAAAAAGATCACACAGTATGTCAATGAGATTGTTGACAGGAATCCCAAGAAGTCAAGGCAACAGCGGTTGGAGTACCTCAAAGAGGCTATCCAGACTGTTCAGTTGTGTCAAAATAGGATGGTCCAGGACGTGTCCTACATTTCGGACGAGATCACTAAGAACTTCGAGAGCTTTCACCGGTACCAATTGATGATCATTTTCGACATTTTGGTGTGCTACAATGGGTTTTTCAAAGAGTGGGCCAGGAAGAATGCTGAGATATGGGAAGATATCAAGGACGAGATACGAAGGTTATAAAGGTGATCTTGAAATGTGCATTGTATTCATTCTATGTAAGTTGAACTCGGCATGATCCGCTATTCAGCACTATAACCCGGTTTCGAGGTACCGAATCACAGCAGGGCCCCACTCCACAGATCTTTTGTACAATGCGATATCACTGGGGAACCCATTGATAGCTCCTATGAGGCGCTCGCATGTCTCAGGTCCTTCGTTCCTGATCTTGCTCAAGGGGAACAAGTACGTTCTAATAGTGAATACCACAGCTTCCGTCTTTGGAAGCTTGGTGAGCACCTGCCTCTCGCTGCGGTAGTGGACCTGTCTATCAAAGTCTAGATCTTCATATTTGAGAGGTACGATCTGTTCAGGATCTGGGGTGTTGTGGCCCTTGTTCTGATCATCCACGTAATATTTATCGTGAGTTTGCATCGAAAAGTTGCTTCTGGTCACTAATTGGCCGCCCGAAATCCTATCAAAGAACCTGTTCATGGAAAGTTTGAGCTTGGATTCGTATCCTGGGATCGGGTGATGGATGAATGATAATGGCATGTTGAACCGGTCCCTTGGGTTGAAGCCTGCCGCAAAAGCAAAAACTCCTCCCTTGAAGAAATATTCGAATCCGTCCTTCTCTTCAGCTCTGGAAGGGTCTTTCAAAAGAATTATAAAGTCTTCTTCTATGGTCCTGGTCAATTTGAAGAGGAGATCGTAAGCGTCCTGGCCGTTGGAGGTCAAGGGGATGTGCTCATTGGTAGCCTTGTTATATACGGTGCTGTTTTCCGGATCCTTCTCAAAATTCATCGGGTATTTAGTGCACATGTACTCCACAACTGTATCGTAGAACTCGTTGATTGCGGGAACACATTCATCGGTGATGAAGACCGTTCTCTCAGTCAAATTCTTGCTCT
Source organism: Chernovozyma palmyrensis (assembly GCA_030558275.1). Taxonomy (NCBI): domain Eukaryota; kingdom Fungi; phylum Ascomycota; class Pichiomycetes; order Serinales; family Debaryomycetaceae; genus Chernovozyma; species Chernovozyma palmyrensis. The sequence continues at coordinate 57,514 of JAJMSF010000006.1, forward strand.
CGGGATATTCCGGATGGCTGTTGGTGACAATTCTTGTTTTTTCCTCTATAACGTCCAAATAAGAAGATTCCATCAAAAGCCAGTCCTGGATTTCCAAATTTTTAATGCCCATGGTGAGTTTGTAGGGAGCATTTCGGAATGGGTACAGCTTTAACGGCTCGGTCTCCTTCCACAGAAAGTCCGGCGATACGGGAACCAAAGAGGCAGTCGATTTTTTGTCATAGAATGATTTTTTGGCTGCTGGAGTCCTTCTCCGTAAAATGGAGTACTTGAATCCAAGGTAACTGAGTGCTAGGAGTAGCGAATATATGGCAAGACTGGGAATGGTTATCTCTGTCATAGATAAGGCGAGGAATATCAGAGAGCTGTAAAAAGGGCCCAGAAACTTGCAACAAAGTACAATCTGAGTATGATACCCCGGACCGTTTTAGAGATACAGGGCTGGATGCCTTGAGATCGTTATCTTGTCAACCGAGTCGTGGAGGCTATGACTAAGTTTTTATCGGGCGATTCGATTCGTCTGACGGGCTCAGAATTCCGCGACCGATTCGACTAATCTAAGCGAGCACCTACGCCACTGATTCACGTAATATTGCCACACACGGCATTAGGGTCAAAATGACGAAAAAGGGGTCATTTTGGAACGTATCTCTGCACATTGCTGATGAAATGGCCAGAAAGGGACCGTTTCACCGGAGACCTCTCTGGGCTTCTCATCGCTTTTTGCAGCCTTTCCTGCATCCAACCTCATCACTACTAACGCAACAAATTTTGCTGGTTCTATCTCTTTGCCATAGATGACGTCGGTGGCACTTGTGGCCAGTTATTTGGACATTGAGAGCAAAAGGGAGCTTGCCACTCAGCTTGTGTCCCAACTCGGAGATTCTGAAGGCGCCATTGCTCTTTTGTGTGAGATCCTACCTTCGTTCGATGACTCCACCAGAGACCTCATCTACCCCAGCATTCTACACTTCTGTACCACAAATATTGATGCAGAGAACTCTGAAAGCCACAAGTCAATTTGCAAGTTGAGTGCGGTACTTCCTTGTGTTGGCGATGATCTTTTAGAGCGTTCAATTGGCCAGTTGAGGCTGTTCTTAGTTCGTACGAAAGTCAACTTTCTTCCTGAGATCAAGGCGCTCATCACAGAGGAACAACCACAGAAGGAAACGCATGGATCTAAAGAAGAAATCGCTGATATGTCTGCTTTGCCCGTGCTCTCATTTCTTGAGTACTTATTTATGCATTCAGATTCTGTTCTGCTGTTGGCCCTAGACCGCCTCTTGTGTCTTCTCATAGGGTCAAATGACGAGCAGGTCTCCAACGCCGTATCGAGAATTCTCAAATGGAGAATGGACTCCATTGCTCAGACCCTCGGCAACTCTGCATTAATATGGGACATTATCTATGCGTTGGAAGGGGCCGAGTCGAAGGTCCACAAGAGCCATGGCTACATCTTGTGGTTACGGTACTTGACGGCCGCCAGGGGTGGCGCTCTTTTAACTCCAGAGTCCCTTTTTCAGACTAAAATTGTCCCCAGCGACCACTACTGGCTGTGTATTCAGCTTGGTCTCACCAGTACGTCACATGAACACCGCAAGTTTTGTCTATCGATCCTCCAGCAGACAATCAGAATTATCAGATCCGATTTCTCGAACACTTTTGTTACTTGGAAAGTCTCGAATGAGGAATTCTACTTCCAGGAGTGGGCTCGTTATGTGACTTTGTTCGAAATTCTCGCAATAGACACGTCACTTCATCAGGCCGAGGCAGGAACGAGAGACATCATAGGCCTCATTTCCCCCGACTCTTTGCTCAAGCCCTCGTGGGGCTTCTGCCTTCTTTCCACTGGCTTCAATGCGTCCATGGACTCCGTCCGGAAATTTTCCTTGTCGCTCTTTCTTTCCATCCCCGCTGAACACCTCTCCTTGATCAAGTACAGCTTGGCCTTCTTGGATACAGTGTTTTTGCCGTACGCAATGTTGGCGTCGCATTTTCACGCCAGGAAGATCGGCTGCTCTAACCACTACAACTGTGAGTACGGTGAAAGGCTCTACAAGTTTGTGGAAGACATGGTGACTAACTCCACCGGCGATGATGTCAGAGCAGTATCGAGGTCCATCATGAGCGCGCTCGACACCACAGACTGCTTTAACCCCGCCAAGATTTACGTTGCTTTGGGCTTGGTGAAGGGCTTGAACGAGAGATCTGTACTTTCATACGACGAGGAGGAGCAGCTCTTGCTCTCGTTGTTCGAGTATAGGCCCGAGGGCGACTTGTTTGAGCTTTCGTTCCAGACATTGACCTTGAAGCTTCTTTTTTGTTACAAGTTGAAGGACATATCGTCGTTTGTTGAAGCGCTCATCAAATTCATCAACCATAACGGCACGGCAATAATCAGGGCAAATATCGGCCTCCTCGTGGAGTACCTCGCTCCTAAAGTCTCCTTGGGCCAACTCCATGCGTTCTACCAAACGGCGAGCCCCAAGGCCAGAGCCTTGGTGTACAGCATAGCCTCTCGAATGGATGCTGGTGATCTCAGCACTTTTGATTTGAGTTTTTTAGTAATAGCCCCCGTGTTAGAATATGATATCTGCAAGCTCGGCCAGAGCTCAGTTGAGCTTCTCGCGGAAGCCATTTGCAACCCAGAGCCCTTCACAAGCAAGTCTGAAGAGTCGGAGTTTTACACGAGTGCGTCCAACATTGTACCGCAAACCTGGAGCAAATTGGCTAGTCCTTCACTGACATTCAGCCGGCTCTGGGCCATTGTGGAGAGTGAGTCGCAGTCGGATGATCCAAATGTGCTAGGCAACATGACGAGAAAAGCCAAGTTGTTGCACTCGTTTTATGAAGTCAGTGACGCCGATGTCTCCTTTTCATCGTTGCTAGCGCTTGACAAACTCTTCTTTGTCAACTCCAAGGAGGTAACCAAGCACTCAACTACCTTCTACAAGGTCAGAGAGGCCGGATTTGCTCAGATATACAAGATGATGGTGACCTACAGCACCAGAGCGAAGGTGAGTGAGGCAGAGACCGCCCAAGTTCTTGCGATTCTCAACTGCAACTCACTGAGCCCAGAACTCAACATGGCGGTAACGCAGCTTCTTTTGAGACTCCTCGGCCACTCGCACTCATCCAGTACGATTCACGCTATTGCCGAAACCTTGTACCAGTTGTGGGATAATTTGAACGAAGCCAGGCTATTTTTGAACCAGAAGGATTTGCACTGCTCCATCATTGAGACCATGTACAGCGCCAAGATCTTGACCGAGTCCATAGATAACGAAAGCCTCAAGTCCATGCTTTTGAAGTTTAGCAAGCAAGTGATCTCCAACAGTTTTGGCCGAAGATGCCTTCTTCCTACGATGACCAAAAAAATATCCGATTTCCAACTTGGCCATCCTGAAACTTTTCAAAGCTGCAGCTGGATCCCTGAGATCTTGGTCAGAGCCTACACTATGCAGCAGCTATCCAGCAACGTGTTCCGGCTTGAGAATATTGTGGGCAGGTTGTATGACACCGAAATCTCCAGAGTGCCGCTGAGCATCTATCGTCAGATCTACGGCCCGGAGGAGATCAGCGCTAGGGTCAACATCATGGCTGTTCTTGGATCTGCCAATAGTGCCCAATTTTGCTCCAAGGTGGTAGCGTATATCATGGAGAACGAGAGCTCTTTCTCGTTGTTCACCCCCATAAGAAGGACGGACGGTCTTGAAGAGTGGACCAGAATCCAATTGTACAGCATTCTTCAAATTGCCACCCTCAACAGCGAGGATAAAGGGATAGGGTATCTTCCCACTTTCCTTGATCTTCTTGAGTCAGATCCCAGCCCCTTGGCAAGGGTCTATATTGAGTGGATGGTTGCATTGGCTCTTATGGACAGCACAATGTATACAGAGAAAGTCTTCGGCATTTTCAAGGAGCTTGTGGACACCAACTCAGGCAAGCCCACGCTTCTTACTTCCTACGAGCGGATTTTGTGCATGATGATCCAGCAGTTGCCCCGGAAGCAGAAGGAACAGTTTTTGACGCGGCTACTCACGATTATTATAGCGGCTTCCACATCCAACAAGGCCATCACCAGACACTTTTCGATGTCTATCGCCTGCACTCTCCACCGGGAGATTACGGAGCAGGGACTTGCTATTGACCCTGCCATCTTCACGGTGGTGGACAACATGTACCAGACGGCGCTCTTGTCAGAATCGTTTGGTCAGTTCAGGAGTGGTGACGCGATATTGTGGAACATAGTGGAAGATATCAGCTTGGTGAGCATTTCCGGTGGAGTTCTTCTTCGCATCAGCGACAGAGATATCGATTTCATCACCAGCGAGTCGTACGAAACGAACTTGAGTTCTGAACAGAGGGTCGCCTTGAAAATACCCATAGGCCAGGATTATCGTGAGTTGTGGGTCCAGGAGAGAAAAATTCTGGGAAACAAGAAGAAGATAGTCAATAGAACAGTGGATGAAGCGGTGGTTAGCACCCCATTGCAGACCAAAAGCGGTGCTCTCAACTTGGAAGAGGAGGAGGTCAGCGTAGTGCGCAGCGACTTGATCGTGGTGGCCTCGTTGGTCGACAAGCCGCCTAATCTCGGGGGTATTTGCCGTCTCAGCGATGTGTTGGGCGCAGGACTTTTGACGCTCCATGATCTCAACGTTAAGAAGCACGCACAGTTCAAGAGCGTTGCTGTGACTGCGGACCACTGGATGCCCATGGTCGAGGTGAAACCCGAGGATCTCATTAAATACTTTGCAGAGAAGAAGAAGGAAGGCTACACCCTCATTGGGCTTGAGCAGACGGACAAATCGGTGGAATTGAACAATGAGTTGAAGTTCCCCAAGAAATCACTTATTCTTCTCGGTAGAGAGAAGGAGGGTATCCCGGGAGAGCTTTTGGCAGAGCTCGATTTCTGTGTGGAGATCAAACAGGTGGGAGTCATTAGATCGATGAACATCCAAACCGCCACCGCCATCATAGTGCACGCATACTCCACGCAGCACTGTTAGCTTCACTACACAATATCATGCTTGTTCTATAGTATTAAAAGACCCTTCCGTCATTGTCATCATCTGCCTCTATGAGCGCGTCCAACGCCTCCACAATTGCTCCGCTGTATTTCTTTACCAATTGTATGCTATTTGTGATCAATTTCACGTTGACCCCCTTGAAGTTGGAGTTGTTGGTGTTAGATGCTAAGTTCATGTTGGAAACTGGTGAGATCACCTTATTGTTATACCAGCTCAAGATTAAGCCGTTCTCCAACACCTGCTCCTCCTCCGTAGATGGGTCAAAAAGTAGATTGGAACCCACTACCCCCACAGTTATAAAAATTGGTGGCTGGAAGGAAGACTCCCCCTCGGCGCACATTCCGGATAAAAGCTTGGAGTCGTTCCAATCATCCGAAAATGTGGGCTGTTCCTCGATCTCAGAGTCGTCGATGTCACTGACTAGGAGCGGCAACTTGGAGGTCTTCAAGGCAAGGTAAGTTGTAAATGATAGCAAGGTAAGCGGGTAGGACGAGTGGCTGATCACCAAACAATCTATGAAAAGTTTGTAAGTGTATTTGCTCGTCAACTTCAACACGGAAGTGGGAAAGTTTGCCAGGAGAAGATTGGTCAAGTTGAACTTCAAATTAGATACAAAGTTGGAATCATCTCTGTACCCAGAAACATCCACATCGCACTCTATAAGGCTCGTTTCCTGTGAGGCTAGCACCACCTTAGCCTTCACGCTGACTATGCATTCACTACCGTCCATCATTCTTATCCTGGCAGAGCCATTGGACGAAGGTAAGAAGGAGGTTTTGGCTTCAAGGGGACGGAACTGGTGCTCAGACCTGGCATCCGGCCTAATAGGCGGATTTTGCACTAGGGAATCGTACAAGTACGATCTTTCAGCTGGGGAGAGAATCATATCGAATGGTGTCTGGAGAAAGCTTGCTGGGAAGATTTGAGCTAAGGCTGTCTCATCTCAATCGGTCGATGCACGTCGTTGATGGCTGCGAAATGGCAGAGGAAGGGGGCCACACATGAGCCAAATATCCACTATTTCGGCTCCGACGCTCGTATAAAGCTACCTAATAACTGATTATCTCCAGATAATAGCTCTTCCGCCTTTTTTCCGATATTCCTCTCCTTTTGCATAAACTGCCCACTTAATATATCGGGCTCGATTTACACTTGCCTGCACACAGCACATCACCACCTAAAGAAAGATTTGACCTTCTACGGCCACCTCTTCAGCTCCCCATCACCATGACCACGCTCTTTGGGACCCTGTCCTCGGGACCATTTTCCAACCAGAGCAGCTCGAACAATTCCATTTTTCTGCAGCCCCAGAATATCACTTCGGCAATCACTAACACTGGCACGCTGCTCCAAAGCCCCAACAACCTCAGCAACATAAACAACAACAGCACCAGCACAACACAGCCTAAATGGTTCCAGAATCCCAAAAAAAGAACTATTCCCAATCATTTAGTGCCCAAGAGGAAGTCTGGCTTTCAGATATCGTCCTCCACGGTCTCGAAGAAGGACAAAAACAGAACAGACTCCTCGGAAGCTAGCAACTCCAACAAGTTCAACTTGATTTCTTTTGGCACCTCTGCCGGTGGTAGAAATGCATATGACGCCTCCATGCTGGGGGACCTCTCTAAATACGATGAGACCATCAACGAGACCATCAACGAGGATCTCCAGCTCTTTAACTCGCAGGACGATGTTCCCCCCTCGAGGTCAATGTATGACTTGAACGATGAGGTTTTGTTGTCGCTAAACGAACCAACCAACCGTCACACTGACTCCTTTCTCAACAAAGACCCCAAAAATTTCAGCAACGTGTTCAACAAGAACGGGTCCGCCAATGGCTCTTCCGGTGCCGACGTGACAAAGTCGAATGCCGGTGATTCCGAGACCCTTGAGTCGGGAGCCCTCTCTAACAGTTTATCCAAAGACAATGACACTAACACGGGGTCCATTAAGCCGTTGCAGCATGCAGAGTCTGCCATCTTGGTGTTTGGGTACCCTGAGAACATGGCCAACCAAGTCATCCAACACTTCCAGGAATTTGGCACCATTTTAGAAGAGTTTGAAACAACTAAAGCAAACCAGTTCACAAAGTTTTATCAGCAGAGCGACAAAAAGACCCATACTGTTCCAATTTTAACAGGCAATTCGTGGGTAAAACTCACGTACGATAACCCTTCTTCAGCTATAAATGCCTTGAATGAAAGCGGCTCTGTGTTCAATGGAGCGTTACTAGGCGTGATCCCATACAACAAAAATGCCATAGAGAAGCTTCTGAAGAGAAAATTGGACCCGGAGCAAGATATCGGGGGCGGACTTGAGTCTTTACTAAACAGAGCCAACACCAAGCCTCATCAGTCGGAATCCGCTGTTTCTGGAAACCACCAGTCGTCATACGTTTCCCGCCTCAACATAGAGGATGGGTCTGCTTTTTTCTTACATTCTAAGAACTCCACGGACCCCTCGAAGTCTGCGTCTTCGAATAAGGCCGAGAAATTGGGTCTTTGGGGATCCATCTCCAAGTATTTATTTGGATTTAACGAGTTGTAATTATGTGCTTAGATATAAGGATTGTCCGGTGTTCTTTGTAGCTTGAATATGCGAAAGAATAGGAAAAGATGTTAAGTCAGCTAAGATGCTCAGATATCCAAAAGCTCCTCGATGTTCTAATTGCAGTATTGTAGCTTCAATTTCACATTGTGCTCACTTCCACGGTCTTTTTACCGGGCTTGGAGATCTTGATACTCCTTGCTGAGACCGTCTTAAAGGAAGGGGTGTCTGGTTCACTTTTGCAGGTTGTCGAGGCGATTGAAAGTCCCGTCTCTCAAATCGGCCTCTATTGGGCGATGAAGACATCTGGCTTGGCCTTATTGACGGAAAACTCCTGTCGTATGCAAGACTTGGGTACCTGAAAGATCTGGTGTCGGGCTTCGTTTTAGTGTAGGGGGTGGACAGTCTGCTGTAGAAGGATGGGTTCCCATCTTGTCTCGACCTAAGCCGTCCCTCGGGCGACTTGAAAGGAGACTCAAGCGGCTGGTTGTGTATGAAGCTGTGCATTGTCGAAAGAGACGGCGAGGGAGGGATACCCGCAAGAATATCTTGTTGGTGGATGAATCTCAGGTCATCCCTGTCCCGATACACCACGGTCGAGGTGCTCACGTCACCCAAATCCCTGGGGCTCATTTTGCGGCGCTGTGCGATAGTGAGGTTGTTGTAGGCCTTCCCGTTGATATCGTGGTTTATGAATACCTTCAGCTTATTCGTCAACAAATGAGCCTTTTGGTCGGTCTTTACTGTGAGCACCGCGGGTGCTTCCGGGCCAAAAGTTGCGTCTATCACCACATCTTTCTTCAAGATCGAGGTTTTGGGCTTGACAAACTTGTTGTTGTACTCTTCGAACATCTCCTGATAGAGAATTTGCTTGTCCTGAATCAAAATCAAAAAAAGATTGCTCAAAAAGTACAAGCTGGCGCTTATAGTTCCCCCGAGAATGAAAAGCTTCCAGAGGGCCAAATCATCAGCCATCAAGCCTACCAAAATGAGCAGAAGGGGCGAGAATGTAGAGGCAAGAGCTAATCTGAACTTGGAGGGGGTCCACACCGACAACTCCCAGATCTGCTTCTCGATTAAATTGATTTCATCTATGGTGGTTTCATCCAAGTCGGAACCGAACTCATCGGAGTCTGCCGAGTCCTCTGGGTCGTCAGTTTCTTTGGGAGGGCGGTTCGATCTGGTCGCCGCTCTCGCCCTGCTGTAAAGCGCCTTCACAATGTTGTCCCAGGTGGAATGCAGCAGCTCGTCGTTGGTCAACACGACTTTGTGTGCGGAGGGAGTGTTTGGCCTGTTATCCACAGACGAGTAGAGGAGGGTGTAGTTCTTGTAGGCGGAGAAAAGATGCACGGAGTTGATGACGGAGAACATGAAGAGCGCTAGCACCGTCAGCTTAAAAACAAAAGCAAAAAGCGAAGCGTAGGACTGAGTGAAGTGCCCTGATCTGGAGTAGGGGGCGTCCCCACGGGGGCTCTCAGTAGCGTCCCACGAGCTGGCCCGCTCCCTAATGCGCTCGTAGTCGTACGCGTTGGTTTGGAATAGCGGATTTGCCAATCTTTTGCTCGAGGTTCTGTAGTAACTGCCCACTTTAACGAGAATGATGTAAAGTATCGACAAGGTGGAGCCTGTGGGCATGGCTATGGACTCTGAGTAGTCGTCCCATGGAGTGGAGGCCACGATCTCATGGGCCCACAAGAACAAGTCGAAAGGGTACCCCTTCACGCGTGTCCACAACGATTCACGGCGCACGAGGCGCTTGTGTCTGCGGATCATCCTGTGGGGTGGTAGGAGAGACTGTGTCGATGGTTGGAGAGAAGGTGTTTGTTTACTTTGCACCTAGGGCGCGCCTTTGGTGAGTGCTGATCTGTGGCTGATGGCCGCTGCGCTAGGGGAAAACTCGCGAAAGATACTCCACCGCTGCCTATCTGCGCGCCTAATGGACGCGTTTTGCACAAGATAAACACAGACCGCTGAGGTGACCTGAGCTAACTGCTGACTTTCCGGGACCCAGCACCATGTCACTAACGGCAGGCTATGCCACTGATGACTTCTTGGCAGCCAAAGAGAAGAACGAGATGTTACGACAGAACTTGTACAAGCTCGCGCGCGACGGCGACCAAGACAGCACCGAAGTGCAGCTTCTTCGAGACGCCATGCTCCTCCGTGGCGCTGAATCCAGAGCTCCAAAACCCGCCAGACCCGTGGACGTGAACACAGCTCTGGACCGGTTCTCTCTAAGCTCGCCCAGGGTTTCGGCAAGGCGGCAATTCGGGACCCCATTGCAAGGGGACACCAACAGAGAGACCAGGGATACAAAGGGGCGGGAGAAGCGGTTCCAGAAATTAAAGGAGAGTGTGGCAGAGCTCAAAAACACACAGTTTGCCTTGCCCAGCAGGACAGCGAGCAAGCCATCGCCAGAGCAGGGGATATATACAGCATTCTCTGAGCATAGCGATCCCGTGCGAGGACAGCCAGAGGGGAATGCGGAGGGAGACGCATCGAGAAAGCCTCCTGATGCGTCGGTATCGGTGTCTGCACCATCTTGTGTGCCTCCGCCGCGACAGAATTTAATCATCAGCAAGTTGAAGGAGAAGAACGAGCGGATCGAGGCTCTCATGGAGCAGGTCAGGCAAGCTCAGCTGGAAAAACAGCACTGGATTGACAAATTTTACGACAAGGAGGAAGAAAGGCTCACCTTGATGAAGATGCAGGAGCTGGAGAAAAAGCAGATCAGCTCAGACTGGCACAGGCGCATTGAGGAAGAAAGGAGACAGCATGAGCGAGAGTGTGGGGAGCTCCGCAGGAAAAACGAGCAGCAGGCGCGGGAAATTGGGGAGCTCAAGGCGTCTGCGGCCCTGGGAACTGAGGCGGCGGTGGATGATAGGGCGCAGCTTGAACGCCAAGTGCTCTTCTTGAGAAAAGAGTACGCTCGAGCACTTGAGAAGTTGGAGTCTGTGCAGTTCATCAACGGGTACCTCAATGAGCGCCTTGCGAAAATGGAGAGAGAGGAGGGGCTTGAGAGCCTCAAGACGGGGGCTCCCAGGAAGGCTGAGAACGAGGCCCTGGTAGTAGCTGACTCCACCACGGCGTTGATCTACGGCTACAGTGAAGAAAAAGGGACCGAGTCCACCACAGATCTCCTCATAAAGGGCGCATATAGACCGGGCAGCAGGGTCAGCCATTTCAGTGCGAGACAGCGGTTTCGGATAGTTGCGAAGGTGGTGCTCTTCATTGTGAAGGCACGCAGAGCAGCAGAGGCCAGAGCAGGGGTCAAGGCAGCCAGGAAGCAGTAAGCTCTACCCATAGCGTTATCAAGACACATTGACTGGATCAATATAGTGCATAGTACATTGGGATGACCGTGTGGGAGTTGTAACTGTAATACCGCGCAATTGAAGGGCGGCCATCGGAACTGTCTCTGTAAATGTCTTTGGAGCTGTCTTTGGGATCTGTCTCTAGAACAGTCTCAGGAATGTCCTGGAGCTGCGCAGAATTGTCTATCATAAGAAGCGTTCCAGGAGTAAGAGATTAGGTCATCGGCCCCAATAGGGCCGCAGCAGATCTGCAGCTTCCTTGGCGTGTAGAACAGTGTGAAGCGTGGGGCTGAAGTTACTCAAGCGACGGCTGACACTGTCACTGCGGCCCGAGGTTCAGCCTCGCCTGGTCAGACCCAACCGGGCAAGCCTAGGCCAGCGTGAGAAAAAACGGAAACCAGTTCAATCGCCTTGAGAAGCTGCCAGAGCCCTTCTTGACAGAATTGCTACGCAGTGCCTTGTATTTGAGCAAGGAAAGGGCCGTCTATTTCCTGGCTCTGCCTATGAGCAGCCGAATTACGAGCAGTTCCGCGCCCCAAACTGGGGTCGGCTGATCACGAGGTTCAGGCAGCAGAAAAGAAACTAAAATAGCGCGAAGCCAAGGAAGGCGCAGATGAAAGTAGTGCCAGGCTCGCGGCCAGCTGGCGGCATTGCGCGCACGAGCGCCCCTAAGCTAGCGGTGTTTCATGAGACAATAAACAAAAATAGAAGAGTCGTTCTAGAACCTGTCATTACGTCATACGACTTTTGCGACCCGTTCCTTAATCACAAAAGCCCGAGCTCACTGACCGCTTCTTCTGCTCCTTGATCGTGACCTATCAGCTGCTCATATATATACTGACAGCGCCCACCTTTTCAGCGCTAGCGCCGTTCCCACCTTTCGGCTTCATATTCAGATTTTGGTTTCTGAGCCTCTGCACCAGAGCCTGCATCTATCCTTCCAGACCATATCCTTTCATCTATTCGCCTTCATACCAGCTCAAGCCCTGCCTAGTACTCCTTCTTTGTCCCATTCACTTCTGTCATATTTCTACTCATGTCATCCGTTTTGATCCCCACTGATGATTTAAGGTCGCCGACCCAGGATCCCGAGGCCAAATCTTGCGGATCGTCTCTGTCGCTGCCCACGGTATCGCAGCTCCCTGTCGTCAATTTTGGCCCCTTACTGTCACATTTCGACTACCATCTGGCGCTACAGGGCCAGGTCCCTCAATTGGGGACGACCTTGCTTAGCCCCCAGCAGCGTCTTCCAATGTTTGCTAAAAGCCCGATATCTCCCACGGCAAAGTTCCATTTCAAGGACTTGCCACCAGAAGTCAGGTCCGTGTCTGTTGCGGAGCTCGCGTCATTCCTCGCGTCTGTGGATCAAAATTTGCTCCTGATAATAGATACAAGACCTTTCAACTTATACTCGAACTCGAGAATAAAGAATTCCATCAACGTTTGTGTCCCGTCGACTCTTCTCAAGAGAGAATCTTATACGTTGCCCAACGTTCTTGCATCTATTGATCCCCTAAAGAGAGAGGCCATTCTCGCCCACGGCCGGGATGATTATACCATCCTCATATATGACTCCGAGAGCTCCGCCAACCACATTTCCTTTTCTATCTATCAAACATGTCTAAAGTTCTACAAATACCCAGGCAAAAGGTTCAATGTTTACTACTTAAACGGAGGATTCAGTAGTGTACGTGAGTCCAATTTGATAGAAACTGGCCCTTTGACGTCTCCCATGTCTGCAGCGTCATCCAATCTTTCTCTCCCAGCATTACTCAATTCATCTCATTCAATTGCATCTCTTTCACCCATTTCGCCTACTTTTGGCCAAAGGCCTCAGGCTAACCTCAACGGCTCGCCTGATTCGTACAGCAAGGAGAACACCAATAACCCTTACAAAAATATCTCCTTGTCTGGATTTTCCTTGCCTTCGTCGGCCCCCTCTCACCAGAAGTTTCTCTCAGCCATCAAGAGAAACACTCTACCGAAGCTCGATCTTTCGAATGTTACCGGAAAAAACTTTAAGGGCTCATCTGAACTCAACTCTGCCTCAAACGATTCTGAGATGGATGATTATAACTACAAGTTCAAAATACCTGCGGGGCTCTTGAGCAAGGCCTCGAAGCTTCCTGCTTGGTTGAAATTCATCAGCGACATCTATCAGCAGTCCGATGTCTCTGAAGAGGAGAAGAACAAACAGGTTTTGTCGATACTCAACAGAAAGTTCAACAAGATCGAGAAGGCAGAACAGGCCAGATTAAGGAAGGCGATTGCTAGTGGTACCAACGAAAACGTTCACTCGCCGAACATCTGCTCTCCCAGTGCGTTGTGTCCAGGATGTGATAGCATCAACTATAAGATCCCGAAGGGCATCGAGTATGGTCTCAAGAACAGGTACAATAACATATGGCCCTATGAGCATTCAAGAGTAAAGCTTTGCGAAGACTCGCCTTTGCCGTCCGGCGACGGTGAAAGCAAGTTGAGCTCGCCTTTTGCAACTACTCCGTCACACATCCACCACCAAGAAGGCAGCGCTGAGGATGACGACTACTTCAATGCAAACTACATCAAATTCAAAGAGGTTTCCAACTACAGATATATAGCTACCCAGAACCCACTTCAGTCGACTTATGAGGATTTTTGGAAGACTATACGTCACAACAGAATCAACATCATTGTGTGTCTCAACAAGCAGCTTAGCGCCAACTTAGCCGGGCAGGACTTGAAGTATTTCGATAACCAAACGTTTTCCAAGAGCAGATTGAAGATCGAATGTCTTTCAACGACTGAGGAAGAGTTCTTTACCGTCAGGGAGATCCGCTTGAGTAAATTCCGAGGAGAAAATGGTTCGAGCACCAGGCACCAGAGTGTTACGCATTTGGAGTTCAAGAACTGGCCTGATTTTGGGGTTCCGCTGTGCTTCAATTCGATCCTCACGTTGATCAATTACAAGAATAAGTTGATTGCTGAAAAGAACTACAATCCTCAGCTCCTTGTACATTGCTCGGCCGGCTGCGGTCGCACCGGGTGTTTTATTACTTTGGACATGATCTTGGATTGTTTCCAGAGCGGTCCTTCGGCTGAGTTTGACCCTTGGGGAGAGGATGATCTTATTTACAAGACGGTGCAACGCCAGAGAAGACAGCGCATCTCGATGGTCCAGAATTTGGACCAATTCATCGTTTGCTACGAGATAATTTTGGACTATGTCATCAGTAGATTGATTTAATAGCATATTAAGGATTACAAGAAGTAGGATTGAGGGAGATGGAGGGCTTTCGACGTTGTACCCCGTTTGTTGCTAGAGGGTCGCTATTTTTCAGCTAATTGGTGAGGTCATTGGCAGGAGCGCGCTCTGTACGGGCAGTGTCTGAAACACTATTGTGCCTCTGGAATAGGTAACATCTTGGAACACCCACCTTTACGTTCCTCCTCATGAAATGCTGCCATGTCAGACGCTATAAATAGTGCTAAAGTGACGTATCTTCTCAAACTATTGGGGAGACGTCGAACTGAGACGGAGCTCAATTCAGACGACTCAGACTACGAGGACATCCACCCGGACCTGCCCTCAGACGCCTACACCATTTTGGCCAAAATGCTTCTCCAGCCTCCCGTAGTCGAGGACTCATATCTCTCCGAGACCGTCACACAGCAGCAGGAAACAGAAGAGGCAATTGTCTCCGTATATAAGGAATTGCTAGGCTCAAAAGCGGATAAACTGAGGATAAGGAATGAGCCCTTTGCATCAACTCTCCACCAAACCTACGCCAGCAACTCTCTCCATACCCCCTTACCCTCAGTATATCAGTCGCTTGATGCCAATCATGGCTGGATGGTTTACTGGTTGGTCAATTTTAACCAGCTACTTCCCCAAAATGCTGGTAAGCAAGTCCCTCCATCCCTTGCGCCCTTAGTGAGCGAGAAAATCAACTCTGCTCTTGCTGACGGTGGAGCTGGCGGTATAGCAGGAGGCAGAAACCAAATAGGGCATGCTGCCTCCACCTATGCATCCATACTTGCATTGGTATTGGTGGAAGATTACAGCACTCTAGCCAATATCAGAACTGCTCTATACAGGTGGATGATGTCCATAAAGAACAAGGACGGGTCATTTCCCATGTACAAGGGAGGCGAGACCGACACTAGGTCTGTCTATTGCATATTGGTGATATCCTCCCTATTAGATTTGCTTACTGACGACCTTGTTGAGGGCTGTCTTGAGTTTTTATCCCGATGCCAGACCTATGAGGGAGGGTTTGCGGGTGTACCGGGCACTGAGGCACATGGGGGGTATACCTTCTGTGCCGTAGCTTCTTTTTTCTTGCTTCTTGCAAACGGCAAGAGCCAAGGTCCCTTGAGAGAGCAACTAGCTCGACACATTGATGTTGATAGCTTGGTTCGCTGGATCACAATGAGACAGTTCCAACTAGAGGGCGGCTTTTCGGGGCGCTCCAATAAACTTGTTGACGCGTGCTACAGTTTCTGGATTGGCGGAGTGTTTGCACTACTTGAGATGGTTCTAGAAGTTGATACCTTGTTCGAAAGAGAAGCGCTCAAGTGCTACCTCCTCAATTGTTGTCAGGACACGGTGAATGGGGGCTTGAAAGATAAGCCGGGCAAAAGAGCTGATTTCTATCATCTGAATTACGCCACGCTAGGACTCAGTATTACTGAGCACACCTTCAAGTTGAAGGAAAGTGGTGCCAGAAGCTGCGTCTATCACGTCGACGTGGAAAGAACCAGCAATGAGTGCAAAGTCGCAGCCATCAACCCTGTCTTTGGGTTACTGCTTGGCGCTGCTGAAAAGTGCCACGACCATTTTACGAAAGCTTTTTCAAACAATTAATAGACGTAAGGACTGTCAGTATGTGTGCCGTCTTCGGGTCACCGCGTGGTTGACTCAGATCAAAGATACGAGTTAGTGAATCAAAAGTGAAGCGAATCCGAAACCAGGCTGAGCAAAACCATACGAAAGGGGTTGAATATCCCAAATATAAAAGGAGAGAGAAAGAGGAGGAAATGACACGGGGGAATTAATCAACTAGATGACCTCTAATGTGTATAAGAGTATATTGCCCCTTAGATTATGAATAGACAGGCTGATGTCAGCATGTCTGATTTTATTATATAATCACGGCCCTAACTACCAACAAGGACATACGTATCTTGGCCTCGTAATGTCTCGAGAAACAAGCTCGTATTTACACACAAAAAGCAGCATTGTTAACATGGGGGACCTCGATGAAAATTCTTGGCAAAATTATTTTGTCTTACCTGTGGAGATCACGAAAATGACCCAACTACCTACTGGGAGCATCATGAGAACTACTGGTGAATGCTTTGGAAAAGCTACGGCAATCATTTTGCATCAATTGCTCAAGAAATATAACTAAGAGTCCATCATGGTTATAAAATCTTTTCCAAGTCGTTGCCAAAGTCGGAGGCATTGTAGCCAATTTCCGTTTCCAGGACGTTCCCCACCAAAACACCGTCCTCAATGGTGAGCTTGGAATACCCAGAGTCTATTTCTTTCTTTGGAACAAATTTGAAAAGCTTGATCTTGTTGCTAGTGATCTCCTCCACTAGCGCCTCCTTGTACATATCATCCTTCTTGACAAACGATTTGAGGTTGAAAACAAACCCTTCAAGGTACCACACCGTCACCTTACCGACAGTTGGCAACCATTCCTTGTACAAGCTGTTATCTCCAGATTTGCTCTCAAGGGCAGTATAAAGGCCAGCATAATCAATATCCAAAGTCCATTCTGTTCCTAGAAGGTCGTTGATTTCCTTTAAAATCTTGGCGTTCGCTTCTTCAGCATCCTTGATGCTTTTGCGGGATACAAGCGGGAGTTTCGACATATTTCGGGAAGTTTTTTAGTGTGAACAGAGTTGAAGTCAGTATAATGTCGAAAAAGCGGGTCGCCCGACTCTTATATACCCCACGCCTCCTCATTAAACCTTTCAATTAATTTCTTCTTCATCCTACGGTCATTGGTTTTCGTATACATCTCCCATCTTATACAATACCCGGTATGTTCGTTTCCATAATATTTCGTAGATCCGTAATGACCCCCAGCTCGAACAATAGGGAGCAACACTTTTATGCCGCAGCTGCAAATTGCGCTTACAGTTTTAGGATTCAATCTTCTAGATAGCTACATGCCTGAGATATGAGTAGCGGATCCAGTTTGTTTCTGAGTAAGGACATAAGTAGAGAGTTTAATCATTGAAGCAAAAATATGCGATTTCTGTGGATCGAACACAGGACCTTCAGATTAACTGTGACTGAAGTTGACTTCAGTCTGACGCTCTCCCAACTGAGCTAAAACCGCATTAGTAAACCCACGCCGGGAGTCGAACCCGGAATCTTTTGATTAGAAGTCAAACGCGTTAACCATTACGCTACGCAGGCTTATCTGAAAATTTAAAGGGCAGTAAAATATTAGAGCAAATTTTCTTCAATTTAAAGACTATCAACTGGTAGTACAACATTCATGGCCTACACGATCTATTGGGTATCTATTTACAGATTATTGCTTATATACAGATAAAACTATCCCGAGCATGAGTCGCAATTGCCGCGCTCAGCAATATCACAGGCCAAGGTTGTGGTATCATGGATGTTGTAGAGTACGTCTACTATAGCGGAAGGCGTGGGAGTCTGAGACGTAGGGGTCACCACGGAGTAAGTCGCATTCTTTTGCTTCTTTGTTGACCTCCTGTGTTTCTCAGTATTCTCGTGAGATCTTTCGTAAAATAACCTTTTTTTGTCGAAAGAGTTCTCTCCGCTTTCATTGTAACCCTCATCCTCTTCATCTTCTTCATCCTCATCGTCATCTTCCTCCTCAATCTCTTCCTCTTCATTCTCGTTCTCTTCCTTCTCTTCTTTGGATGGGCTCGCTCCACCAATTTCCACTGCGTCAACTGCAGCATACTTCATTCTTTTCAACGCTAGCAAGTCAACATTGATCTTGAGTTTGGCAATATCTTCGCTGTTGATTGTGAATTGGATAGCTCTTGTAGCAGCTTGTGTTCTGAGATAGTACATTCCAGTCTTGAGTCCCTTCTCCCAACTGTAGAAATGACAGCTGGTGAGCTTTCCAAAAGACGGATTTTGCATATAAATATTCATGCTCTGCAGCTGATCAATGAATTTACCTCTATCAGCTGCCAAATCAATTATTGACCGCTGGGATATTTCCCACACAGTCTTGTATAAATCTTTCAACTGCTGAGGAATTCCTTCGATTTTCTGAATTGATCCATTATCCATTATAATTCGGTCCTTCAAAGTAGTGGACCACACTCCTAAATCGATAAGATCGGAGAGCAAGTACTTGTTCACCACTTGGTACTCTCCAGAGAGAACACGGCGGGTGTAGATGTTGGAGGTGTATGGTTCGAAACATTCGTTGAAGCCCAAGATCTGTGACGTGGATGCTGTTGGCATTGGAGCAACAAGAAGAGAATTTCTAAGCCCATGAACTCGTATACTTGCTTTCAATTCATCCCAGTCATGGTACAAATTAGATGGCTTATGATTCCATAAGTCAAATTGTAGTCTTCCATAAGATGCTTCCGACCCCGCAAAACTCTCATAGGGCCCTTCTTTCTTCGCTAGTTCCAAAGAAGCCTCTATTGCCCCATGGTATATCGTCTCGAAAACCTGGATATTGATTTCTTTAGCCTCTGGGGAGTCAAAAGGTACTCTGAGCTCGAGAAACAAGTCAGCAAGTCCTTGTACTCCCACGGCTATTGGCCGGTGCCGTTTATTGGAATACTCTGCTGACTCAATGGGATACTTGTTCACGTCTATGACTTTGTTCAAATTTTTGGTGAGGACTTTAGTCACAGAATGCAATTTTTTGAGGTCTAGGCTGACTGTCTGGTTCAGTTCACTTTTGGTTATAAACATTGGGAGAGCTAAAGAGCCAAGGTTACAAACAGCAGTTTCCTTTGCCGATGAATATTCCACCACCTCGCAGCACAAGTTAGAAGATTTGATCGTTCCCAAGTTATTTTGGTTTGATTTGGAATTGCAAGCGTCTTTGTAGAGCATGTAAGGTCCCCCTGTTTCTGTCTGAGCTTCCAAGATGGCACTCCAGAGTCGCTGTGCCTTAATTTTCTTCATTTCTCTGCCTTCAGATTCGTATTTGAAGTATAGGGAATTAAATTCTTTACCATAACATTCGGAAAGCCCTGGCGCTTCGTCTGGGGAGAAAAGACACCAATCTTCGTTCTTTTTGACTTTTTCCATAAACAAATCTGGGATCCACAAGCCGAAAAAAAGATCTCGAGCTCGCATTTCTTCCTTGCCGTGATTCTTCTTGAGATCCAAAACCTCGAAGATGTCGCAATGCCAAGGCTCCAAGTAGATTGCGAATGCTCCGGGGCGCTTATTGCCTCCTTGATCGACGTATCTAGCTGTATCATTGAACACTTTTAGCATGGGCACTAATCCACTGGAAGTTCCATTTGATGATGCGATGTACGACCCATTTCCCCTGATATTATGCACATGAAGACCGATACCCCCTGAAGCCTTCGATATCAATGCCGTTTTGTGTAGTGTTTTGTATATCCCATCTATGGAGTCGTCTTCCATAGCAACAAGGAAACATGATGAAAGATAGTTGAAGTCCCCCCCTGCATTGTATAGAGTCGGCGACGCATGTATAAAGTATTTTTGGGACATTAATTCGTAGGTTTCTTTAACCGCTTCCAAATCGTCTCCGTGAATGCCAATACTGACCCGCAAAAGCATAAACTGCGGGGTCTCTCCGATTTTTTTGGAATCGCCGAAGTTCAATAAATATGACTTTTCCAAGGTCTTGATACCAAAATACGTGAACTCATAATCCCTAGAGGCATCTATCAAGGAGTTGAAATACTCGCTGTTCTCCTGAACAATGCGTGCGAAATCCTTTGACACTAAATTTATATGCCTTCCTGTTCGATAGTTTTTGTGGTTGTGTAACCTCACCACGTTTTCACTGAAGGTGTACTCATTCATCATGCGTTGCAACTTCTTTGCCACCACGCGAGCCGCTAAACGGGAGTGGTCAGGGTGGTAGAGAACACGAGCTGCAATTGTCTCTGCGGTCAAATCGAGTAACTCATAAACGTCCAAAGTACTTGGTAATTGTTTGGCCAAATTAGCGGAGATTTCATTGACATTGACGTGTGTTCTGTCGAGATTAAAGGATAGTTCGTGTAGTACGCTTGTAAGTTGTGGCATCGAAAATGGCTCCAGTCGCCGGGAGCCATTTTCCACTCCAACTTTGGTAATTAGCAGCGTGCCCATGTCTGCCAGAAGTACCAATATAGTACGATTAAATCGACAGCAAGCGGGTGGAGCTGTCAAAGTGAACAGTCAGATGGAAGAATATCTAGGGCTGAGCTTACGTAATGACAAGACCCCGAATGAAATTGTTTTGTCCCGAAAGAGTTAACTAATTGATGTGTTCCAAATCACAGCAGAGAAGATAGAGTTTCCAGAAGATTTTTGTACATCCAACCTAGATGAGAGCAATCGGAATTTGGATATACGAGAATTAAATCTAGTTTTATGGGTCTGGAGTTGTTTCACTGTGGGCTCCGTTGTAGAGCAGGTTCGCATCGCGTGCAAAAAAGAGAAGCTGGAGCTCAGGTTCGAACTAAGGACCAACAGATTTGCAATCTGCTGCGCTACCACTGCGCCACACCAGCTAATCTTATAATAAAAATGTTTTGAGAGCGATATGAGAAACAAAATTTTGTTGAGAGTATAAACGCAATACAGCTAACGCCTGAAATTAGTGCTTTGAACAAATTGACTTAGCTACATTTTACGGGACTGATAACGGTGTGCCTTGTTGAAGTATTTGGGAATAACCAGACAGATTTGTAATTTTTCATCACTTACAGATTTTGAAGAGAATATAATAACTGGGTAAAATGAACAAATGCTGAGACTTCATAAACATTGGGTTCCAACTATGAACTCTGCTGTCTATTCAGATAAATCGTGCCTGAAAATAGTTGTTGCAGTTGGCCCCATATTCGTAACTCCTGAACTGATCACCCCACCTAGTCTACATCTACGGTTGACCTGCACTGAATGGAACCAGATCTAGATGTCTAAGCCTTAGTGCCCTGACACAGAAACTTTAGTTGTTCCTGATTCAGCACAGTAATTGAATACCTGCCCACAATATTTTCTATTCAGTGAAAAATTAAGCACTAATGTGGGAGTACGAGAAATATTATTTGAATCGTTAAGTCATCCAAGGCGGGCAGATCTGGGCATCCCGCCAGTGTCCCGCCTCACCTCAGTGTTGCGCTACGGCATTGCGGGAGTCGGTGGGACTTGCGCTCAAGCACAGGTTCGGCCCGCTAATTAAACGGCGTAATAAGGGCACTATACTAGTCCAGCATCGCTATTGTGCTTAGCTTCTTATCTTGGGAGTTCCGTATAGGAGACGAACGAATGGGTTGCCTTCCATTCTGACTCATCTTGCCCATTCCGATCCCGCAATGTCTTGGCCGATCCACCAAACGCCCATCACTAAGCGTGGGGCGAAGAGGGGCTAGCGGGGGCAGTTCATATATTTTGGGCGATTGAGGAGACCCTACCGTACTGAGACGTTAAGCTGACTCTGCCACAGAGTGCACGCCGCTTGTGGCGAGTGGCTTGCGGGCGGAGTAAGTAAGAGCCGGGTCCGCCAGAGCCGGCGGACTAGGGCGTCAACTTACGAACCGTTCGTATGTGATTCGCACAACGACAAGTGAGCAAACCACCTGACACGAAGCCAAGAAGTACAGCGAAGTCCGGTCCAGCACCAGCTGTTTAGTTTTGAGCGCTAGTCTCAGATCCGGAACCCCCGCTATATTTTTCTCTTCAAAGAGGGGACGTTGATCTTGCTTCAGTGTGGGCGAGCTTGTCCCCGAGAAAGAAATTTTCGCTGGCGAGAGAAAATAATGCGAACAATCAAAGGCTGCAGAGATACCCCAGCAGTTAACGTGCGCGGAAGGAGCGGTAGCGAGATGAAAGAAGGCCTGGCCAGAAAGCGGAAGGCGAACGCTGGGCCGTAAATCAGCCTCATTTCGAAGCAATGATGATGACGCCCAGGTGCATATGGTCCGAGGGAGCAGGGGGATGGGATGAAAGAGAAGAGATGTCGAGTGGAGAATGGGAAAGCTGTGGGAATGTAGAGTCTGTCTCTAGGATTAGTGGAAACCGAAGGAATGTTGAAAATCAAAGGGTATGTAGTGAGAGATAGCGCACGAAAAACCGGTGATAAAGGTGATTGAGTCAGCCTAGTTCGAGTTTGTTCTGCATCCGGCCCGATTTCCCTGAGGATGTCTCAGCTGCTCGGCCACGATTTCGTGTTCGCTAGAATGAGGGAGAAGTGCAATATCTGATCACAGCTGAAGTCCGACAGCCAATTTCTTTTCGAGGGTGCAACCCGCCGTGCAAGGTTCTTTTCTGGATCGTTCATGTATCAGAGGCGTATCTACCACGTTACAGAGCATTCCTGAGCTCCCTGCCTGATAGCAACCGCAAACTTTGTTTCGCGTATGTTGAGCCATCCAGACTTATTCCGCTGTGTTCCTGAAGCCCCCACCCGATAAATTTTCTGATTATTTTCTTTTTCTTTTTTTTGTTTTTTGCTTTCTTGGGTGCTCATTTCACCTTGGCCTCGATATATCCCGCCTTGTAATCTCCGCAGCATCTACCGCATTGGTCAAAGCAACGGTAGCCCTTTGTATAAAACCCTTCCACCTTGCTGCAATGCTTTTTAATGGCCATTCCTGATTTGCCTGTGCGTGAGCTTTCAAAACTTGCTGAATGACTGTAAACATAGCTTGGAACTGTTGAACTAGCACTCGCTTCAGCATAGCCCCGGCCAGATCCTTCACCAAACCTCACCAGATCCAATTCCTTAGCGTCCTCTTATGAAAGCTAAATTCGGATTCACAATGGATCTCTTCAGGAATAATAAGCCCAAGCCGCAGAAGTTAGAGATCCCAGTCCTTGCCAAATCCAAGTCTGAACCTATCCAGCTCTCGAGCCCACAGTCGAATGGCGAAAGCCCTAATTATACCTACAGCGATAAAGAGGACTACTTCCAATTAAGGCCCAAGGCGCTAAGACTTGAGATGCCCGACCTGGCAAAAATATCGTCCGCAATGGGATCCCCGCCTCGGGCCTTCTACATGTCGCCTGTGGACAGTTCTCCCACCTCACTAGAAGGTGGCTCCTTAGTGTCTTCCATTGCAAACACCCCCATTGTGGACGAATCCACCTATCTACCCCTGACGTTTTGCTACAAGGTCCTCTGTGTGGATGACAATTCTATAAACCTCAGAATTCTAACGAGGCTCATTTACAGACTCTATCCGAACGCCGCGGTGCAATCCACAACCAGCCCCTTGGAGGCATTGGAGCTACTCCAGCAGTCGCACTTTGACTTGTGTTTCTTGGACATAGAGATGCCCGAGCTTTCAGGCCAGGAATTGGCCCGTTTGGTAAGGGAATCAAACACTTTGATTGGATTGATAGCGGTGACCACCCGCTCTTCTCACGAGGACATGAAGGCATACGAGGCTGTGGGAATCGACACAACTTTCCCAAAGCCTTTGCGCTATTCGTACGGTGACATGTACGGGGTAATAGAGAGCATCATTCAGGACAGGAGATTACCGCACATCATGGGTAATATCGCAGGCAGATAGACCGGCTGCCATCAATATCAGCACACGCTACAAGCAGGTTTAACGGGTTACGGTTTGGGTTAATGTATTCTAGGGAGCTCAGGTAGAGCAATATGTACAATATGGTAATAAATAATGATAATTTTCAGGCCCAGACATTCTCTTCTTTAGGCGGAACGGTCTCACTCATCATCTGGATACAGGTCTCGATGTTCTCCTGTCTGGGGGCACACACGGGCACAATCTTCCAGTTCTTGGCCTCCACATACGCCCTTAGCTCGTTGTATTTGTCTCCATCTTTCGTCAAATCTGCCTTCGTAGCCACGATCAAAACCCGCTTGTTTTCGAGACGCTTGGGCCCTAGCTCCTCTATTAAAACGTTCAAATCGTCAATAGGTTCACTGCTCTCAAGGGAAACAACAAACACCACTCCGCCGGACCGCTCTATGTGTCTCAAAAAATCCAAGCCCATGCCCCTGTTTTGAGATGCTCCCTTGATAATTCCCGGGATGTCTGCCACCGTGAAGGGGTCCCTGTCAATTTTAGTGAAGATGGTGCCAATGGTTGGCTGGAGAGTAGTGAACTCCCAATGGCCGACACGGGGTCTGGCCCGGGATATAGCCCTCAATAACGTCGACTTACCTGCATTGGGCAAACCAACAAGACCTAAATCTGCAATGAGCTTGAGTTCGAACAAAAACGACCCGGAAAGGCCCTGGCGTCCCATCTTGGAGAACCGCGGGTTGCGGATATCTTTGGTCAAGAAATGCATGTTCCCCATACCGCCTTTACCGCCACGCAATAGGAGTTCTGGCTTCTGCGAAGGTGTCAGGAAGTCCAAGCCCAACATGGGGAAACGGTCTCCCTTCACCTCGTGAGAAATGATGTCCATATCATAGACACTGACCTTCTTGTTCAACGCATTGAAGAAGTCCTTCTCCACGAAGTACTCCGCGTCCTTCTCCTTGAATATCCACCCTTGTCCCACTCCAAACAGGTTTTCCCGAAACAACTGGATATTTCGAATGTTGGTGTCGGCTTTGAACTCGCCTATCGCCTTCACCTGGAATTCTGTGTTGGACAAGTCCCCCTCTGTCTCCTTCAAAAGCAGTTTTATTAACAACGGGTCGGGTGTCCACCTGACTGTGGTCCCCACAGGAACGTCAATAATGACATCCTGACCCCTCTTACCGTCTAGCTGGCTCGAGGCTCCGCTGGATCCGTTTTGGGCACGGTAAGACCGCTGCACCTTGTGGAGCGACGTGAGCTGCTCGTTCACCCGGATGTAGACATCGCCACCATCACCACCGTCTCCACCGTCAGGTGGCCCCACGGGGCGGTTGGCATCCCGGAAGAATGATACACAGCCGTTTCCTCCCTTGCCACTCGAGATGTTGACGATCTTGAGATCCACAAAGGTCTTCTGCTCGATACGTCTCGCCTGGCTCACTCGATTGTTGCTAAACCGCGCAAATATCCCCTGCGAATACTCGCTACCCATGAAGTAGTCCTTCAAGGTCATGCTAATGTCCAGATACCCGTGCTCGTCTTTGCCTATGACTTTGAACTTCAAGTCCTTGATCATCTTCTCGTCCCCGGTGATAGAAGCACCACTCTTTTTGGTGAGCTTGAAGTTTTCTGGAAACATTCCGAAATAGATATCGTCGTCATCTTTGGGGGTGTCTTCCAAGTTTTCAAGCCACTCGTCGTTCTCTGCCTGGGAAGGCACATTATCGGGAAGACTAGTCCTCACAAAGGACGAGGGTAAATTGAGAGACCGCTGAAAAACCAGAAATGCTCTATATGTGCGTCTGGTGCCACAGAGCCCGCCACATTTATATATACAAGACATGGTAGCTGGAGATGTGGAGTGGCGATGTTCCTACGGGGATCTCTATGCGATGCGCGCTGAGGCTGCTGAGAGAGGCAGAAGATGCGACAGACTGCGACGAAGGCTATGAACAAAGGGCCGCTGCGAACGGAAAAGGGCAAATCAAAACCTGACAGGCTCTGGATTTTAATGAGTGCAGACGTCATTCAGTGGCTGATCAGAATTGCAGATTCTGATCCCGTGTCTGCTGGAGACTACTTCATGGCTAGTGGGACCCCGTGGCCAGAGTCTTGGGCCCGTGGTTCGCACCCGTGCTGCGAAGGCCTCATCTCGCGGCTTTTTCTTCCCCAGAGCGCACCCTTCTCCCATAGAAAGCCCACACAGAGCCCATCACAGAGTCTAACGTCCAGAAAAACGCAGCATGTCGTTCCAGGACCTTGGTGTTGCCAAGTGGCTAGCTGAGGCACTTCACGCTATGAAAATTAACACCCCCACCGCCATCCAGGCCCACTGCATCCCCCAAATTCTCGCCGGAAACGACTGTATCGGTGGAGCTAAGACAGGAAGCGGCAAAACGATAGCCTTCGCAGCTCCCATGCTCACCGAGTGGTCCAAGGATCCCAGCGGCATTTTTGGGCTTATTTTGACCCCGACCAGGGAGTTGGCGCTCCAGATAGCCGAGCAGTTCGCCGCCCTTGGCGCCTCCATGAACATCAAGAATTGCATAGTGGTAGGAGGTGAAGATATCATTCAGCAGGCACTAGAACTACAGAAAAAGCCCCATTTTGTAATTGCTACGCCGGGCCGTTTGGCCGACCACATTCTCAACAGTGGCGAGGAGACCATTGCAGGACTCAGAAGAGTCAAGTACCTCGTGCTAGACGAGGCGGACAGGCTTTTGAGCAACAGCTTCGGTAGCGATCTTAGCAGGTGCTTTGATGTGCTACCACCTTCCAGCGAGAGGCAGACTTTGCTTTTCACCGCCACCGTGACGGACGCAGTTCGGGCCATCAAGGACAACAGAAAGTCCCCCAGCACGGCCCCGAACGGCTCACAGCGCGAGGTCTTCGCCTACGAGGTTGAGTCGGCCGACAAAGTGGCGATTCCATCCACTTTGACCGTCAAATATATCTTCATTCCCTCCTATGTCAAGGAGGCCTACCTCCACAACATCCTCACGCTCCCAGAGTACCTCAAGTCCACGGCCATCGTTTTCGTGAACAAAACGCACACTGCCGAAGTGCTACGGAGGACGCTCCGGAAGCTCGACCTCAGAGTGACGTCGTTGCACTCAGAGTTACCACAGGCTGAGAGAACGAACTCGTTGCACCGCTTCAAGGCAGGCGCGGCGCGGATCCTCATCGCCACCGACGTGGCGTCGAGAGGACTCGATATCCCTACGGTTGAGTTGGTGATAAACTACGACATTCCCGCTGATTCTGACGACTTCATCCATAGAGTCGGTAGAACCGCAAGAGCTGGCAGAAAGGGAACCTCCATCAGCATCGTGACCGAGAAGGACGTGGAGCGTATCTTGTCGATTGAGGAGCGCATCAACAAGAAAATGGAGTTAGTAGACACCATAGATGACAACAAGGTGATCAAGGAGTCGCTTCAGATCACCAGCAGTGCCAAGAGAGAGGCGTTGATGGACATGGACAAGGACAATTTTGGCGAGAGAAGAAGAAACAATAAGCGCAAACACGGCCAAGATGTCAGCAGAAAGAGAGCAAAACAGGAGAAATAGTACACACAGACTATCAGAATGTAGACCAGCTATAAACCAGGACACTTGTAACGTGGAGAGCGCTATCCACCATCCACGTAGCCCTCCACGATTAGCGAGATGCAGATGGCCATCAACGTCACCACTACCGCTGTAATGCAAACCACACTAGTGGTGTTGTTAAAACCGTAGTTTTTGATGCGGTGGGAGGCGTAGCGGTTGATGGTGACGAGGTAATTGACCCCACTGACGAAGAGTACCGTGAGTGCGAGAGCAATGAGAATGAACGAGACGATCGTCAGGTACAACGAGCGCTGATTTTCCTTGTGCGGAGTATTTTCTGCATCGCTATCCTCGCCGGAAGTCTCGAAGCGAAAGCTCAACGCTATTCCGAGAGCCACGAAGAACAAAGAACCGGAGAACCGAATGAACGCTAAGCACGTGCGCTCCAGCTGAAGAGCGTCTCTTGGCTCCGAGCTAGTGACCGCCATCACAAGATCTGGCTGTAGATGCGAGAATGCATTGGCAATCTCCAGGCTTTCCTGGCCCTTTCCCAGCGGCTGAATCTCGGGGGTCCTGCTCGAAGGTTGGCTGGGTCGAGCGGGCAAGCGACCGGTAGCCCCGTTCACCGGAGGAGTATCAAGGGTGCTGGGCGTGCTAGCAACGCTAGTGGGCCTGGCAGAGAATGAGAAGCTGTTAAGGCTGGTGGCCATTTTGGTTTCCGGTAATGTGTTGAGAGCCAATGCGGTTCAGTACGTGGTTCAGTATGTGGTTCAGTATGTGGTCGACTGTGTGGTTGGGTGTGCGGTTGAGGGTGTGGTGCAATAGTGGTTCAGTACTGGTTCAGTAGTGGTTCAGTATTCGAGGCTATGGTGGCGCCAAAAGAAAACTTCAGCAGTTCAGTGATAGACGCAGGATTCGAATCTCCAGACTTGACTCCAGTGTAGCTCCAGGGTCCAGGGCCGGGCTGGTAGCGGATCGGCTGTGGAGATGATGCAACCATAGCGATAGAGTCACGCTCTCGCCACGTGATGCACTCACAAAATTTCCCTAATGATGTTGTCTTCTCTTATTTAGATCATAGATCCTTCCCTACCAGCTAAAGTTCCCAAGATTTCTTCTAGCTCGGAAACAAGAGCTTACTAAGTCACAAATCCAAGACACACAAGAATAGCGCAACAACTTGCCACACCGCCTCATCTCAGTTATCACGTCCCACAACAAACAACATGGCCCTTACGACGTGCAGCTTCTGCGGAGGCCGTCTTGCCGACTCCAACGGGTCATCCGGCGACGTCTCCTGTGTCAAATGTGGCCGCGTTCAGATGGAGAACCCCATAGTGAGCGAGGTGCAGTTTGGAGAGTCGTCATCAGGAGCCGCGATGGTTCAGGGTGCGATGGTCGGGGCAGACCAGTCGAGAGCCACGTTCGGCGGAAGGCAGAACTCTCTAGAAAGCAAAGAACAAACGTTAAAGACCGGAAAGGACAGAATCAAGAGAATAGCTACAGCACTCAAGATCAAGCCCTACATTGCCGAATCCGCGGGCGAGTGGTTCCGTCTCGCTCTCCTTAACAATTTCGTACAGGGAAGAAGGTCCCAAAACGTGTTGGCGGCCTGTTTGTATGTTGCCTGTCGTAAAGAAAGAACCCACCATATGCTCATTGACTTCAGTTCACTCTTGCAGATCTCTGTCTACTCGTTGGGCGCATCGTTTCTCAAAATGGTTAAGGTGTTACAAATAAGGGAGTTGCCTTTGGCCGACCCATCCATATTTATTCAGCATTTCGCAGAAAATTTGGAGTTTGGCAAACAAATCAACAAGGTGGTGAAAGACGCCACAAAGCTAGCTCAAAGGATGTCCAATGACTGGATCCATGAAGGTAGGAGACCGGCTGGGATAGCAGGAGCGTGCGTGCTACTAGCAGCCAGAATGAACAATTTCAGAAGAAGTCATGCTGAGATCGTGGAGGTGGCCCATGTCGCGGAAGAAACATTACAGAAAAGATTGAATGAATTCAAAAAGACCAATTCTGGAAACTTGACTGTGAAGCAGATCAGGGACGGCGAGCAAGTGGCGTCGGTGAAGCCTCCCTCATACGCTAAAAACAGAAAGCTTGAGCTCAAATTGAAGATGAAAATCGAGCAGAGCTCGCAAGATCTCTCGCTTGTGGACAACATGATTCAGCACCGAAATAGCGACTATGTGGAGGACGAAAGCAAGAGAACAAGGGATCAAATCCAAAAGGACCGCATCATGCGAAAGATCTTAAAGGGATGTGACTTGACCGAAAATGAGATCCAGGACTACTGTACACGTGCCATACAGCGACAGAAGGACTATTTGACCAAATCGTTGTATGAGAATCCATCTGACATCGTGAGCACTGCGAGAGAAACAGAAGAGGAGCGAATGATCGAGTTGAACCGGCCGCGAAATCTTGTCAAGTACTTACCCAAAACGAGCGACTTACTTAGCAAAATAAGCTCGGAGGAGACTTTGGACGACATTCAAGACGACGAGATTGAGAATATTATCTTGAAAGAAGCAGAAGTTGAAATAAAGGAGCGGGTATGGACTGGATTGAACCAGGACTTTTTGATCGCGCAAGAGAAAAAGAGATTGAAGATGGAGGCTGATGAGTTGACCGGGAACACCTCCGGAACGTCGCGGAAAAGACGCAGAAAAGTGCCTGAGTTAGGATTACCCGGCGAAGGTGACTTAGCTAACCAGATTGGTATGAAGAATGCGTTCCAAGACTTGGGCTACAGCCTTCAATCGGGCGAACCCTTGACGGCTGCTGATAGTGCGAAGCGTATGCTCGCGAAAAAGTCCTTCTCCAAGAAAATCAACTATGCCACTTTGGGCGACTTGTTCACGGAGAGCAAGGGAAGTTGATGGGGGTGATACGTAAGAATTGTTAATTTAGCGGCATTTCACGATCTTTGTAGAAGTTGGTGGTGCCTTATCGTGGAGCTCATCGGTGTTCTGTATGCAGGCCTCTGAATTTTCTTTTTGAGATGAGAAGCCACGAGCAGAGGCATCTCTTCTCCCCCTCCATAGCCACCTCCAGACATGGGAAAAAGAAGAAGAGCGGCCATTTTGCCCACCAATATTATCTTGCTTCAGAATGTTGTGCGCCGGGACCCCGAGTCGTACTACGAGGAGTTCGTGCAGCAGTACTCTCACTACGAGTCCTTGCGGGACATCTTTCTTTTGAACCCCGCCTCCAACTCTGAGAAGGGAGAAGAAGAATTTTCAGAGCTTATTGGTTTTGTCACTGCTGTGTGTAGCTGCTACCCGAAAGAGACAGCCAATTTTCCCGAGGAACTCAAGCAAATTCTCACCAACAACCATCGAGATCTCTCTCCTGAGCTCAGAGAGAAGATCATTCTGTGTCTCACGACCCTTCGCAACAAAGATGTCATTCTGGCGGAATCTCTCATTCTGACCATTTTCCCCCTTCTCTCGATCTATTCCACATCCAACCAAACCGCTGGACACCATGTGAAGATGTTGAGGCACCAGGTGTACAGCACGTTGATCTCGTTGTTGAAGTCGCTCAACACGGGCACGAAGAACCAGAAAATCAACAGATCTACCCAAGCGCTTCTTTTCAACTTGATAGAATTAAGAGGAAACCAGGGGCTTTGGGCCACGAAGTTAACCCGTGAGTTGTGGAAAAGAGGAATCTGGGATGATTCCAGGTCCATCGAGATCATGTCGCAGGCCACAATTCACCCTGACGTTAAGGTGGCCCTTTCTGGGGCCAAGTTCTTCCTTGGAGCTGATAAGGAGAGAGAGGCAGAGTTCGAAGACGACGACTCGGACGAAGAAGGGTTCGATATGAATGCGTTGAAGCACAGGCTCAACATCAACAAGAAAACATCCAAGAGAGGTCGCAAGCTTGAGCAGGCAGCGAAGGCTGTCAAGAAAAAGGCAAACTCCTCTAAAAACGCAACGTACTTAAATTTCTCTGCTATCCATTTGTTACGAGACCCCCAGGGGTTCGCTGAGCAGCTCTTTGAAACTCATTTGAACGGCAAAAACTCCAACAAGTTCAATTTGGAACAGAAGATCTTGTTCATGAATTTAATCTCGAGGCTCATCGGAACCCACAAGTTGACTGTTTTGGGAATATACTCTTTCTTCTTGAAGTATTTGACCCCAAAGCAGCAGAATGTGACCCAGATCATGTCAGCAGCGGCCCAGGCCACTCACGACTTGGTCCCGCCTGAGAATATCTCCATAATAATTCAGAAGATCGCCAACGAGTTCGTGAGCGACGGAGTGGCAGCAGAGGTTGCCTCTGCGGGGATCAATACCATTAGGGAGATATTAACGAGGGCTCCGCTAGCAATTGACGCCACCTTGTTGCAGGACTTGACCGAATATAAAGGTTCAAAGGCCAAGGCGGTGGCAACTGCTGCGAAGTCGTTGATCTCGTTGTACAGAGAGGTGGCTCCAGAGTTGTTACTCAAGAAGGACAGAGGCAAGGTGGCCAGCATGGAGTTGCAGCATGGCAACAAGAAGGGGATGCCTCAGTATGGTGTCGAGTCCAGCACTGTCACCACTATTCCTGGCATAGAGTTGCTTGCGAAGTGGAAGGTTGAGCAAGGACTCACTGGAGAGGAGGAGGACAACGAGGAGAGCTGGCAGGTGGACGAGCGCGATGAAGGCAGCGATATTGAGGGCGACTGGGTCACGGTGAAGGAAGATGAGGACATTGTGATCTCGGACTCTGAATCTGAAGATGAACCCTCTGAGCCTGAGGCAGAATCTGAAGCAGAGCTGGGCTCGGATCTTGAGCTTTCTTCAGACGAAGAGGACGAAGAAAAGTCAGCTCAGTCAGAGGGCCAGCCAGACGCTGAAATTGACGAGGAGGAGGCCAAGAGACCCAGAAAGAAGACCAAGAAGCAGACGGCACTCGAGCTCAAGAAGCAGAAGGAGAAACAGGAGGCAGAAAGAGCAATGACTGAGGTGCTTTCGAGCCGGATCTTGACTCCTGCGGACTTCTCGAAGTTGGAAGAGTTGAAGGTCGAGGCAGGATACGACAAGCTCATGGGTAATGCCCAGACCAATGAAGACGAGGTGGACTCCACAAATCTTGTGGGCAAGGTGAAATACAAGCAGCTCCGTGAAGAGAAAATTGCATTGGCCAACGAGGGCAAGGCTGACAGGGACAAGTTTGGGTCGCGCAAGGGTAAGAGAGATGCCCCCCATTCCACCACCAACAGAGAGAAGGCCAGAAAGAAGAATTTCGTCATGATGATCCACAAGCGGTCTGTCCAGGGCAAGCAGAAGTTGTCTCTTCGTGACAGGCAAAAGGTTTTGAGAGCACACATCACGAAGCAGAAAAAGAAGGGCCATTAGCCAATAGTCATGAGATCAATATGCTGTAGAAACAAGCAAGAGCAGAGACCACGAAGCAAGTTCTGTTCCTATCTTGTAGTTTCTATTCTATTTATCATCTACCGCACTCTCTGAACGAACTTAAAGGTAAATTAAGCTAAATAATACACAACAATAAACAAACCATTCTTGCGAAAGGTCATAAGGATAAGAATACAAAACGAGATGACAGTCCAATCATTTCTTCACCTTCTTGGCCTTCTTTTCTTTTCTTCTCTTTTCATCGTCACTGTCATCGTCATCGTCTTCAAGCCCAATGTCAAGAGGGGTGGCCTGAGACGGCAAGGTGGCACCAGCAGCCGGAAGAGACGCCTCCTCGGCGATCTTCTTCGCGGTGAGATAAGCCTGCTTCTTGGACTGGTAGTCTTTTAATTCGTCCTGGTACTTCTTCTGCCACGTGTTTTTTTCTTCATCAGAAATAGACTCCCATTGCTTCTTGACGATCTCGTTAATCTCTGCAGCACTCAATGGCGGTTCGCCCTTATTTTTCTTGTCCTCACGAATTAAATCACGGTGGTGGAAAGAGTATGCGAAATACATGGTGAGGGGCTTCTTGGGGGCATTGGGGTCTCTTTCAATTTTTCTTCTCTTTTTTTTGTCCAAGGAGAACTCAGCAAGCTCTTTCTTGAACGCCTCAAGGTCATCGGCTCTCTTTTTCTTGGACTTTAATTCTTTTCCCTTCTTGCTGAATTTTGCACCAAGCACTGAGATCGCAGCCGATACGGCGTCGCTCGCATCCAGTACCGAGTTCAACTTGTTAGCCAAGGTCTCTTCAGTGCCGGTGCTTTTGTAGAAATCAACAGTGGCGGTAGCTGCATCCTGGGCAGCAATGGCAAGCTCAAAGAGGGATGCAACCAAAGCGTCCTTTGTAATCTTAAGTTCTGACATGGTGTCTAAATTTTCCGTTAGCGATGGTAGAGTTCTCCCTAAAAGTTAGTGTGAATAGCGAGCAATCCTAACAACAAAAAACAAAATTTAAGGAGAAATTTGGGGGTTCGGGGGGTTAATGAAATAGTGACGAGGTTCGCGAAAATCATTAGATTTTAGCGACTGCTGGTGCTAGGGGAGCTATTAGGGAAGCCTAATGAGGCGACCTCCTAATGTTTTCGTTTTTCTTTGTTTTTTTAGCGGTTTTTTTTTTGCTTTTTCCCCAATCCATCGCTGGAATTGCGGTAAAGGTGCCGAGAGGTGTGGGAAAATTTGCGCGGAAAAAAAAAAATGGAGCCTCTTGCCGACGCTATGGGCGCGGAGAGCAACAGGGAGGAGTGGTGAAAAGAGAGGGCTAGCGCCAGATTCCCATCACGTAAACGGTAATTTTATTGAACATTTACCTTGGACGAGGCCTGACGATGGAAACGAGACTTTTTGCGAGAAATTGTTGCCGATATTGGCCTCATAATGTGTATTTTCCTAGCCAACATGCCTTCGATTCTAGTGGGCTCTTACTGGTGATGTAGGCAGAATAGCGCGATTTAAGGAGAGATAACTGAATGTTCCCCCACAGCCCTGACACACCCTGACCTCATAGCGGATTACTTGCCGATGATAGCCATGGGGCGGTCCTGGGGCGGGCCAATCGACGTGCGGCCCGTGGAGCGATAATATGGCGGCACATTGTAGCCCATCCACTGCCGCCCTCCCCGTCATCTACGGCGCCTGCGGCCCGTTCCCATGGCGGAGCCATTGTATTGTCCTCATGCACTTTACACGGCCAGCCTGGTAGGAGCATGCTCGCAAGCCTCGCCGTCTTTATTCCGCCACCGGACCCTGCTCGTTCTTGGCCGGCCTCCACGAACTACGTTCCCAATTACGGGGAACTAGCTTTTCCTCATGGGGGTATGGCGCGTGGGGATACGGTGTTCGGGGAGCCGGGGCATGGGGAGGGAATTTTCTTTGGTATTTTTTTTGAATGGTCTGCTACAGGCGGCAGGGCATAGTTTATGTTGTCATTGACGTATGCTCAGACTTTCAGGGTCTGTAATAAACCTGGAATTGGGTCCGTCGGGGGGTAGTCGCTCAGTGTTGGGCCCCGCCTAGCCCCGCTCACACATTTGTAGCCAAAGCTGGCGATTGTCAAGCCAGATCTCCGCTCGCCTCCGCCTTTTTTACAGGTCGGTGGTCCCTATCAGCCACGGCGCTGGCCAGTGGCTCCTACTGGTTGGCAGTAGCGCATGCACACTCGGGAGCTTTTTCGAGGAGGCTTGCCGGGTCGGCGACTGCTTTCGCAGTAGTTCGGCCCGATTCCAATGCCCGCCTGACACAGGAGCATCCGCACCTCATCACTTTCGCTAGGCGGACAGGGCAGCGAGGGTTCTTCTCCTTACGATGCTAGCCGCTAAAGTTGTTTCCGGAATAGTCCCTGCTGGTATTTTTGGTCGCAGGCTCGTGAAACGCTGCACGCGAGCCATATCCTTCAAATCAATTGCTTTGACATGCCCTGGCCAGGGCATAGTTACCCCAGGTCTATTGGCCCCATACAAAGAGCTCGAGCGCCATTACGAGGACGTGCTAAGTGTTGCGGAGCAGGTGTTGGGCAGCTCGTTCGTGTCCCATCTTTACGATGAGCTGCCTTCAGACTGGCTACACCATACAGCCAATGCCCAGCCGGCTATCTACACCACTACCTATGTCCAGTACCTTCTTCTTAAGCGCAATTTTGATTTGGACTTAATGGCTCAAAACAGCACAAATTTCATTTTGGGCCACTCCCTAGGCGAGTATACTGCCCATTTACTATGCAGCCATTACGACTTCCGAGTGGGACTAGAATTGGTCAAGTATAGGGGCTCGTTGATGCAGCAGTACGTAGCGAGCTCTGGACCAGAAGCGTACTGCATGAAAGCTCTCTTGTTCAGGACTTCGGAGTTCGAGTCGCTTGTGGAGGCCTTGAGTAGGAAGCGAATCGTGGCCAATATCAACTCGCGGAGCCAGATTATTGTCTCAGGGCCGGAAGCCAGAGTTGATGAAGCCATAAAAAATATCAATAGCCCGAAAAAAGTGATTTTAAAAGTGGTGAAGTTGCCCGTGCTGGTTCCTTTTCATAACAAGTGTTTGGCTGCAATCGAGCCCCAACTTGCTGCAAAATACGCCGAATTGGCTCGAGCACCCAAAATGGTGTACAACTTGACGGGAACAACAGAGGAGACCGCATTCAACCTTTCAAGAACCATAAAGGCTACTTCAGAGCCGGTGCAGTGGGTGAGATCCATGGAGAACTTGGTGAGCGATGGAGTCACCGACGTGATAAATCTCGGCCCAAGTGACGTATTGCACCGGATAAACGGGACTTTCGACGTCCAAAGTCACCGGGTAGACTCGCTCGACGATATGAGAGAGTTACAGAAATTTTATCAGGAGATTGGGGGAATATAAGTGTATATAGGTATGCAGCACTGACGAGAATTTCGTCTCATTAGTTTTGGGCCCTTTTTCGATGTGCGAATCGCTGGTCTCGTATAGTGGTTAGTACAGTTCGTTGTGGCCGAACAAACCCAGGTTCGATTCCTGGGACCAGCAATTTTTTGCGTCGGGCCTATTAATCTGCCGTTCGCGGGCGATCTATAAAATTATGCATTCTGAAGCAGCGGAAACCTCAGTGGTGCCACGTGAAAAATAGGTGCGGTCCTCTGGACGACCGGATACCACCACCTTGGATCCTGTCATAATCAGATTTTTAAGTGCTTCTTGATTCACATCGGGAACCTTGTAGCGCCGAGGCCTTTATTTGGGTATTTTGATCATTTCTGTAGTTTTTATGAGCCGTGCCATGCCTCGTTGCAGCCTCGTACTGGTCGCAATTAACGAAAATCGACTCGGTCCGGCAGTTCGAGTCGGGGCGCCTGTTCGTTCTTTAACTCCAGAGCACTCGTCTTTTTTTCAGTTCTTTTTTTGAGTTCTTTTGGACTGTAGCAGAACCAGACTCTCATCTAACTATGACAGCTCAGATCATAGACGGCAAGGCGGTTGCCTTACAGTTGCGCACCAAGATCCATGCCGAAATCAACCAGCTCCAAGCCAAGCACTCGGACTTTAATCCCAGCTTGGTGATCATCCAGGTGGGCGAAAGACCTGATTCGAACACCTATGTGAAGATGAAGCTCAAGGCCGCAGAAGAGGCTGCTATCAACTGCAAGATCATCCAATTGCCCGAGTCTATCACCGAATTCGAACTCTTGAACAAGATCAGAAAGTTGAACGAGGACATCTCTGTGGATGGTATTCTCATTCAGTTGCCGCTTCCCGAGGCTCTTGACGAGACCAAAATTACCAGCGCTGTTTTGCCAGACAAGGATGTTGACGGCTTTGGCCCCCACAATGTGGGAGAGTTGTCTAAGAAGGGCGGAAACCCCACCTTCTTGCCCTGCACCCCCAAGGGAATCATTGAATTATTGAACCAGTACAATGTGCCTATTGCAGGTGCCAATGCTGTTGTTTTGGGCAGATCAGACATTGTGGGCAAACCCATGGCCAACTTGTTGACCCAGGCCAATGCCACGGTCACGGTTCTCCACTCTAAGACCCCACAGAAGCTGCTTGAAGCGTTTCTCTCCCATGCGGATATCGTGATCAGCGCTATTGGTCAAGCCTCATTTGTTAAGGCTGAGTGGATCAAGCCCGGCGCCGTTGTCATCGATGTGGGTACCAATTTTATCGCTGATCCCTCAAAGAAATCGGGCTCCAGAATGGTAGGAGACTGTGACTTTGAGGGCTGCAGCCAGAAGGCGTCTCTCATCACTCCTGTTCCTGGCGGAGTTGGCCCTATGACAGTAGCTTCTTTGTTGGACAACGTTATCATCGCCGCTAAGCTCCACTACGCCAAGAACAACGCCACCCCCAAATTCATCAATCCCTTGAAATTGAACTTGAAGAGCCCAGTCCCCTCGGACTTTGAAATCTCCAGGGAACAAACACCCAAAAAAATTGACCAGGTTGCCTACGAGTCCGGTATTTTGGAGAGCGAATTGGAATTATTTGGCTCCTATAAGGCCAAGGTTTCCTTGGACATCTTGAAGCGTTTAGAGAACAAGGTTAACGGGAAGTACATTTTGGTCACCGGCATCACCCCAACGCCCTTAGGTGAAGGTAAATCCACCACCACGGTGGGTTTGGCGCAGGCTTTAGGTGCTCATTTGGGCAAGAATGTCTTTGCCAATGTCAGACAGCCCTCTATGGGTCCTACTTTTGGTATCAAGGGAGGCGCCGCCGGCGGAGGATACTCGCAGGTTATTCCTATGGACGAATTCAACATGCACGTCACAGGAGACATCCACGCCATTACTATGGCCAACAACTTGCTTGCTGCTGCCATTGACACCAGAATCTTCCACGAGTCCACCCAGAAGAACGGACCTTTATACAAAAGATTGGTTCCCGCCAAAAAGGGCGTTAGAAAGTTTGCACCTTGTATGTTGAGAAGATTGGAGAAGCTTGGAATTGACAAGACTGACCCTAACGACTTGACCGAGGATGAGATCGCCTCTTTTGCCAGATTGGACATAGACCCAGAAACCATCACCTGGAGAAGAGTTGTGGACTGTAACGACAGATTCTTGAGAGGAATCACCATTGGAGAGGCGCCCACCGAGAAGGGTATGACCAGAAAGACAGGCTTTGATATTTCTGTGGCCTCTGAGTGTATGGCTATTTTGGCCTTGTCCACTTCCTTGGCGGACATGCGCGAGAGATTGGGCCGTATGGTTGTTGCCTCCTCTAGAGCTGGTGTCCCCATCACTTGCGAGGACATTGGCTGTGCTGGTGCCTTGACCGCCTTGTTAAAGGATGCCATCAAGCCAAATGTCATGCAGACATTGGAAGGAACGCCTGTTTTCGTTCACGCGGGACCTTTCGCCAACATTTCCATTGGTGCTTCTTCGATTTTGGCCGACAAAATGGCTTTGAAATTGGCTGGTACCTCTCCTGACTTGTCCAGTGAGGAGAAGAAGGAGCAAGAGGGTTATGTTGTTACAGAGGCCGGTTTCGATTTCACCATGGGAGGTGAAAGATTCATTAACATCAAGTGTCGTGCCTCCGGGTTAGTTCCTGATGTCATCGTTATTGTTGCCACCGTGAGAGCCTTGAAGGTTCATGGTGGTGGCCCTGAGGTAAAGGCCGGAGCTCCATTGGCTCCCGAATATACCCAGGAAAACGTTGAGTTATTGAGAGTCGGTTGCGCCAACTTGGGCAAGCACATTGCTAACGCCAAGTCTTACGGTTTGCCTGTTGTTGTTGCCATCAACAAGATGTCTTCTGACACTTCGAGAGAGCATGACGTTATCAGAGAGGAGGCGCTTAAAGCCGGGGCTGTCGATGCCATTGTCTCCAACCACTGGGAAGAGGGTGGAAAGGGTGCTGTTGACTTGGCCAATGGAGTCATCGAAGCCAGCAACAGAGACGACAAGAACTTCAAGTTTTTGTATGAAACCTCCCCCTCCGTGGAAGAAAAAATCTCCACCATCGCCAAAGAAATGTATGGTGCTGGGGAGGTTGAATTCTTGCCAGAAGCCCAAAAGAAAATCGAGCTCTACACCAAGCAGGGCTTTGGTCACTTGCCTATCTGTATTGCCAAGACACAGTACTCGTTGTCTCACGACGCTGCGTTGAAGGGAGTTCCAACCGGGTTCAAGTTCCCTATCCGTGACGTCAGGGCCTCGGTGGGTGCTGGATACTTGTATGCATTGGCAGCAGAGATCCAGACCATCCCAGGGTTGCCCACCCACTGTGGATTCATGAATGTCGAGGTGAACGAAGACGGAGAGATTGACGGGTTGTTCTAAGAGGCAGCGATCAGTTGGTGATCAGTTCAACACTGCAGTAATGAGAAAAGGATAATGGCGGCACAGAGTGCTTATCTGGCCGACCAACAGGTTTCAACACGAGTATATAGCAAAGGATAGATACTGGAATATATGTAGATATAGTGGAGAGTGGCAGAAATACAGTAGCAACTAAGGTTTGAGTAAGACAGCCCCAATTGAGCCAAAAGAAGTAGTTTCGGGATATTTGATAACATAATAGTGTGCTACGATGTTAGCCTTGTGCCACTCACTCAATGAGCGGGTGTATGAGGTGACTCTGCTCTGCTCCAACGACTGCGAAAATAAATCAACCTTACGAGATGAGGAAGAACAAAAGAGAGGAATACAGGATTCGAACAACCGAGGAAACTCAACTGGAATTCAAATATCACTTTGTTATCCTAAAAGCGGTCACACCACAACGTTTCAGATGGATAAGGCCCTGCCTGTAGCCTAAGCTCTTGGCTAAAGCTCCTGTACACAGCTAGCACTACCGTTGCACGACCTGCAAATTCGAGCCTTGTGCGATTGCTTCGATCTTTGCACTAGGGGGCAGTTTGGTCCGAAATCTTCGCTTTTTTGCCTTCCTATCCCATATTTTATTTAAGAGGCGTTGTATATCCAACCCGAATCATTATAGACATGCTTGCATCCAGAGCTTTGAAGCAATCATTTGCACCAGCAGTCCGCCGGGCGGCTTTAAGCAATGGGCTCTT
This sequence comes from Chernovozyma palmyrensis, assembly GCA_030558275.1. Lineage (NCBI taxonomy): Eukaryota > Fungi > Ascomycota > Pichiomycetes > Serinales > Debaryomycetaceae > Chernovozyma > Chernovozyma palmyrensis. The sequence goes on from JAJMSF010000006.1 coordinate 97,582, forward strand.
GTTGAGTCGTTCATTGAGAACCTCATCCCCAAGATCTTTGATGAATACCACCTCATTTAGACCATTGATCACCAAATTTGAGGCTAAAAGATCATACAGCGTGTTATCAAATGACTACGAGGCCACTCCTTACGATTACAAAAAAATTAAGGAACTCGCCACCAACCCATCCGAGTTCCCCGGTACTGTTATTGTTGATGTCAGAGAGCCAGTTGAATACCAAGAGGGCCACATCCCAAACGCGATAAATATCCCATTCAAAACCTCTCCAGGTGCATTGGGACTCTCCCCCGAAGACTTCCTTGACCAATTTGGCTTTGAAAAGCCCTCCCAGGACAAGGAATTGGTTTTCTATTGCCTTGCCGGAGTACGCTCCACAGCGGCTGAAGACTTGGCTAGAACTTTCGGCTACAAGCACAGAGGTAACTACGTCGGCTCCTATGAAGATTGGCTGATCAATGAAACTGCCAACAAAGCCCAGAAGCCCCCGGCTCAACCTGAAGCCAAACTTTGAGACTGCCAAAGCGATGACTAGCGGCCTACAATTTGGCCCCTTGCACAACCGCAGCCTCAACGCTGCACCACAGACTCTACCAGGACCATTTGGGACAGCTCAACTGTAATTATCACTGTACTCGACAGGGATTCATTTCCATCTTTTCAACTGTTCCTAGAAACTGATAGACGCTCTGGGGCCCTTTTTATCCTAACTGCAATCATCCACCATATGTCGAGTCAGTACACTTTGTTTTATTTAATCAAGCTTTTTCTTGTCACATAGGAGTTCTTTCTTTAAAATATATAGTGTTATATAATGTAACATTAAATACAAATGTGGATATGTATACATGCTTTATCGGTGCTGATTGAACTCCAACTCCCGGAATTCCCTTCCCAATCTTCTCTTTCTCTTTCTCTCCATCACCTTTTCCCTTTGAGATGCCTTCATCGAGTCAAACTTGGCCTTCTGGATCAATTTCCTCTTCTCACTCTCCTTCAAGAAGTAAGGAGCTGCCTGCTTACCCTCTCTTCGGTTCTGGAACTGCTGCTTCTTATGATCTGACAAGATTTTTGCTTCCAAATCTCTGTTTCTCATGGTGTCAAGTCTTGATTTTAACGACTGCATTCTGAACTCCAAGTCTTCTCGCTCGTGAGAAGAAAGCAACCGGGACTTCTTGTCTTTGAGCATCGATTTCATCTGAGCGATTTCCTGTTCCCTGTAATCGTCCAAAAATGCATAATTCTTCCTTATTTGTGCCAAATCTGCTTTTCCGTAAGCAGGATCAAATCTTATATCTCGGTACAAACTACTGTCCTTGTACTTGGTCCCGAGTCCTTCTATCTCTCTTATGCGAGAAACTGGCTTTCTGGAAGATGCTTGAGAAGGCGCATGCTTGCTCTTTTTTCCGGATTTAGATCTGGCAGCAGATGTGGCTTCCTCTGGAGGCCCGTCGTCGTCGCTATCTTCTCCAAAGAAATCATCTGAACCTTCAGAATCATTGTCGTGGTGGGGTTTCTTATGGCTTGCCGGCTTCTCTCGGACCTTCAGGGTTTGCTTTTGCTTTGATTTTTGTTCCAGATCAACCGCCCTATGCTTGCGTCGCTGACGAAGTATCTCTTCTCTCAATTCTTGTTTCCGGGCTTCTTCCTCAGCTTTATTCTCTTGGTATATCTTCTTCTGTGCGGCGTTTAGAGAACCAAACGAGATGGTAGAGAGATCATCTTCATCTCTGGTCTGGCGCTGAAAAGTTGGAGCCGGCTCGGAATCAGACTCCGAGTCCGAGTATGACGGCCTGATTACTTTTCCATGCATATTACCCATAGGAGGCGAAAGTATGCTCTAGAGGACTCTGACTTAGGGCATCTCATATCCCGTGGTCGTGCGAAGCCGCAAAACCATCTGCGCCATATACAGGAACACGTCAAGTGGCACCGAGATGTCAGAGACGGACCCTTGAGATAATGCTGTGCGTAGGTTATGGGAGTTAAAATTGGTATAGAACAGACTGTAAAGGAGAATAAGAGGGCGGCACGGTCTTGGAAATTTTTTTGGGAACCCATAGGCCTACCGAAGGCGTGGTAAGCTCGCTTTTGGCTGCTGACAGTGAATGGTAGGACCCTGAAATATCGATTCACCTCGAGGCAGGGTATCTATTCCAAAACTACAAACGGAGGGATCAGCTCGAAGCCAACAAGTATCTCGCCTTTAAGATAGCACGGGTATCACGTGGGACCATATTTGCAGCCTACGCGCCTAAAGCCGGCGAGAACAAGCTTTTTCCGGGGAAGAATGTCACTACGCGCCGATGGTCCGGGCTGACGGCGAACAGCGACGACAAAGCCAGCCAGTGGGACTTTTGCATCCTGGCGGTAGCAGTTAAAAGCTCCAGCTACTATGTACGTTCATTTGCCCAATCCCTATTATATGCTACTTCTGGGGTACATGGAGCATCTAATCTTCGGTGCTCTATTTTTCTCTGGACGGAAAGAAAGTAGTACAAAAGATAATATCCGGGACCATCCGATAGCAGCAATCTGGGGCCATCCAGTGACGCTACAGGTCACCGATAGGACCTGCGTAGACGATAGAGCTGACTGAGGGAGCTCATGGGATCGAAAGTTGATACCGACTGGTCAAGGAGGGACAGGACGTGTTCCTAGACCAGTTGCTCGACTGCTGTGCGCACGGGTACGCCAGACTCCATAGCCCATCTTCTCCGTGGAGCTACATTGGGACCACCAAAACACCAAAAATATTTTAGGACGAAGGGACATACCTAGGATCCACACTCTGTGACCACGAATATTATTTGTCAAGAGCGGATATTGTTCAGAGTCAGCCCCTGTAGGCACAACTCCCCGAAATCTGTACCCCGGAGTCCTGGCCACACACGAAATCTTCGCTGGCCGCATTTTCTCCCACCCTAAGCTGGCACTTACTTTTCACCTCTGTCGCCGGCCACTACGGCCCATGCTCTATCAGCACCTTATTGGCATGATACCAAGTTCTCGCTCTTGATACACCAGGTCAGGTCGCCAATTAAATGCCTGAAAATTCGATCGTTCCCCAGATTTCCTCTTTTATTTTTTCTATTCTCGCCCAATATTATTCACCCCATACTATTCTCCAACCAACCGCACCACTTTATCCATATTGATCCGTAGTTTGGCGCGCCTTTCCAATGAGAAGCCTCAGATTATTGTGAGAAATCACCCTTTTTGTGAGACCCCTGACCCGGCTCTGTCCGCAATTTTTTAGTCCGGGAACCGCAAAAGGTCGTGCCGTGGCACCTTGGCTCCGCTAGTTATTAGCTCTTGTTGCCCAACCTTCGTTTCAATTGTTCACTGTTGAACTTGTTGAGTCTTCTTCATCTTCCTTGAAAAGATATTCATAGATATCCTCACACCATGTTGTCCAGAGCCTTCACCCGTGCCTCTAGAGTAAGTACAATTGTCCGTCGCTACAGTGCTGCAAATTGAAGGCCTCTCGCTTCGCCGATCCTGTTCACTGGACCACAATACCCCGTGTGGTCGGATTGACCAGTTCCAAGAGAATTTTGCGTTTTGGGGCCCGAACTCGTTGTGAGCCACAGACCACTGAAAGCGTTTCGTTTCACCAAAACGATAGCCATTACGGCCTTCTGTCGTCGGCTTCAGAAGCCGAATCGTGTCCTTTGATCGCCCCTGAGACTCGACGAAATCCCCATGAACCGAGATGAACGGGCTTATATTCACTCAATTCAGCCACATATATGCCACTTATGTCTGCAATGCTCTTTTCATACAATGATTCCCATACTAACTGCAGTCCGCTGTTAACCAGAAGAGATTCTTGTCCTTGCACGAATTCCGTTCGGCTGCTTTGTTGAAGTCCTACGGCGTTCCAGTACCTGAAGGATACGCTGCCGTCACTGCCAACGAAGCTTACGATGCTGCCAAGAAATTAGGCACCAACGAGTTGGTTATCAAGGCCCAGGCCTTGACCGGTGGTCGTGGTAAGGGTCACTTTGACTCCGGTTTACAGGGAGGTGTCAAGTTGATTTCTTCCGCTGAAGAAGCCAAGGACTTGGCTGGGCAAATGTTGGGCCACAAGATCATCACCAAGCAAACCGGTGCTGCTGGTAAGGAAGTCACTGCTGTCTACATTGTTGAAAGAAGAGACGCCAGAACTGAGGCATACTTGGCCATTTTGATGGACAGAGCTACTCAACTTCCTGTCATTGTCGCATCTGCTCAGGGTGGTATGGACATTGAAGGTGTTGCTGCCAAGGACCCTAGTGCCATCAAGACTTTCCCCATCAGCTTGGACACAGGTGTTACCGACAAATTAGGTAAGGAAATCGCCAGTGTCTTAGGTTACACTGATGCTGCTATTCCTGAAGCTGTCAAGGCCATCCAGAACTTGTACAAGATCTTCATCGAGAAGGACTGCACCCAAGTCGAAATCAACCCATTGTCCGAGACCCCAGACCACAAGGTTTTGGCCATGGATGCCAAATTGGGCTTCGATGACAACGCCGAATTCCGTCAAAAGGAAGTTTTCTCCTGGAGAGACACCACCCAAGAAGACCCCGAAGAAGTCGAGGCTGCCAAATACGGTTTGAACTTCATCAAGTTGGACGGTAACATTGCCAACATTGTCAACGGTGCCGGTTTGGCCATGGCTACCATGGACATCATCAAGTTGTACGGTGGTGAACCAGCCAACTTCTTGGACTGTGGTGGTACCGCCACCCCAGAGACCATTGAGAAGGCCTTCGAATTGATCTTGTCTGACAAGAAGGTCAATGGTATTTTCGTCAACATTTTCGGTGGTATCGTCAGATGTGACTATGTCGCCCAAGGTTTGATTGGTGCTGCCAAGAACTTGAACTTGGACATCCCTGTGGTCGTTAGATTGCAAGGTACTAACATGCAAGAAGCCAAGAAGTTGATCGACGAATCTGACTTGAAGTTGTTGTTCTTCGAGGACTTGGACCCAGCTGCCGAGAAGATTGTCGAGTTGTGCCCTCCTTCTTAGGTTCTAGTTCAAAATTGAATAAATCCAGTGTATAGCGCAATATATTCACAGAGTGAAAAGGCCTGTAACTTAGCGCTATGTTTAGTGACTATTCGCTAAGCGGCGCGAAAACTGTAACCAACCCACCGAAGTTACTTCACTGCTCACAAGTCGTGCGCACTCAATGATTGCCACTCAATCAACAGCCGAAGGCTATTGCAACAGATACACCGGACCGTAGATCGAAGGAAGCCCACACTTCAATTGAACATCGCAGTAACGTTCTTAGCTTGTTAGCGTGCAAAGTTTTCACTGCGACTTCCAGAAGTCTCACAACATCCAAACTCATAACATTCTGGACGTCCCGAAGTCTGTATCGTTGAACCAACTGTCACTCGAAATCTCTATACACCACAATGTTCTTAACAAGAAGTGAATATGATCGTGGAGTCAGCACGTTCTCACCAGAAGGGAGATTATTTCAAGTGGAATACTCTCTCGAGGCAATTAAGTTGGGATCCACTGCCATTGGGATTTCAACATCCGAAGGTGTCATTTTGGGCGTCGAAAAGAGAGTGACTTCCTCCCTCTTGGAGCATTCTTCTATCGAAAAGATTGTGGAAATTGACAAGCACATTGGCTGTGCCATGTCAGGTCTTACAGCCGATGCGAGATCCATGATTGATCATGCCAGGACTTCGTCTTTGACCCATAACTTATACTACGATGAAGATATTCAAGTCGAGAGTTTGACTCAGTCTGTTTGTGACCTAGCATTGAGATTTGGGGAAGGTGCCGGGGGAGAGAAAAGGTTGATGTCAAGGCCCTTTGGCGTTGCTCTTTTAATAGCTGGTGTTGATAAAGATAAGGGACCTCAATTATATCACGCTGAGCCTTCTGGAACGTTTTATAGATACGATGCCAAGGCTATTGGCTCGGGATCCGAGGGGGCACAGGCAGAATTGCAAAACGAATATCATAAGTCTTTGACTTTGAAAGAGGCAGAATTGTTGACTTTGAAGGTGTTGAAGCAAGTGATGGAAGAGAAATTAGATTGCAAAAATGCTCAATTAGCCTCAGTAACCAAGGAAGGAGGGTTCCAAATCTATAGTGACGAGAAGACTGATGAGATTATCAAAGCATTGAATGAGCAACAGGCTGAAGCTGAAGATATTGATGCCAATTAAGAAGATAGAGAATAAGTTCACGTTTCGAATAGTTGAGTAGAGTGCTTGTAGATGGCGAGTTCCCTTAAATAACCCACTACCTATATCAGTAGCTACAAGCATTACCTTCCCTTATATATATTCACACTTTCACTCCGGGAAACAACCCTCCAACCTTTCCGCCAATATCAACAAAGACTCATTCTCTGTTTCACCATTTCTCCTCAAAAGCGTCATCAAATCAGTCAAACTATCGCCAAACATTTCATAGTAGTGCCCCAAGCTGTCATTCAATAGCTCGTATCTCGAGGCAATCAGTTCATCATCAACATTCTTTCCTTGAAATTTCTGCGGGTAGTCCTCTCTGAATTTCTCAAAGAGCTCCCTGTTGAGCATGATGACCGACTTTTTCAACCGGTTCAAAAAGTGGTTGTACAGAATTATGATGTCATAGATACTCTTGAGCGCATCAATTAGCTCCTTGTTGGTGATGAGAAGATCTCTCAAAATGTTTGTTAAAAAAGTACCCATTTTGTTTTGAAGGTCGCCAATATCAGTGAGAGTCTTCTTTTCCACTCGCTGTTGATTGAACGACTGGTTCCGGTTGTAGATATTTCTGTCAAAAACACTGTTGTTGCTGTTGAGCTGTGAGGTCAGATCGAAAGGCTGCGCTCTCTCCAGAGATTGGTCCTGCCGTTGATCCAATTGTTGCTCCGTTTCAAACAATATCTTCTTTAGGTCCTCGTAATTGGACTCGATGATGTCAAAATTGAAATAGTAATGCAATTCCCTAGTGAAGTCAGTCATGCGGCTATGCAATACTCGACACCGGAGGATCCATTTCTTGACTCGTGGGTGAAAGCTTCTGTAGCACCATACGCTGGAGAAATTGATCTCCTTCCATGTGCTGTCTATAACTCTCGAAACAAACCTTGAAAGAATCAGGATCTTGAAAATTAACTGGTATTCGAAAATGAAGTTGCGAGTGAGAACTAGATTGAGTGGGAAGGAAATATTAAACTCAAGGTTAAGACCACTAATTGTATACTCATCAGAGTGGTCGGGGTCATAAGGCTGCAGTAATTGCAGGCGCTTAGGTTTAGGTTCAGGACCATGGGTGTCATTAAGTAGTTCAGCAGCTATGGCCGGGGTCTCAGAGCTGGCAGACGTGACCCTATTTTCCCTCTCTAATGACTTGTTCAACAAGGCCTTAAACATATTGGGGCCAGCCTCATTTCGTATAGCCTCATCAGCATCAAAAGACTTTACATCCAAAATCTCCTTAGCCAAATCATAAAAGTTGGTGTACTCAACAGTCAAGTGCTGGCTATGGACCATGATCTGGGATATGCTGCAGTCATCTTCTTCCTCCAACTCTTCACTCCTATTCACGTCCACAATTTCAAAATCTTGCAGGCCTATCTGACAAATGTCGTGGTACAACTTTGCTAGCTTGGTGGGCGATATGGCATGTTTGTTCTTCTTGAGGTCATTGAAGGATTTTTGGATAAACTGGTCAATGTCAAAAGAATCGCTGAACAAAAGTGTCTTTTGTAAGGAGTCAACCAAGAATTTAAAGCCGTATCCCTCGAGATATAGTTTAAGGAGCAATTTGTTGGCTCTATTGTAGAACTGAGAGATCTTGAACTCAATGTTTCGGGCAGAGATGGATTCGATGGGCTGGATATTGAACTCCTCGTTGACCAGGCCAAAGCTCTGCTGCTCAAGGCAATCTATACCAGTGCATGCTTTGAATATATTAAGGTACTTGCCAGTGGCCAATATCTTGTGCTGTATACCTTTGCTTTGGAACTGCTCTATTAAACCGTCAGACCTTGTGACGAAAAGCTCGTCCCAGTATTTTTCCGAATGTGTGTTCAAAAGACTCAAGCTTGAAGAGTTGAATTTGTTTTCCTTAATGAGAAATTCGTCGAAGGGATCATCGATATCTCCATTGATCATCCAATTGTTGAGCATGGAGAGATAATCTGTACTTATTGAGTCAAACAAATTGGAAAGAAATTCCAGCGCAACTTGATCTCCAACATAGCTTTTGGCTAAATTCTGCACTATCTGAAGCACCAAGCCTCCTTTGCAGCGCTCAAAGTAGGTTTGATCAGTGGCTAGATCGATAGAGCCCGTCTCCCTGAGGTCGTCCTGGATTCTCTTGATAAAAGTTTTGAAATAGTCGTCATTCTGGCGGTACAGATTAGGGCTCAATTCCTGGCCCAGCGGCCGTACTCTGCCTCCTCCATAAAGGTTATGTCGCACCATAGTCTCATGGTGGATAGTGGTTATTATTTCGTAGAGTAAGTCAATTTTGATGGAAATGTGTTCCTTATTCAACATGTTTTCAAGAACGTTCAAGTTGAACGTAGGATTCTTGATAAATCTGTCTTCTATGTGGACTATGAACAGCTGGTAGATGCTTATGAATTGGTTGATCTCGAAGCATAGTCGTTGAAGAACTTTGCCCGCCTTTGAATGAGAATAGCACTCCACAAAACTCTTCAATGCTGCATAGTATTTGCCATACCGTACCAATTTCTTGGTGATTATTTTGAGGCTCAAGTCTAGGTGTTTGGCGGTCTTGTAATCCGGACCCTTAATCTTGGAATCAAGAGAATTTGGGTTGAACCGCTCGCTATACCGAATATAGAATCCCTCGTGTCCAAAAAATACAAAAAGGAGGTCCTTTAGTATTAATCCCTGCTGTACATTGATGTCATTGAGCTCGCTGAGATTGTATGGACGGATCTTGTTGTAACCTTTGGTAGCGTTGCTGACACATGGCCTGAGAAGATCTGGCTCTGGAGATAGCACTGCCTGGTCAAGATCGGGGTCTCCTGTTTGAGACGATAAAAAGCTGGTCATGGCCACACCTACAGAATGTGTACAGGCAGCACTGTGTAGCTTCAAGGCTTGTTTATCTTTGTTGCTTGGGATCCAAACAAAAGAGCGGCTGACATAATCACGTAGCTGAGATGGGCAGATAGAATAGGGCCACAGAGAGGTTAAAAATGGAAAAGACCTATAAAAAGAACGGCAATTGGATGATTCCAGACAGTTCTATTATACAAGGTTCTACAACTAGATTCCAAGAAAAATCGTTCCAGATATGAGTAGTATCCACCAGCTGTCTCCGTTCATTTCGCAGCCAGTCGCGCGCCGCGCTATAGAGCAGCTCACAGAAGCCACTCCTCGTCCTCCTCACTGAGCTCCAAGTCCTCGAGTAGCCGAGCAGCTCCTAACTCCGCCTCTTCTTGAACCTTGTCCAATCCTGAGACCTCCTCTAAATAACGAGAATCGTTGAGACATCTTTTGATGAAGTCCCATCCGTCGTGCTTGTAGTGTGCCAACACCGCATTGGAACAGGCGGAACAGTGCTTGAAGCTGGGGGATACAAGCTTCGTCTGCAGAAAGTTGTGGAGAAATCCCCTTACCTGATGGGGTACTTCACCCAAAACAGAGCTTTCGGAAGGAAACGGCGCGTATTTTCCCTGTGGATGCTGCAACGTGGACACTAACAATTCCACCGCTAGCGACGAGGCCATGAGGGCCACCCCCGGGCGCGTGACTGTACACATCTGGTCCAAGGTTCTGTCAGTAAGACTGTCATCGGGCGCCACCACATCGTTGCAGAAGTAACACCCAAGTCTGCTCTCTTCAGGAGCCTCATCGCGGATATTGCCGTGCCTCATAACCAAGTAGCTGTCGAAGCCCAAAGCGGCATTCATCACAAGCTTGTTTTTCGCTAGCCCAAGCACAGTGGGAAGCCAGCGAGACTCCCTGGAGTCCATCAAAAGATAAATAACATCATGAGCTTCAAACAAATCACATAATTTCTCAAAAGTTTGGCGCAGGCGCTCTTCATTTTCTACCGCCACTGGGTGTCCTACCATGGGCACTTCCATGTTGTAGCCCTCAGCGTCGACCCCGGGAAATATTTCTTTCAATGACTCAGCAGCCCTCACTGCCTTCCACTCGCCCTTGCCCTGGTCACTGTAGCAATCTCGGAACAGATAGAGGGGCTGGCGCACAGGGTTTGAGTAAGAAATTCGTCCGTTATCAACAAACGTAATCTTCCTGACACCCCAGCCCATGAGTGCTCTGGCGACGTAGCTTCCCAAGGTGCCGGCACCAAGGAGAAGCACTTTCTGTTTTTGGATGATGTCAAGGTCCAATTTAGGGGCAATGCGCCATTTCATGAGCTTCAAGTTTAAGTCCACCGCCTGCTCTGCAAGCTGGTGCGGGTCAATGAGCGAGCCCACGTCCGCTAGCTTGGGGCCAAGCTTTCCATTTGCAGTCCGCTCCCACCCAGTGATCTTGGGATCATCTTCTAAAGCTTCTTCCAACACGAGTTTCAAGATGTAGGTATTGCCTGGGCCAGGTCTCACGACACGCAATGTCATTTTCAGCACGCCCTGGAGCGCCACGTAGTATAAATAGTTCTTGAGGTGCATGGAAGGAGCCTGACTGTAACTAAAATCGTAGAATACAAACTCCGAGGCTCCCTTGACGTCCGTTTTAGATCCATCCTCTCCTAGAGCCACAAAGATGTCGCCGGCATCGTGAACGCCGAAGTCATGGGTTTCCTCCACGGGCACTCTGCTTTCAACCAGCCAGTTGGAGAATAGACACGGGAATGCAAACCAGTAGTAAAACTTATATTTCTTCAAATCACAAAATGTGAGCAAAGAGAATTGAGATATCTCTTTGAAGGAGGGAATATCCAGCGCCTGCTTGAGCCTATTGTGGATCACCATGCCAGCCTCCCTCAAGAATGCGTGCTTATCGACATTTTTGAACTCTTCAATGGTGTTGACGTTTTTCAAGACGCCCTGAAGCCTGATGTTAGAGTCTGGAGCCGTGTCGAATGATGAGTAATCCAAGTTTACTATAGGCTTATTGTTGAACTTGTTGAGACTGTGTGGAGGCGTCATAAAGGCGCTAATGGGCGCCTGACTGGCATCGAGTTTGAAATGATTTAGCTTCAAGTCAGAGAGCTTCGTGAAGAACGAGGAGTCCACAAAAGACCCAATTGGTGCAAACTTGAGTGGTTCCATGATGAGGGTGGGGTGGATGGCAGTGGGCTCACGAGCGCACCGAATTACTGGTACAAAAGATACGGAGTACGCTCAAGCCACTTTTATATGCTCAGTGTTGATGGCAATTTCTGTTCTCTGTTTGCTGCTTTCCAATCTCTTGCCACTATCAGTGCAACGTCTGAGTGAGCAAAGGAAGGATGATTATCGAGATACGGCGATTGAGTCGCTACTCAGCGCCATCGATAGGGGCGCTGCATCTAAGAAAACGCATACAGCGTCACCACACTAATAACAACACATGATACTACAGAGTAATAATATTCCACCACATTTATTGACAATAAATGCACTACTCACCCTCCATGGGGTGGTCCTGCAACGTCATACCGTCAAGTTCATCCAATAACTCGTCGAGCGCAATCTGAGGAGCCTCCTCGTCGTCGGAGATCTCGTTCTCATCCTCCACTGGCGGAGGAGCTGACTCGCCAGCCTTATACAAGTTGATGGTTTGTCTCAACTCTTCATCTTCCTCCAATTCCTGCAAGAACAACTCGTAGTCTCTCTCAGCCCTCTCTTGGTCTTGTCTGGCTTGTCTAGAGTCGTCGTTAGCTACGATATCATTGTGCTCCTTCGCCATTCTCTTCAACTTCCACTTTCTGTACTTGGATTTCTTGGACTTTCTGGCGTAGTGCTTCTTGACAAGTACCACTTCAGGCATGTTGTCGACATCCAAACTGTCCCACAAGTCGTTGTTGAAATTGGCATTAGACAAGTAGTAGCCCATGACACTGTCACCAGGATGCAAAATACCTCCCAAATGCGTCCGCACGTAGAAGGAATGGTCATTTACGCCCATATCAGCCGCTCTGCAAACAGTGACATCTGCTCCGACTCTTTTGCCTTTGATGTCACCCGTGGGGTCCACGTCTAACACGATGAATTCCACCAATTGCGTCACATCACACAACAGCGTGAAGTGGGCCCTCCAATACATTGGTGCCGGTAAGTCTGCAATCTGAAGAGAGTTTGGGTCCAAAAATTGGATCGAGTTGGTGATCTTGGAACATAATACCAATCTGGGAATGTTACCCATGGAATGGGCCAATTTCTTTGGTAGCACCACCAAATCGTCACGGCAGATGGGTGCAATTTCCACGGAGTAGGAAAACTTATATTGAGAAGATCCCGATTGGGTGTCCTGACTGACCAATTCTTCAGACTTTTTGGATTTTATGGGTGCCACTGAAGACAAAAAGTCCAACATCTTGGCGGCGTGGTTTTTCTGCGAATAGAAGAAATCAAGCCCATCCTTTGCTTCTTGGATAGAAATCGTGTCAACGTGAGCGTTGTGCTTAAGAATTAATTGCTCGAGGTATAAGAAAGTTCTTTTATGGGGCACCTTTTGTCTGATCTGGACTGTAGCTCTCCATGTGTTGGTGGTGTAAGATTTAGCACAGTCGGCACATTGCATAGCCACAACAACATATTCGACCTCAAAAGTCTGCTGAACGATGGTATTTATCATAGCCTCTCCCTGAACTGTAAGCTTGATTCTAATTCTGCGGGAATGGGGCTCCGTCCAGATGAAAGAGGCGTCGATAAGTCTCACTTTGTTGAGGCCCTTGAGCCTTCTCAAACAGAGGGCCAAAAGCTCTCTTGACTCAAGCTGGGCCCGGATCCATTGTCCGGGAGGCTGCAAAAACCTCTCGCAGTTTCTGCAAAACGAAACGTTTGCCTCTCTAGGAATTCCTTCTGTGATATCCACCTTGAGCTTTATACAATCGTAACACATCACTAAGCCAGATGAGCCGTCCATAGGGACACCACACTCGCAGCATAGCACCGTGGCCATCTGACCATATGAAATCGGCTGCTCGCTGTGGTTATGCGCAATATGATCCATGACTCTAGAAAACAACAAAAATGCAAAAAGGTATTCAAAGGTGGTCTTTTAGCACCTTGCCATCGATTAGTAACAGGCCCCAGAGGCAAAAAAAAAGAGAGGGATCATCGCGGCTGTGCGCAGGACTAAACGCCACATGCACCACCTCGAACTTGAGATTTGGCCAACGTTGGGGTCGGGCCTACCAGCTAACACAGACATTCGACAAAGCCTACGTGCTAGAAAATTGCCATCCTAGCGGCACAGTTGTACCGGATAGCAGTACATAGTATTGTACTTAAGGCATTGACGGATTGAACTTCTCACCGCTTACATTTGTTGACAAGCGCGATATCTCCCATCAACAGACACAAGGCCCTTGGTCAAGCACTGATTCACCTGGAATCCATTTCATTTTTCAGCTCCGACGATGGTATTCAGGAAAAGACACGTTTCGGGCGAGGATCGGGTTGCAAAGAGAGCGAAAGTCAAGGAAGACACGCCCAAAGCGAAAGAGAAGCTTACGGTCGGTAAGGGCCGGAGAGCACAGGAAAAGAGCAAAAGGGCGGAAGAAATAGAAGACGAGGCAGAAGAAGAAGAAGCAGAAGAAGAAGAAGCAGAAGAAGAAGAAGAAGAAGAAGAAGAGGAGGAGGAGGAGGAGGAAGAAGAGGAAGAAGAGGAAGAAGAAGAAGAAGAAGAAGAAGAAGTTGAAGCAGAGGACGAGTCAGATCTGAATGAGAAAGAGACGGAGGAGCTAGAAGACGACGATCTAGAAGAGGCAGAAAAGAACTCAGAGTCCAAGGAAGAGTCTGCGGAGGTCTCGGCGTCTGCGGAAGACGAAAGCGACCCCAAGGGGCGAAGATCGGATGCCAACGGCAAGGCAGCCGTAGCGACAGTAAAGGAGGAGAAAAGCGAAGACGAGGCAGTCTTCAAGGACGCAGAGAATGGCGAGATAAAGCCACCAGTAAAAGCTGAGGCCAACACTGAGAAAGCGGATGACGAGGAGGAAGATGAGGACGACGATGACGAGGAGGACGAGGCCGAGGAGGAGCGCAAGCGCATAACGGTGTTCAATTTTGACGGTGTAAACTATTCGTTTAAGGAGCGTCCCTCAGTGATAGAGGAAAAGGAAGGAAAAATTGAGTTTCGGGTGGTAAACAACGACAACACCCGTGAGAACCTCATTGTGCTCACGGGGCTCAAGAACATTTTCCAGAAACAGCTTCCCAAAATGCCCCGTGAGTACATCTCACGCCTTGTGTACGACCGCTCACACTTGTCGATGGCAGTGGTGCGTAAACCATTGACTGTGGTGGGTGGAATCACGTACCGACCGTTCAATAACCGCGAGTTTGCTGAGATCGTGTTCTGTGCCATTCTGTCCACGGAGCAGGTGAGGGGCTACGGGGCGCATTTGATGAACCACTTGAAAGACTATGTGCGGGCCACGTCTCCAATCAAATATTTCTTGACATACGCCGATAACTACGCCATTGGCTATTTCAAGAAGCAGGGTTTCACCAAAGAAATCTCCTTGGATAAGTCCGTATGGATGGGGTATATCAAGGACTACGAGGGTGGAACATTGATGCAGTGCCACATGCTACCGTCAATCCTCAGATACCTTGATCTGGGGAAAATTTTGTTGCTTCAGAAGGCAGCGATCGAGAAGAAAATCAAGCAACGGTCCAAGTCTCACGTGGTCAGGCCCGGTCTTCAGATCTTCAAAACAAACAAAAATGCTTCTTTAAACCCGCGGAAGGATATTCCAGGGCTTGCAGAAAGCGGATGGCTGGAGGAGATGGACAAATTGGCACAGAAACCGAAGCGTGGGCCTCACTACAACTACATGGTTACTCTTCTTTCCGAGCTCACGAACAACGCATCGGCATGGCCCTTTGCTACTCCTGTCAACAAGGAAGAAGTGGGTGACTACTACGAGGTGATCAAAGAACCTATGGACTTGTCCACAATGGAACTGAAGTTAGAGAACGACAAATACGAGTCTTTTGACCAGTTCTTGTATGACTGTCGTTTGATCTTCAACAACTGTCGCTCCTACAACGCCGAGTCCACTACCTATTATAAGAACGCAACTAAGTTGGAGAAGTTTTTGAACAACAAAATTAAGGAGAACTCTGAGTATGCTCACTATTTGGAGTAAGAGCAGTGTCATCTGTTCTTATGACGGTGCTGTCTGTCCTTTACTCCCCCACCTTTTTGCTCAGATCTCAGTTTCCTGCATATACCCGCCGCAATCAACGAACTTATCGACGACCAGGACCCCATTCTTCCGACAGGTCAAGATGAGCCCCAAGGTCTATTCGCACGCGGATTCTGCCGAAACTGCTGCTGCAGTTGGCAAATATGTTCTCAAAGCACAATCAAAGGCATTGGAGACTTCTGAGACTTTCAGGGTCGCCGTATCGGGTGGGTCTCTTGGCAAGGTGTTGAAAAAGGCGCTTATTGACAATACCGAGTTGGCACCCTCAATTCAGTGGAGCAAGTGGCAGGTCTACTTCAGTGATGAGAGATTGGTGCCCTTAGACCATGAGGATTCCAATTATGGCTTGTTCAAGCAAATGGTCTTAGATAACCTTGCCGGCGACGTTCCCGAGGTTATAACCATTGACGAGTCGTTTCTTACAGGGAAAGACGGTCAACCAGAAGGGTCTGATGAAGCAAAAGACCTCAAAATAGCCTCTTCCTATGAGGATACTCTCCCTGCCAAGTTTGACTTGATTCTTCTTGGCTGTGGTCCTGATGGTCACACCTGTTCGTTATTCCCCAACCACGAGCTTTTGCAGGAACGCAGCAAAAAGATTGCCCTGATCAGAGACTCACCCAAGCCGCCGCCACGCAGAATCACGTTCACTTTCCCGGTGTTGGAAAACGCTGCAGACATTGCTTTTGTTGCGGAGGGAGCCGGCAAGGCACCCATTTTGAGAGAGATTTTCGGCAACAAAAACAGTCAATTGCCCTCTAAATTGGTCAATGATTTAGCAACCGGTGTCCAGGTGACCTGGTTTGTCGATGACAGTGCCATCAAGGGGGTGGAGGTTATTGCCTCCAAGTACTAGCTGAAAGTGGCAGACAATAGAAGAGCGTTCGGAATCTTTGTAGTAGTACAAGTCATATAGAATTTTAACTGGCTTACGTACTCAAGGAGATTTATGTCTTTCAGTCTTTGGCTGTTTGCCTACTTATCGTAGCCCATTAGCTTATGGCCCCTGGAGTGAACTTCCTGCATAAACCAACTACTACTCCTTGAAGCCTATCATTACAATGAAGCCCAGTAAACTGAGACTCCAGAAAAGACAATGGGTAAGTAATGGTATCAGGCGGGCCTAGTACCTCTATTTCTCTGAATATCTACTAATTGCAGCCTTAGGGGTCTCGCTATGGCTTTGCCCAAAGCAGAACACCGAGCTTTATGATAAGCTCAGCACGCTCATGAGTTCCTTGAGCACCATTTTCCCCAACCAATCGCCTCATTTTGGGCCTCACATTACAATCACATCAAATATAGCAGTTGATTTGGACGACCCAGCCAAAACAAGAGACGACGTCAACAAAATCCTCTCAGCCAGCGCAGTTGCACTCGACTCACTACCTAAAAATCACTCCTCCTTGGTGACATTGGGGAGGGTCGACAGCCAAAGGAAATACTTCAAAAAACTATACTTTCAAGTAGTCAAAGATCCCAATTTAGTATCTTTTGCCCGAATAATACGAGAATTGTTTGTGATCACCCCGGAGGAAATCGAGAAGGAGAACATCAAATTGAACCCTCACCTATATACAACCGATAGCCACGGGGTGACGGTCCGCAGAAAATCTTCAAAAAAACACAGATCAAGCAGCCTGCCCGAGCCTGTCAAGGAGGTTGATTTGACAAAAATCCAGAGCCTTGCAGCTATCAAGGCCGCCGAGTGGAGCATCCAAGAGTTTGACCCCCATTTGTCCTTAGTATACAGTGATATCCACCCCATAGACAATGCATTGTGGAGAACCATCCGGACGCGGGTGCTGGACTACTTAAACGTGGATAATTGTGACTCGCCCTATTTGGTTGACAACGGGCTTGGGTGGGACGGGGGTGTGCTCAAGCTCGTGTTATGTGAAGGGGATGTGGCTGATTGGATAGTGTTGGGGAGTGTGGATTTACACTAGTGCGATGGCCAGTTGTCCATATTGGCATTATTTCTATTCATATGACTATGTACATTACTATTTGCAGTTCGGATGGGGCTCAGGTTTCGGCAGGGACGGCATTGAGCTTCATGGTCACATCACTCTTGCCTGTGGGGACTGCCTGCAACTCTCCTTCAGTATATTTAGCCTTGAAGAAGGTGTAGTGCAACACGATATCGTCGATATTTCTCATGTTCGGGTCCTTGGAGAAGTCTGGATCGATGAAGAAGAACACCGGCATGTCCACCTCTTCGCCCGCGCTGAGTCTCTGCTCCTCAAAACAGAAACACTGGATCTTGTTGAAGTATCCGGCGGCATTTTCCGGCGTCACCGAGTAGGTCGCCATCCCAATAATGTCTTCATTGGACACATTCTTCGCCTTGTAGAAAGCTAAGGCAGTTTCACCAGGAACAACGTATACTTCTTTCTGTTGCGGCGAGAATTTCCATGGCAAAATGCCAGACGATTGACATGTGAATGAGATTCTAATTCTTTTGTTGGTGTCCACCGGTGTCACCTTTTCCACGGTGAACTTGGTGGAGTCAGTAATGGGGATTCCACTCCAGCCTGTCCGCTGGCATATGGCCCGATACAATGGAACAGCGGTGAAAGCAAGCGAAAGGAAAACAATGCCAAGAGATGCAGTATAGTAGATACTACTTTTGTTTCTTATTCTGACCTGCTCTTCCCTGAGTCTGGCTGCTTCGTCAAGCTGTTCTCTCAAAAGCCTCCTCTTCTCGCTCTCGCCAGCGCTGTTAAGGCGCCGGGCTGACGTCTGGAGCCTTCTGACGAAAGAGGCTCTGAGATCGCTGACGGGCCTAAAGAATGCTGATCTGAACATGGGGGAATGGAAGGCTGGTCTGAACATAGTACCAGTAGCCTGATGTGTAAGAGCGGGAGCTTATGGGATGAAATTGTCTCCGTAAGGTGCAGGGGTGTAAGAAAATCTCGCGGTACGGCTCCTCGCGGGGCACTGGCGTATAGTGCTGCGATCGCCTACTTCTAGCGGATAATGGCTTTCACGGAGTTCCAGCTCGCCATTTCTTCTATTTCTACATGCTTCTGCCTCTCCGATTATAGCTATATGATTCCCAGCAACTTCTCAATGCTGTACTGGTCGCTCAAGGCCATCAACTGGCCGAAGTCCTCTGGGGCCAATTCATTTCGCAACTCTCTCACCACCAGTGTCAAGTAGTCTCGCAAGTTCGTTCTGTACACCGGGTCCTTGGTTTCAAGCAATCCCTGATACCTTCTCTTCTCTCCATTAGGCCTGATATCCGGGTCTCCGTACAGATAGTCGTCGATATCCTCATAGTTCAAGTCTTGCTCATACAAATTGCAGTTTCCCTCCGGGGTCTCGTTGACCTCCTCGAGGAAAAGGAGGGTCTTCCGTATAACGACAGGAAATTTGCCTATGAACAACTTATCACTTCTGGAGATCGAATACCCACTCAAGTTTAGCAACGCAAGTAGATTGAGCTTTTTATTGCGTGGATTGCCATTGTTGTCAAGGTACTCGATCCACATGCTCAAGAACTTGTCGAGGTCGATGCCTAGATGCTCAAATAAAGTGATAAATAGCTCGCTCGAGTTGAGACCAAAGCGGGAGAAAATCAAGAAAATTTTGTTGCACGAAACGATGTCCTTGGTATCGTTGAGGATGAACAGCACCATGGAGTTGACGAGCTCACTTTTAATCAAATTGGTGGCAAACTGTGCAGTAGCTGCGTCGCTGCTCTGGCCACGCTCCCCGGAATTGTGCTGAAGAAACAAGATCTCCATAATAGACACAAATATGTTAAAAGAGTCGTCCCTCATATTTAGCAAATAGCCCGCCAAGGTCTTGAAGAGCTCAACGCCAATGTCATTGTTGAACAAGTCTGGGGAAATCAAGGCGTAGCTGCGCACGATGGAAAGGATGGTCGGTAAAATTTCTGTGGAGTTGACAAGCCCATGATGAATAAGAGGAAAAAGATTGGTGATCTCCTCGAACTGCAATTTGGACAAGTCCACGGGGCTGAATTGCAACAAAGCAAGCCAAACCTCGTAACCGTCTTCGCTGAGCAAAGAATATGACTCGGAGTTCCCCGTGCAACAGTTCACAACGAGCGGTATGGAGATTTCGTATGTTTTGCTGGACATTTCGTTTAGCGAAACAACTATGCTCTTTAACAACCGTAAGAGCGAGTTTTTCAAGATCGAGTCATTCTCATTGGAATCGATGTAGTTCCAGTACTTTGGAATAATGGAAAGAATCCCCTCTAACTTGTCAGCTTCTATCAAAGGATTGCATTTTGTCAACACTAGCGACAAAATGTTTATGATAAACAATTTGGATTCCGTGAAAGTCACAATCTCAAGATTCAGGATGAGAAGCCTCAAAAATTCGCTAATATACAACTTAAAATCGTACTTGTTGAAGTCCCAATCCTCCACAAAAGATTTCAACGTCTGAATAGCAGTGATCTTGACGACCATATCATTGATCTTGTTTTCGGGCTCTAATAAATTAAGAAGCAATTTCAATACCGAGTCCTTGCTCTCGCTCAGACACTTTATAGAGATCCACTCATTGATAATTAGACAAATTCTCCTCTTGATGATTTTGTTCTCTATGAGGTCATTTCTGAGCGCTTCAGGAATGAACACATCCCTCAATAGCTGGTCAAAATCAACGTTGTCGGCGATTGAATTAGACGATAGCTGGAAGGTGCAAAGAACTGAGTCCTTCGTAAGGATATCGTTGATGGTAGCAATATGTGTTGTTGTGGATGTGGTGGTCCCTGTAGCGGTAGCTGCCGTGGTGGTTGTAGTGAAAGAGCTGGAGTCGCTGAATCCGTGGGAGATTTTGCTCACTAAAAACTCACTCAAATCATCTTTGAAGTAAGTGATTAGGTCCTGGAAAAAGTTCTCGGCACAAGGACGTATCTGGTACTCCCAGCTTGACGAAATCTCCTCGTTGCACCATTCTTCGGGCTCCAAAGACCAACTATCCAAATCTGAAGGTCTCAAGCGCAAATACCAGTCTATTATGAGGTCGCACAATTGCTGGATGGTCGAGGTGGTGAAGATGGTACTGGATAATTTTGATATGGCCAAATTAATTTCTTCTTTCTCGTTGCGCTCCTTGAGCACCACCGCACCTTTCTTGTATATGTAGGCGATGATTTTTTTGAGAATCATAAAACTCTTGAGCGCCAATGTTTCCCAAAATGAATTATCCTCGCTGCTATTGTAGATCTCGGATGCCTTCGTTTTTAACAACGAGATGAACGTCAACAAGATCTTGTTCGAACAAGGCAACAAAATAAAGCTGGTAGGGTTCAGCTGAATCAAATTCACGTACAATTTGCAATAGCACTTGACATATCTCTCTAACATATCATAAGAGTCATACTTCTCGTGTTCAATAATAAGGCCCTGTAAATGGTTGATGGAAATGGACATAAACTCCACAATGTCGTTGTTTCTGTGCGGTCGTTCAAACCCATCTGGAATGAGCCGCCGCAAAACCTTTAGACAGAGATAGCAGATCTCCATGATGCCCAAGTCAAGCGACACGGTGGTCCATTGCTGGAAGAACTTCAAGTACAACTTGATCAACACCTGGGCTATTATGGGTGCCTTGATGTGAATGGCGTGCCGTGCTCTGCCAATTCGAACAACGATGACGTTTTTTATAATCTGGTTTAGTATCAAAAGCAAGTTGTTGGTGGCTACCATGTCTTCCTTCTTGAACACATTTTCCTCCAAGGAATGGGCGATTTCGTCAAACAAAGTGGGCCATTCGACAGGAAAGTCAAAGCGAACTATTCTTGAAATAGAATGGGCATTTTGGATCGCCAATTGGTTGTTTTTCTCGGAAATTAAGTTGAATAGCCTGAGCTTAATCTGGTGTTTCTCGTCTTTTGAGATCGAGTTGGCTCGAGATGGTCGCCAATATTTCTCTATTCCGTTCTTGAAACAAATAATTGCTAGCCATCTAATTTGTAGCGGTAACTCTTCTTTGAGATACAAATCCTGGAGGAGGTAGTGGTACCCCGGTTGGGTTTCCCACGTCTTCAATTGGCGCTCTGCCTGCTGCTGCTCCGGGCTGCGCTCTGACCCATTGGCCACCGCAAGTGCCTTCGAAAGATTGTCATAGTTGAGATCCATAATTGGTCGTGGCTCTTATAAAGGCTCCAGAAGAAATATAGGTTGCAGCACTCGCCAAGGTGTAGTCACCTCTTGGCCTTTGGTTGATCATTCGTTAAATTTTGGTGCCCTGATGAGCGCGCAGACCACAATACACGCAGGAAGTGGTGCTGAGGCTGGAGCAGCGGCACCAGCGGAAGCCCCTACGAGACTACAAATATCTATCTGGGTGGGAAGTGGGCTCTGTATTTTTGAGTGAAATCTTACTCTCTGTGACTATGATAGTCTAGGAACACTGAGGGCTTTCGCAGCAAATGCCTCTCACCACCCTGCCGTATTGATGGACATTAGGTATCGTGAAATCAGCACTGGGCCTGTTTATTACCATAAATATTACCATCTCTTGCTCTCGTCACCCTCGCTCCACTCTCGTTCAAGGTACCCCAACTCTTTCTTCACCAGGGCCACCACCAGCGGGTCCCCCATGTTTTTGCCTAGATTGTCGCTGATCTTGATGCAAGGCTGGTGGTTGGCGCTTCTGAGCTTTATCACAATGTTCATGGGCGGAGACTTATCGTGGGGCTCATCCAGACTCTTGAAGTCGTTGGTGAAAAAGGTCCCCACTCCGAAGGTCACAACGAAGCCCAAGCTTTCGGCACACTCCTTGTAGCGGAAACATTTCTCCAAATTCAACGAGTCACTAAAGCAAATGGACTTGGAAAACTTGGCATAACCCAACTGGTTGAAGTAGTGGTCGGCAAGCTTCTTCGCGTACTCACACGGGTCACCTGAATCCTGTCTGACCCCGACGTAGTAGTCTGAGTAAGGCTTCACAAACACCTTGAGATACGAATCCGTACCAAAAGTATCGGTCAATGCCAAACCCGCGTTCTTAGGACCAAACGTCTTAAGCCAGTAGTCCATGGCCACCTTGTTGGCGTTAGTGTAGTCCTGTGTGATTGAGGCAATACCCATGAACCACTCGTGGGCGATGGTACCAATCGGATTGATGTTGAACTTCTTGGCGAAGTACACGTTGGAGGTGCCAAGTAAGCACTTGTTGGGGTGTTCTGCTGTGTAATCAACCAATGCTTTCACCACTGTCTCTTGAGTCTTGAACGATCTTCTTCTTCTGGTTCCAAATTCACTGAAAAGACACCCCTTCTTTATGAGCTGCTCCCCCTTGGAACGTGCTAGCTCCTCTTGTCCGTCATAATTCCAGTGGGTGTCCACAAACTTGAAGTAAGACTCAGAAACAATCGCCAAGAGTGGGATCTCGTACAAAATCACGTCCGCCCACTTTCCCTCCACAAGAATGTCAAACTTTGGGTAATTATCCTCGCAGTCGTCGTTGACGAAGGACACTTGCAGCGAAGGATTCAATTTGAAGTCAACAATGTACTCCAAGTAGTCCTCGGGCATATATGGGAGTTTATTCCTCAAGTAGGATATCTCGTCCGCTGAGAAGCTTAGCAAACCCAAATAAGAAACTTGCTCTTTTATCCAGTCAA
Organism: Chernovozyma palmyrensis; assembly: GCA_030558275.1. Classification (NCBI taxonomy): domain Eukaryota; kingdom Fungi; phylum Ascomycota; class Pichiomycetes; order Serinales; family Debaryomycetaceae; genus Chernovozyma; species Chernovozyma palmyrensis. Next base: position 120,516 of record JAJMSF010000006.1, read on the forward strand.
TTGCTCTCTTATTGAGCACCATCGACGGGGTTCTATTGGTGTAAGAGTATTTCACCGGTGTGTCCTTGAAGTGCTGGAACACGGCAGCATGCATGGAAAGTTTGTAGAGATCTGTGTCCAAGAGGGACACTATAACGGGCTGAGACATAATGGAAGTGTCAATTGGTGAAGGGAGGTTGGAACCCCAAAGGCTCAACTAGAAACCGGTCAAGCACAGCACTATTTATATAGGTCCGGATGACGGCCGGGCGAATACGGGTTGAGTGTTCTTCCCCAACAATGAGTCAGTTTTGAGTCAATCTTCTCCAACGGCTGAGAACAATCAACTATAATCCGAGATGGTCACGTTCCAAGAAAAAACGAATCCTAATCTGTCTGTATCTCTCGTATCTCTTTGTGACTCAGGAGGATGCTTATTGAGGCCTTAGAAAACTTGGCCCAAGCTCTTGATACGATAGGCAGTAACGTGACGGAGCGCGAACGTAGGAGAGCTGTAGCGGATCTGGGCGACACTAGTGCGAGGTCAGCAGCAGATGAAGACCGTAGGAGACCATGGGAAAGCGCAATAAACGACTAAACGAAAACTTACAGTAGACCCCGGTAGTGAATTCATTCAATTGCTTGATTCTGACAGTGTCATCCTCAGCCGCCACTGCTTTCTATTTCCTCCCCTTACCCCATCCGTGAGCTCATCCTGCGACTACTTCGCGCTCTTGTCTGCCCCAATGCAGTAATTACAGATGGATTACATAAGGATCAATAGCATGTTTTATCGTAGCACTATCAACACTTAAATCAAGATCAGGCTGTTTTATTAACTTTTTGCTTTGACGTCTTGTTTTCTGGCGTTTGCTCAGCGACTGCTATCAAGCGCTTTTGCATTCTAGTGCTATTTCGAAGCTTCCAACATCTGCATTATACCCCTACGATAACCGCCATGAAATTCGTTAAGAAACCAGTGGTATCGACCTTGTCTTTATTTGCCATTATTGGCATGATTTCGTACTTTTCCTTTTCGTCCACGTCCTCTTTGGGCCCCGGGTCTCCCGTGCCCATTTCCAAGGATTTTGTAACGAATGTGGATGTTCCAGCGGTGGAAAAGGCGGCGCCCAACTTTCTTCAGGACTCCAGTGCCGTCGTGGAGCCAGAAGAGCTGGTTTTGAAAGAACCTCTTGACCAGGAAAACTCCGCAGGCGCTACTGCCGTTTCCGATCTCTCGGCAGAGGTCCCTTCCTTAGAAGGAGAGGCATTTATGCCCAAGATGGCTAACGAAACACTCAAGGCCCAGCTCGGAAATGCTGCCTGGAAGCTTTTTCATACTATTCTTGCGAGATATCCCGATACCCCAAGCCCCAAGGAAAAGACCACATTGTTTCTGTACATCCTGCTTTTTGCTCAAGTGTACCCCTGTGGTGACTGTGCCAGACATTTCCAGAAGCTTCTCAAGAAATATCCTCCTCAAACTGGCTCCAGAAAGACGGCAGCGTTGTGGGGCTGCCACATCCATAACAAGGTCAACGAGCGGTTGGGAAAGCCCGAGTACGACTGCACTACAATCCTTGCGGATTACGACTGTGGATGTGGCGATGACGAGAAGCAGGCTGATAGCACCTTGGGTAATGAGAGCATGGACCAGTTGAGAAACATAAAAATGGAGAAGGAAGAGAAACAGAGGGGTGGTTAGTGATTTGGGTAACCGACATTTACGTTTTACATCTTAATACATGAACATTACTATTGCGTGTATACTATCACAGCTATCTTTTTCTGGGATATATGCCTCTAGATTCGTGAAGTTTTTCTATAAGAATTTGCTATACCTCTTCTGTTGATTGGCATCTGAACATTCACTCTGGCATCTTTAAGCTGTATTACATTAGCGTGCAACAGCCAACATCCTGAGCGCTCCTGTTGCGGAGCTGCCTGGATTTTGCGTACTTATTCCTTTCGGGCTGGAGAGGCCACGAGCTGGCTATCAAGTAGTCAGGGGTCTCTTTAGTGTAGTTAATTAAAAGATATGAGGCATTGGAAGCGGATATCCTTTTGCGCAAGAGTGTTTCCTTAAGGCGGGCATTGAGCTCCTGAAGTCTCCGAAGCTTTATTTGAGAGATTTGATTTCTTACAAAATCACTAGTCTCCATCCTGGCCTCTGATGGAGCAGAAGGAAGTATTCCCAGTGCTACAGATGTCCAGCTGTTTGAAACACACTCATTGGGACTGGGGGTAATAGAGTCCCACATTTCACATCATGCAGGCTCACCTTGAGGTAACATCGGCCAGCACATTGAGATAACGACATTCAGCCACACGGTCCACGAGGCTTTTTCTTTCTGTTCTTGTCAGCTTCTTTGCCGATCTACTATTGCTGTTCTTATGGGTCTTTATGTTAGGTCTAATGGGTGCAAATCCCGGTACAAGCCTCAAATAAATGCTCGCAACCGTCGCCTTTGTCTCGTAAAGGGGAGCTCTTCATGCGGAAGAAGCCAAAAGGCGACTATTGTCTACATGTGGATAGATTCTATGATATGTTATTAGCCTTGGACGCTCTGGTGGTGATGCGAGAATCGTATACCCACTATCATTATCCCTATGGCTATGCTGAGAAACTTGTACTTCAAGGTATCATCCACCGGACTGTCTGACCGCTGCTTCTTTCTAGAGCTGGAGCCCGCCAAAAGGTGTTTGATATGGCTGAAAACCGTGGGTGGTACTCTCTGAACAGATCTGTCGCTCTCAGATTCAGCACTTGGCTCCAAAGTGTCTTCTTCGGTGTCAATGTTGTCGGATGATATATCACCATATTCAGTGTTATAAAAGATTTGTGATTTGAATTTTTTGGGGCCCCCATGATGATATTGCTTACCGCCACTGGAAACACCAAATTCGCCTGCATCCTCGTCCTCTGAGGCTGAGTCTATGTCATAGTGCCGTGCCCGGACATAAGACTCAGAAGGCGAGTGTTGCAACATTCCATATTCATCCTCTCCATCAAAGAGGTTGTATGGGAACGTCAAAAGACCCACTGGCTGATTCTTGATTGAGTACCTGTTTCTGGGATGACTCTGGGGATTTATAGAAACAGACCTAAGTACACGCTTCTTGTGAATAAGCATCTCTCTTGATTTCTCAATCAATTTGGCATCTGAGTACTCCATTTTCCTTCCGCTAGAATGACCGCTATTATTCATATTGCTCATGCTGCTCTTGATCTGAAGACTGTTTAATGATTGCTTGTGAGAAAGCTTCTTGATGTTCTTTTTCTGTTTCTGAAGCTCGAATCCAATGTACGATAGCAACTTCTCGTTATGCAACTTCAAAGAATGAAGTTCAAACTTCAATTTCATGATTTCCTGCTTCGTCATGTCGTTTGTGAGTATGCTCAGGTCCATTATTAGAGACGATCTTTTCGAGGAACTCGTTTCTGTGAGAATTGAGTTCCGATTAGATGGTTGCTGTGGAAGAGGAATCTCTTCATTCAGCTCAAGAAGAGTGGACGTCTTGTTCATAGGTGCACTATAGCGACCAGAAACCAGTCCATTAGGCTTCAAATCCGGCTTGGAAGTTGAATTAAGGTGGAATTGCTCTGGGACTGACGTGCTTCTATTGGCACCATGCGTATCTTGTAAAGGCTCAAACTCGACTTTAATGGGAAATATATCATGCGAATTGTACCTCGAGTGGTGAGGTTTCGAAGATGAGTACCTTCTCTCGGCCTTACCTATCGTGGAAGTATCAAGGTTGAAGTTCGAACTGGAACTGAAGGTAGCCGACGTCAACTTCAAAGGCGAAAGTACAAATTCGTCTTGCTCAAGATGTGGTGAATGCGGGTTAGATTTGAGTTTGGCTGGCAAAGTCTGTCGCTGAGTGGCGATTTCTGCTTTACTCTTATATGAATCTGTGGGCTCCAAAGGGAATTTGAAGTTGGAAGTGTGGTCCATACCAGAGGCGCCACGGAAACCATTTCTCTTGCTGTCTTGTTGCTCGTTCCATGGCTGTTTGATGGGGGAAGAACTAGATAGCTCATTTGCCAAACTACTCAATAATTTGGAGCTGTCGTTGTATCCGTATTCCTCGTTGTCGCTAGGCTCTGACTCAGTATCAATAGTTTGACCCTGTAGGCCATGCAATGTGTGGAACGTATCCATATGAATTTCATTTATGTTCACCTCGTCGTCAGAGTTGTTGTGGTTGTAATTTCCAATAATGTTGCTCTCCAGATGCGTCTGGTCCTCTTCGTGCTCCCTTGTCAAATACTCAATTTGGTCCATGAGCACCAATTTGGAGTTTTGCTCAAGCTCAAAATTGCTCTGCAATACTTTGAATTCTTTCAAAAGTTGATTGTACTTGTCTGTTATCTCTAAGACATGTGCATTGGCTGAGTGTTGGTCTTGATGCTGCTGGGATTGGTATTGGTAGTTCTCTTCTGCCACCTCAAGTTCCTTTGTCAATGTCTGTACTTTTATCTCCAAATCATGCACTAATTCCTTGTAGTAGAAAAGCTCATTTTCGTAGAGTTCCTGATTCTTTGCATGATCCAGCTTCATGGTCTTGACGAGGGTCTCAAGATTAGATAACTTCTCTGCCTGCTGCGAGATTATTTCGGTCTTGTATTTTAAGTCTTTCTCTAGCTGCTGCTTATCTATTGTTATGGTGTTATTTTTGAGGAGTAAGTCTGCGTATGAGCGCTCTAAGTCGGAGTAATCGGTTTGAAGGGTAGATAGGGTGACACTCATTCTGGTGGCAGAAATGGACTCTTGAACGGGAGTCAGTTTCGATGACAAGGTCGTGTTTTTGTATGGGGAGGCATTTTGCTTTTTAGGGGACCCAAAAGGTGTTGTATTGGTTTTGGAGGCCATGGATGTACTTGGACTGTTATTATGGGAGGATAGCCCTAGAGGTCTTGGCTTTAATGCGTCGGTAGTGGCATCAAATGACATAGCAGAGAGGTGCTCAGTGTTTGAATGTAAAAATCACCTCAGAATGTGCTTTCAATGAGAGGTCGAACGCTCGTATGGCTGGAAGCACGAGGGCAAATCAAAACAAATAAATCGAGCTTCTCAGTGGACGGTGACGGGGCAGGTGCAGCCAATGCTATGTCAAGTAATAAATGAATGTAATGAGGTGAACTTTGAGTGCTTTCCAGGCTCTGAATATCTGGAGTTGTCCTTAGAGCCTAGAGGAATGCCCAATCAAAGAATGCACTTCATAGTGGATTTGTTTATTTTCGTTCCGGTTACCGTTATCCTGCATGTGGACAATCAAAAAAATTTTGACGATTGAAATGGGGCCAGAGAGTCGGATGGTGGATGATCTGGCCACTCTGAGACGTGTCGTGAGGTGATGCTGAGATGATTGGTTTAGAAGCTGGTTGGGCAGACGCGTCTTCAAGTAGCTTCTATCTCCATAAGTTGCAACAGAAGGAATGGCTCATGCAGCCAGTATCTTCCTGCTATCAAGTTGCGTTACTGTATGCAGTTTCACACCCTGCTTACAAGGACCGATGTTATCTATGGGCAGCCTATTGGCCAACGCGGGGCAACTGGAAATTTCCTGGCCTCTGGCGATGCCATTTCCGAACCAAGGGCATAACTAACCCAAAAGTGGATGTCGGTACTTTTGGGTCTCGGGAAGTTGCGATTGTCTGTAGAAACCATCTTCAATTTGATTCTGTTTGGAGAGAAACTGATGTTGCTATCACCGCCACACTGGCAATGTAGCGTAGAGCTAGCGAAAATTCGCAACTTCTTGCCGGAGTTCTCCGAGACGCATCTATGACCGATGGCTCCCAGATCTCTTGCACATTGTTTCAGCCCCTTATAAAAGCTGGATCCTCACCGGTTCTGTTTCACTGAAATTTTGTGAGTTTCAATTTTTCAACTTTGATTTGGCTTTTGTCACTACTCGTACGTTCACTATCGCCAGTGCCTTATCTCGCGCCAATCAATGCCTCACCCATTGAAGGCGAGTGTCGGCATCTTCTCCACATTTCTCTCCTTTTCTGCCCTTACTAACTCAGACGCACCCATTCTACTATTGATCTTCCATTCTATTTTTCCCTATTCATAATCAACATGGCCATTTTATCGCAGCAGGAATTCCACGACCAGATCGTGTGCAAGTATACCGACGTGATCGGAGAGAAGCTTGGCGGGAAGGTGTTGAACTTCTCTGACCAATGGTTTGCTGATGCCGATAACTTGATAAAACCAAAGCCCCCGATCAGGGATGCCACCAGATTTACACCAGCTGGTGCCTGGTACGATGGATGGGAGACCAGAAGACACAACGTCGAAGAGGCCGATTGGGTCACCTTCAGAATGGGGGTGGCCTCGGCGAAATTGATTGGCTGTGAGGTCGACACTGCCTTTTTCAACGGCAACCATGCGCCTTTCATCTCGGTGGAAGCTGCTGTTTCCGCAGGAGACGACGAGCACATCCCAGAGCTGAAATGGGAATCTGTCATCTCGAAAACCGAATGCGGTCCTTCCCAAAGACACTTTTTTGTGAGAGATGCTATCACAGACACTGCCTACACGCATGTCAGATTGAGGATGTACCCCGATGGTGGAATTGCCAGATTCAGACTCTACGGGACCGTTATTCCAATCCGTCCTCTTGACTTGAGCACAGTCTTGGACTTAGCTTCCGTGAAGAACGGAGGTGTTGCGGTTGGGTACTCGGACCAGCATTTTGGATCTGCGGACAACTTGCTTTTGCCAGGGAGAGGCCACGACATGTCGGACGGCTGGGAGACCAAGAGATCAAGAGAGCCGGGCCATGTGGACTGGGTCATTATAAAATTGGGAGCAGTAGCCAAGATCTCCTCTATCGTGGTGGATACCGCCCACTTCAAGGGAAACTTTCCGCAAAAAGTCAACTTGAAGGCCATCAATGTGGCTGAGGGCGAGGTTCCCTCGGTTGGAGATGAGTGGAAACTCATAGTGGGCGACTCCAAGACTGGACCCCACCAGGAACACAAGTACGAAATTGACTCCGATGAGCCTTTTTCGCATGTTCTCTTGACAATTATTCCCGATGGAGGTGTGAAGAGAGTCCGTGTGTTTGGAACTATCACCAAATAAACGTTGACGTGGGCAGTCGCCTTGGCGCCTGTAGAGCAGTAGAAATAAATTCGAATAGCCGACCACACAGTGGAAGAGGATCGGTTAGGCACAATGATTCATTCACAGGTTTGTTTCAGAACTTGCACCAGTACCTGGTGGTTGCAAGGTTCCAGCTAGGTGCTATGATAATACATGCAGGAGACTCACCATTTCCATCGGGCCCTCCATCTCCAGCCCTTCCATATCCAGCTCTCTTCTGTTCCCTCATGCCACGGCACCTCTCGCTTTAAACCAAATTAATGAAACCCCCATGTTGGACCTAAACTTGTGTCGAATGCTCTCGTGTTTGCGCCAGAGGGTGCCTGTCCACGAGATTTTCTCCACGCAGATCGATGCTCTGGTGTTCACCACCGAGTCTCAGGCCGAGATTGCCACTGAATTGCGGCGACTAGTGGTCCCCTTCAACCCTTATTTTGCTAGAATGTTTCTAAAGCAATATATAGAGAGCGTCGAGACACAGACACAGACACAGAGCGGAGTCCCTGAAGAGGTGCTGGAGGAACTCTACGAGCTCTACTGCCTGCCTGCCATCCTAGGCGCGAAGCCATTGGGCCCCACTCAACCTGACACTCTCTGCTACAATGTTGGCGCTAGCAGCATCTACGTCAAAGAGTATCCGAAAATCATTTCAGGGGGCGGAACAACGGGAATGAGAACCTGGGAGGCTGCCATATTCCTCTCACATTACTTGTCCAGGGCTGGTCCTGATCTTAGCCACAGCACAGTGTGTGAGCTTGGTGCGGGCACTGGATTCGTCAGTCTCTCACTTGTTAAATCGCCTCCGCATAAGAGCCTCGAGCTCATCATAACAGACGGTGACAGCCAGTTGGTACAGAATCTTGCTGACTCGCTCTCCCTTAACGGAGTGTCTCTGAACCCCAACATCCGGTGCCAGCAGCTACTATGGGGCACCACTAATCGTGCGGAAGCGGACCTTTTTATCAGAGACCCACCGATTGCTGACTACGTGATAGCCGCCGACGTGACCTACGACTCCAGAATCCTCAGCTCTCTCTGTAGCACGCTCGCAGACTTTTTCCGCTCGGGCACAAAGTTGGCACTCATTGCAGCCACCGTGCGCAACGAAAACACCATCAAGGACTGGGAGCAGGAGCTTTCGCGTTCTTTTGAGGGGCGCTGGAGGGTTGCAGAAAGCTGTGAAGACCCCCATTCATTGGACACCGGAAGTTGGTTTCAAAGAGGGACCCCTGAGATCAGAGTTTATGAGATCTGGGCGGGAGAGGGAAAGAAGACATAAAAGAAGCATACATAGAGAAGTAGTTACAGAAGTGATAGGCGGCATACAGCGACATTAAGAGTATAGGCAACGAAAGAGCATCGGTTCGAGCTCTGTCAGAACAGCTTTCACTCCATTTTGCAGCCTCAAGTGCGACCTGCACACACCGCCAAAAGTAGTGCGTGCTTCAGTAGTCTAGCGCGCCTACCATTGGCCAACCACAACCCGAGACCCGAACAAAAGATCGAACTGAAAACTGAAGGTGTTTTTAGTTCACGTACATAGCAAAGATGTCTTACCCTACCCCAGTTCTCAAGCCATTGTGGCCCTTTGCTGCAGGTGGTATGTATTTTAGATGAACAAGAGAAGTGGTCATGGACCAATGAGCATTAGTAGGCTGTGAAGTCTGACCATTATGGGGCATCAATGATTATAATTGGGTCTGTCTAGAAGATATCTATCGCCCCCAATATCCATCGTGATTCCATTTGAATGTCATATTGAAGCTGTGTGTTTCGTGCTAGAGGATCCAGAGAGGCTCATTGTGTTGATATTGTTTTCCAAGATATATGCCTTTAGCTGATACAGGAGATCAGTTAGACCTTCGGCCAAGTTACAGCTCCTTAGACGAGAAGGATAAGTTGGAGCCTCCATCAATCCCACTTCTAAATAATACACTTTTACGCTACTAACACACAGCTGCCATTACCTACTTCTTGGTTCACAAGGCCAGTGTTGCTTCTATGAACTCGGACGAGTTTATCAACGACCCCAGACACCCAAGATTTGCCAAGGGTGGAAAGTTTGTTGAGTTGGAGAAGAACTAATTAGACATAGCGGCGCCAAGCGCAATACAAAAGTATACGAGACGATGTAGGACAAGCATGAAAGATATTAATAAGTGGTCTTAGTGTTAGACTGTTTGATAATGAGACCTAAGGAGGATTATCTGGAAACAATGTACTCGTGATTTGCAGACATGTTGGTATGCTTTTTCACCTCATAAACATAAATGAGGCTTGAAGAAGGGATAATTAGCGTCAAGGTTGTCGTAAGCAGTGGTGCATCAAACAAGTTGTAGGCGGCGGGGCTACATTTATGTGACACTTCTGGCCAAAAGAAGACAGTCCATGCCTTGAATGACACCTCTGGACTCCAGAGAAAATATCCACTCTACGGAATAGGAGGTGGGGCGAGAAAATTAAGAGGATCGAGTGCAGATGGAGCGGGTTAAAGGGTGCCCCGCTTGGTTTAAGTGCAACGCTGGGAAGGACACTCCATAAGAACCGACGACGTGAATATTGTAGAAGGTTGGTAATTCACCACAATGCTATGAATACGAAGAGACGACATGTGTACGATTTAGGTACATGAAAATATCTTAGATCCCAGGAGCACCGCGTAGGGCAATATTTGCCTGTATTCTGGAGTCTTTTCGTCTGTTCATTAGCGCTCGTCTCTGCACATCTATCCCCGAGCAGCTTCAAAGACAATGCTCTACACTACGCTCCCTCTGAGGCCAGGAGTTTATTGCAACATAAAATTGCCACTGATTTGTAAAAGGTGCATCTAATTTCACGCAGAGGTATTTTTCCGCCTTATTATCCCCCCTTCTCTACAAAGCCATGTGGATCTGCCAAAGATAAGATCACATCCAGCCGCATCATGCAATCCGAGCGTGCCCATTTATCCGATGACACCTCCCTCAAAACTTCTTCTGACTTTCAATTTTTGCTGACGACATATACCCAACACAGTCTCCTATTGACCTGGAATCCTTGTATCCATAAAGGAACCAGAAATTCACTTGGCACCGCCACCTCCAGGAATCCACTGAGCCATAGACTTTCCCGTTGTCGCCGGGGAATGCTAGCCTGCTAACGAAATGAGAGACGATGAGAAAATGACCCCTCAAAATGTTGTCTCTGATCCATATTCGCTGCCGAGACTGTCACAAGACTCCTCGCGGGCATCGAGACTTTCCCACTCAGAGAGCCCAGGGCTGGACGAGGATTATATATATGAGGACGAGGAAGAATACGAACCCAATCCTTTCAAACGCTTTTATAACTCCTTCAAGCCCTACGATTATTCTACGTTACCCGTGGAGTTTTTCACCAACAACACTGAGTGGGAGAGCTCAGCATCGCCCATGGGCCACGAGGCTCCGGTGACTTCTATGCTCTCGCCTAACGCCGTGAGGAAGTTGCGCCAGCCTGAGTTACACCCTAGCCACCCTCGTTTTGACTATAGTCGCTTGTCAGCGTTGGAGAGAGCTGCTATAGTCACCTCTACCTCGCCACTATCAAAATCCTTGAAGAGCAGACACCTTCAGATGATCGCGATTGGAGGTGCCATCGGTACCGGGTTGTTTATAGGGTCCGGGCAGTCGCTCGCCGCCGCAGGTCCCTTCGGCTTGTTGATTGTGTGGCTCTTTATGTCCCTGGTTATCTACGTAACCATGAGCTCGTTGGCTGAGCTCTCAGTGGCCTTTCCCGTCTCTGGCGCCTTCGTGACTTTCAACACCCTCTTCATAGACCAATCATGGGGCTTTGCCATGGCGTGGAACTATGCTTTGCAGTGGCTTGTCACGCTTCCGCTTGAATTGATTGCTGCCAGTATCACCATTCAGTACTGGAACACCAATGTTAATCCGGCAGTCTTCGTGGCGGTTTTTTACGTGGTCATTGTGATCATCAACATCTTTGGCGTCAAGGGCTATGGCGAGGCTGAATTTGCCTTCAGTATTATCAAAGTGACCGCTGTAGTCGGCTTCATCATTCTTTCAATCATCATCGTGTCCGGAGGAGCACCTCCGTATCATCATCACATCGGGGGTACTAACTGGCGAACTCCAGATGGGGGCATGTTCAATTCTCATAGCCCTTTCAAAAACATGTGTGCAATCCTCTTTACTGCTGCATTTGCTTATCTGGGGGTGGAGCTTTTTGCTTTAGCCTCGTGCGAGACAATAAACCCAAAACAATCGATCCCTAAGGCCATCAAACAGGTGTTTTGGCGAATCTTGGTCTTTTATATCGGCTCCATTATCATGATTGGTTTGTTGGTATCGTACAAGAACGAAGAGCTAATAGGGAACAACGTTTCTGGTACTAATGGAGCCGATTCCGCAGGGGTCAACATCAACACCTCGCCCTTTGTCATTGCCATAACAAATGCGGGCATTCCAGCATTGCCCTCCATAATGAACGCGGTGATCATCATCACCGTCCTCTCTGTGGGAAACGCTTCCGTTTATGGCTCCTCCCGAACTCTTGCAGCCCTAGGTGCTCTTCGCCAGGGACCGCCTGTTCTCAATTACATCGACAGGAAAGGTCGGCCTTTGGCGGCTTTGGGAGTGCAATTCGTGGTGGGATTACTCTGCTTCCTAGTGGCGATCCCAGGACAAAGCAAGAGCATCAAGGTGTTCAATTGGCTCATGGCGTTGAGTGGATGTAGCTCAATCTTCACCTGGTGGTCCATTTGCTTGTGCCATCTTCGCTTCAGACACGCGCTAAGCATTCGAGCGCGCAATGCCAAGGAGGAGCTAGTTTATTGTTCGAATGTGTGGAACTCATATTATGGACTAGTGACGTTGGCGTTGATCTTGTGTCTTCAATTCTGGGCCGCTTTGTTTCCGACTTCCAATGGCGGAAAGGCGGATTTGGTGTATTTTTTCCAGACGTACTTGGGGGTCCTAGTCGTGATTGTGTCTTATTTGGGCCATAAGATATACGCTAGGATCTCCTTGAAGACGCCTCTTACCAAGGTTTATCTTAGGGCCGAAGAAATCGACGTCGATACGGGAAGAAGGGACATTGATTTGGAGGCGGTGAAACAAGAGGTGGCAGAAGAGCGTATGGCCGCGCGCCAATGGCCGTGGTGGGTCAAGATCTACCGGATATTCTGCTGAAGCATGGGAATCCATGGGAACAGGTGAAGCTTTTAAATGATCAGCAGGCGAAACGCCGTACCCTGTACAAAGCCGTTCCTGGTTCCGGCAACGGTTAGCGCGCTGTGTGGCGGCGGGAGAACGGCCCTGGGTACGCCAGAGCCGGCGCTAAATCCGCCGCCCTAAAGTTGTGCTTAAACGGCGACATACCACGAATCTCCCCGCAAACCGCACCCTGAGAATTAAATCCTCTCTCACCCTGCCGCTTTGCACAATGTTTGTATTCTTTCCACCTCCCATTGTGCCTAATTTCTCATAGCATAACTCCTCACTTGTGTAGGCAGCATCACATTTCGCACCCTTCTTCTTCCTTTTTTGGATCCGGTTCCTCCGCCATACTAAACCAATTTCCGGTCCTTTGATCCACTAAAACCATCCACAAATAAACCACTCTTCTCTACTAGCGCTCTCTATGGTGGTATTTACTCTTGTTACCAAGACACCCTTCAATCCGTCTCTCTTACCCTTTTCTGGCTTATAAATGATCGGTTCCTGCACACAGTATCCCTTTTCTTCTATCTCCTTGGAAAATCAACAATTTGTCACCAAAACCTTCCAGAAACTCCCCACTGCAAGCAAAATGGATCTTCTCAAGGACGCAGCGAAGAACCTTTCACTCTATGAGGTGAAGGCATATGTCAGGAAGGCACAAAATGGTATGTGGAGACGTTTTGGAGGAACGGGTAGTCTATCCGTGGCTTAGCTTGGCTCTTTGCCTCCTTTGGCTCTCTTGTAGTCATGACTTGAGCACTTACTAACTGCAGTCGCCATGAATTTGACAGAAATGGAAGCCAAGGTTCGTGAGGCTACTAACAATGAACCTTGGGGAGCTCCGTCAACTCTCATGTCCCAAATTGCTGCTGGAACTTACAACTACAGAGAAAGAGAGGAGATCATTGGCTTCATTTTTCGCAGGTTCACAGAAAAGGCTGCCAACGAGTGGAGACAGATCTATAAATCGTTGCAGCTTTTGGATTATTTGGTCAAGAACGGCTCGGAGAGAATCATCGACGACGTGAGAGCTAACATGACCTTGATCCAGATATTGAAGAGTTTCCATTACATTGACTCCAAGGGCAGAGACCAGGGGATCAATGTGAGGAACAGAGCGAAAAATTTCATTGCATTCATGGGCGATGATGCCTTGATCAGGTCTGAGCGTAAGAAGGCGAGGGCCAACTCCAAAAAGTTCGGAGGGGTATCGTCAGCGGCATATGGGGGCGCCTCTTCCATCAGCGCCGGGGGATCCGGTGGCTATGATGAGGATTTTAGCAGCAGAGTATATGGCGATGGGGGTGTATATGGCGACAGATTTGAGGACTCGGCTGCCGGCTACGATAATGGTAATACTGGAACCACTACTTCCGAGTACGAAGAATACGACCCGGCGCCGGCATCATCCAAGGCTAGCTCAAATCCTACAACCGGCACCTCTCGGGTGAATGCTAAGGCGAGTGCACCAGAGCCTGATTTGTTGGGAGACTTGGTGTCGTTCGACGGGCCAGAGAACGGCGAAACCCAGGGCGCTAACTCTGGAGCTGCAGACGATGACGAGGATGACTTTGACGATTTCCAAGCGGCTCCTTCGCAGGCGAATACTCAGAAACAGGCGCTCGCCAACTTGTACAACCAGCAACGACAAGCGCCTCAATTCCAGCCACAGCAGGCACAGCAGAGAATCCCTTCTTATCTGAATACAAGTGTGGGCCCAGTTGGTGGTGTCAGTGCCCCCGCTGCTGTTTCCGCTCCAAAGGCTAAAAACGATGCATTTTCCTCGTTGTTCAGCACTGCCAAGACCAAGTCGCTGTCTAACTCTCGCACCCCCAGCTCGTCCACCCCGCAGACCACCACACAAAACGACGACTTCTTTGGAGATTTCGGCTCCAGTACTGCGCAAAAGAGTGCACCAAGCAGCAACGGTGCTTCCAACGGTAATGCAGGTGGATCCGCCAGCAACAGCAACTCTGGGGAGATTGACCTTCTCAGCTTCTAGGTACGCCTTCAGAGCTTGATTGCCTTGGTTCTAAGTGCCTTCCTTTTTGCGCGATGCAGCGTAATCATAGTCTATATTACACTTCAAGTTAATGTTATCATTGGACATTGTAGCGATAGGTTGTACAGCGGGTGCTATGGGGCGCCGATCCCCGGAATTCGCGCACTATGCGGAAGTTTTTCTTGAACGAACCAACTGAAAAATTGCCCCTCTCTTTTCCTAGTGCCCTTTGAAACCACTAACTCTAAATCATAAAATGTTCAGAAATACTGCCAGACTCTTTTCTTCTTCAAGCAGAAACTTGGGGTCGAAGGTCTTTTTCAAGACCTCCATCGACGGCGTTGCGCAGCCCCAAATCACCTTCGAGTTGTTCGACGACGTTGTGCCCAAGACCACCGCAAACTTCAGAGCCTTGGCCACAGGTTCTGAGGGTTTTGGATACCAGGGAAGCATCTTCCACAGAGTCATTCCAAACTTCATGTTGCAGGGTGGTGATTTCGAGACCGGCAAGGGCTACGGTGGTAAGTCCATCTATGGCAGAACCTTCCCGGACGAGAACTTCAAGATTAGCCACACCAAGCCTTATTTGTTGAGTATGGCCAATGCCGGAAGAAACACCAACGGATCTCAGTTCTTCATCACTACCGTGCCATGCCCCTGGTTGGATGGCAAGCACGTTGTCTTCGGTGAGGTTGTCGAAGGCCAGGATGTTGTCAAGAAGATCGAGCTGTACGGATCCTCCAGCGGCGTCACCAGAGCCAAGATTGTTATTGAGGAATCTGGAGAAGTCAACTAGGGTCCTGGCAGGACGGGTCTGTTTTCAGGTGACCTTCCTACCGTGTACATAGCAAATATATGCTTTATGCTTTTAAGATTTTTACATTGTGTTACTATGGGATGCATTTTCTATACATATCTCTATGTACGGACTAGACCTGTTACCAGATTAATGATTGCTCATTTTACTGGCGCCATTTCGTGTCTAGATGTAGAATGGCATGGGCTGGTAGGCTGTGAGGCGGCAGAATCAACAACACATGCTAAGCCAAACCAACTGTCTATTGAAGGATTAGGGGTGGTCATTTGACATTCTAGAGGTTAAGACGAGGGTTTTTTGGTTCGGGCTTGATCAAGTCAGCTGGGAGTTTCTTCTTCAACTGGGATAACTTATCGTAGTCACCACCTAAGATTCTTGCAATCACCAAGTCGTCTCTATCTTTAATCTCTCTGTCGGTCTTACCCTCGTTGCTCAAGAATTCCTTAGCCTTTTCAGTGTCTCCCTTGAAGTAATCTTCCATTGCTCTCAATCTCAATTCTTTCTCAGCCCATTCAGGTCCATAGTGCTCTCTATCGTAGTTGTTCGCGGTGTATTTAGCGTAACAGACGTAGAAAAACAAAGGCAATACAAAGTAGTAGAATGGCCATTCCCATCCTTCAGCCTTTTCGGTTTCTCTGATGATTTTCCATTTCAATTCTCCGGTTGTCTCATCCTTGTATGGCACCTTATCAATAATCTTTCCGGCATTCTTTGTCACGAATTGAAAATTTTTTAAGTCCTGGGTGTTGTCTTTGTATAAGTCCAATTGTTCTTTTGGAATTCCTGGCAATAAAAGGTTCCAGGCGGAATGGTTTCTTTTATAATATAAATTTTGGAGTTCGGCAATAGTCTTGAATTCCTGATCGGAAGGAACTCTGGGGGTTCCGTCCGGATTGGTATAGATCTTGGTGACGGAACTGAGCGAGTCCAACTTGGTTCTGATGTCCTGCTCCAACTGGTAGCTGAACTTTCCAAACTTATGTTTGAATAGATTGGATAAAGGTGTGTTCCATGTGATCTTCATCGTGCTATATAGAACCAGTGTGTTGGATATCAAGGTCAGAGTGAAGGTCAATTTAGGCTTACGTTTGTGATTGATTTTCGATTACTTTTCATTGGCCGCTCTAACCTGCAAATTTTTGAGATTGCATGTTAGTGTGTGCAGGAAAATGAACGGTTCTTGTGCTGTAAACCCAGGAGATAGTTCGAAGACGTCTTATTATTCGGGAGAATATTGTTTCTGATACTTGGTCTTTCCCATTATCTAGCTTTGCTGGCTTTTTTTATTTTTTTTTTTTGACTTTCATTCTGAATCTCTCTGTCATGCTTCAATACACAACTTTGCGCTTTTCGCAGCCATTAATATATTCTGCCACTCTTCTTACAGACTCCTCCATTTATATGCTACACACTTACGTGCTAGAATACTTTCTGTTAATATGCCCGGTGTCGTTTGAGTCGACTCCTTTTCGGCTAGGATCTCTTGCTATCTTGCTATCTGAATTATAAGACTGGTCATTGGACTGGCTAACAGTGTGAAGTTCTCACAATTATGCTTCCTGAGCTGGAAAGACCTCTCCAGGACTTGTTGAACTATATATCTCCTTTTAAACCGTTTTGTCTATAGATATTATAAGGCTTGCAAAATTCCCCCTAGGCAGTTTAGAATTGCTACTGCTGCGCTGGTACCGAAATCCTTGGACACCGCGCATCCATCTGGGCCTGCTAGCCAGAGGCCTTACCACAAGAGTGGCCCACTGAAATCTTGTATCAGGCTCACCAACATTTTGTTAGCGTCTTTCAAAAATTGTGTGGCCTGACTGCGTCAGTTCTATTGAGGCCCAAAGTACCCTAGCTTCTCATGCTCCAAAGAAGAATGACCAGGAACATTCTGGTAGTAAGACATATTAATCCAAAAAAAATGATAAATTTTTGCCTTTTAATCTTATAGCATGTCGCTCGAACTGTATGATAAGGAAATCTCCTGATGTCAATGGATGCCGATTCCTCATGTGGACTTAAAGTAGAAAAACAGGTTGAGCCAACTGCGCTGACTGATGTGTTCAATACTATCAATTTCGGACACAAGAGAGAGCTATTTTAAAAGTAGCCTTTACAGTTTTCGTCATCTGCTAAAATTGTAGTCACAGACGGCCACACAATTATCTTACTTTGAGCACAGAAGATCTCAAGAATAGCCAACTCACACCTTTTTTGTGCTCCCAAACCCTGTGAACCCCATCATGTCGTTAATGGAGTTATCCTGGGGAACATTTGACTCTCGTCGCTGCCTTGACAATTTCCTCTCCTTTTTTCGCTCTCGCCTCTGGGCCTCAAATGCCTCCCTCTTGCTGACCCTCTCCTTGAACAGCTCCTCCGTGTGTGCCTGTGTAGATTTGCTGACCAACTGCTGTAGTGTTCTCTGCACTTCTTCAAACGTGGCTCTCTTTATCCCTAGGGTTTCATCAAACTCCCCCTTAGAAGTGAGCTTGACCTTATCCATGTGCTGTGGAGAATTGAAGTGGTCTACCAACGTCATGTTATCTCGATAAGAAAGCTGACAGATTGGGCAAAAGAACCCAAATAGCCTGGACCTGCCAAAAGAGTTTCCAGACTGAACATTGGAACTTTCTGAGCTTATGAGTGTGTGCTGCTTCACCGAGCTGAGCAGCTTGTCCAAGAGCTTATCTCTGTGCTCGAGATATGAAGAGGCATCAGTGACGACGACATCCGTCTTCTGGGGTCGTTTTCTCTTCCGTTCTTTGGCATAAGCTTCCACGTCCCATTTCTTGCGGCCGTATTGGTCCACACTGATCTTCTCCTCTGACATAGTGAAGAGAAGTGTCACCCAGAACTTGCCATTGAGACTGCGCGTGAAAATCAGAGCAATACTCCACAACTCCTACACATCTCTAGAAGAAATAGCGACGCAGTTCAGATCCTTTCAGGGGTCGTTCTACTACATTGGGGCACCATCAGCTAGCAAATGACGGACATTCTTCTGCTTCTTGGAAAGCCGAAGGATCTGACTACGAAGGACAAAGATGCCCCCACGAAGAACAGTAGGCACCAGAAATTCCACCTTCGCTGGAAGACTCATGGAACCCATTTGATAGCAAACCTTCCTTCGACATTCCGTACAAGCACAGGCCACATCACAGAAACGACCGACTCCAGAGAATTGTTGAAGGTCGCAGCTTTCGATCTCGATGGGACCCTCGTGGACACTGTAGGAGGACAGACGTTCCCTACCCTGGCAGAAGATTGGCGTTGGCTCAATGCCAACGTGCCGTCAAAACTTCGAGAACTCCACGATCAGGGCTTCTTGTTGGTGATTTTCACTAACCAGGGCGGTGTGATCCCGTTGCCGGTGTCCAAATCGTACATCAAGTTTAAGGGAAGAATGAACCTTATAGCAAAGGCTCTCTTGGAGGAAAAAGAAGGAGAAACAGTGCCAGAAAATAATAAAAAGCCAGAGAGTATCCCAAAGTCCCACAATATAGACCTCCTTGTGTTCGCCTCTCCCCGAAGACCAGCTAGCAAGAACAAGCCTTCTAACTTGAGTTCTGAGGAGCAGCACAAATCGACTCGAAAGCCGGAAATAGGCATGTGGGCGGAATTGGAGACATATCTAAATAAGCACGGATATATGATAGACAAACGAAACAGTTTTTATGTTGGAGACGCCGCTGGGCGGCCAGGAGACTTTCTGGACAGTGACAAGGGGTTTGCAGCGGGCGTCGGGCTCAAGTTCTACACGCCAGAGGAGACATTTAGTCCGCCAAATATTGATTAATATGTACAGGGTAAGCGTCTTGTGCTTGCAAGTAATCATTTATGGGGAGTGTAGCCATAATGATGATATTTAATAGTCCTCGAGCATAATTTCCATGAGCAATTCGTCCATTTCGTCATACTTTGTGGTGATAGTCTTCGATTTGTTCACGGTGTCAAAATAGCCCTCGACGTTTTTGATATTTCTAACAAACTCATCGTCGTTTTTGGGCAATTCGTTCACCATATCGTAATGGAAAGTGATACATTTGGTAATGTCACTGATGTCGTTTTCGAATTTAATCGCCTCGTCAGTGGTCTGAGGGTAGTTCGTTATAATAAAGACGGTTTTGTCGGCATCGGCAGAGGGATTTTCGTGCAAGTAGTCCGCAATATCCTCCTTAATCAACGCAGTGATCAAGCCCCTAGCGTAGGGTTTACCAGTGGCCTTCAAATCTTGAAGCAAGAAGGAATACTTTCTCTTCTCATCGTTGATCTCTTTCTCCACCAAATCTTTTGGGTTGATAACGATGACCTTCTTGTCATTGAACTGTTTCGAAACCAACGAGTCAACATTGAACTGCCCGTGGATATATGGTAGCACGTAGAAGTTGAAATTCTTTGCGGACTCGTCAGAAATGATCTTGTGGCGTCTTTTCAAGTTAGAAATCAGCTCGTTTTCCTCAAATTCCTGGTGGGAAAATGTCTTTTTGGGGACTGGTTTCTTGTCGACCAGGTTAGAGGCAACCACCAAGCAGGCTGAAGAAAACAAGAAGGTGTATGCAAGGTAGCGAAACTTGGGAGGGGCCTCCCGAGAGGGCTTTTTAGAATAAAACCTCAAGGAGTTCAAATTGGTTTTGCCAATTGGTCTCGAGAGGTTCCAAAACCCCAAAGTTCTGGGATTTACCAACTTTGTCTTGAACATTTGGTTCTGATGTTCGGTGAGCCTTTATGCAACAGCTAATCAGTTGGCCACAAAAAGATAGTACAAAAGTGGTGCACAATGTGAGTAGTGCACTGCAAGCAATCCTCGTGCCTTCTATGACTCAGAATGTGTGCAGAGGGAAGCAAGATGGGTAGGGGTGAGTGGGTCCACCTCAACTCAAGGCCCTAACATTTTGTGTAACCAATGATCTTCGTAGCTGATTCTGCGCCAATTCGCGGGCCATTGGGCACATTTCTCCCTGCACTAGCAGCCATTACGCCAAAGTGTGCGACTGAAAAAAAATCACCGACCTCGAGCTTCGAACGACTCCAGCTCCCCAACTTAGACAGCAGCTGGACCTCACAACAGCATGTCTTTAGTCCATCTAGCCAATGTGGCCGCGCATATCAAGAACTCTACCAGGGTCAACTTGGCCACTACTTCCATACCGTTCACTCGCTTGCATCTTCAAGTAGCCCTTGGCTTATACAAGGAGGGGTTCATCTCGTCGATCCAGAAAGGCTCTACTTCGGGCCCAGACTTGGCCCCAGTGGATATAACTCCTGATAACATTTCTACCCGCCGTTTATGGTTAGGATTGAAATACCGCAATAACCAATCCGTAATCAGAGAGTTTGCCTTGGTGCTGAAGCCCGGTAGAAAGGTCAACTTAACTTCTGTGGAGGTAAAGGCCTTGGCCTCTGGTTTGCCTGTAAGATTCATTAGACCGTTACAGCCTGCCGAAAGTGTGTTTCTTTTGACACCAGAGAAAGAAGTGGTGGAGATCCAGGAGGCTTCCAAGAGACACTTACATGGAATGGTTTTGTGCAGAGTGAAATGAGTGGTGTAGCGTCATGTATATATAAAGCTGTCATACAAACACTGTAGTTGAGACATGTAGGCAGTTACAAACGGATAGAGGGCGTCTGCAAATTCCAGCTCGTCATATCAACCTGCCAGCCCTTCCACACCATCAACTTCTCCCGGAAGTCCTCTGAGGGGACAAGATTGGCGGTTGAAGCAGAGGCATAGTCATTGCTTTTGATCGCTGGCTCGGCTGCTTTGAGCTTTGGAGGTGGCACCACCCCACCGCTATTCTTGAAGCTTGCCACCTGCTGCTCAAGCTCCGAGATCCGGTCTCGAAGATCCATTCTCGAAAGCTTGAGATCCGTGTTTTCATCCCTGAGCCTCTTGATGGTACTCTTTTGCTGCTCAATTGTCTCCTTAAGAGCCTGTATTTCTGGAGAGTCCGAGGCCGGCTTCGTTTCCGGCTCAGTGCTGGGAACCGCTGGTTCAGTAGCAGACCTTAAATCCGCTAAACTAGTTTCTGCCTCTACCACTGAACCAGTCTTGCTTTCTGCTATCTCATCCTTCCTTTCTGGAATTTCTTCCTCTTTTTTGCTTGTATCTGTGGCGCTCTGGGTTTCTGTAACTGGTTCCTCAGGCTTCTCTGCCAGTTCATCAGTATCTGGACCTATTGGCCCAGTCAGAGCACTCTCCTCTTCTGGAACGGCATCTATTACGGTTTCAGCAACATTCTCAGAATTCTTGGCACTCTCTTCTGGCTCAGGTTCCTCAGGTTCCTCAGACTCCGTCTTCTCCTTTTTCTTCTTCTTGCCCTTCTTCTTCTTCTTCTTCAACTCTTCAAATTTCTTGCGGGCGGCATCTAATTTCTCCTCGCGCGTGAGCTCTGGGCCCTCTTCCAGGTCAATTTCTCTCTCTTCGTCCAGCATTGGTAGATCAGAGTGACGTATTAAACTCCATTACACTGAGGACCTTGGACCATTTCATGCTACATGCAGACGGCATCACGTGAGCAAACATATCATGGCCCCCGTTAACCACATAAGGTGACGCTGGTGGTGGAATGACAGGTGGAGGTTATGAGTTGGTGAAATGAAGTATTTTTGCAATGAAACGTCTCGGCTAGGAGCAGAGCCTGTCAGGTGCATTGTTGCAAAATGAGCTGTTGCCAGAGTAAATTCGCTACCAGTACAGTGTCATGGAGTTCAGCCGTGGACATTTGCTGTCAGCTAGTGCCTTAAAATGCCTAAATATCATGACAGCGCGATACTATACCAGTAAAGTTTGTATGGGATACTCAGTGGTTCAAATTGGGAAATGGCAATGGCCCGTAGATGAGCTGGAGCTGTACCGATCATGTCTAACGCCGTGAGAGGCTGACAGCCCATAGCCATGAGCCAATGGGGGTAGCCGTGTAGCGATACGACAGAAAGCATAACCTCAAAGGTCGAAATGCACAATTTTCCGAATGCTAGCCCGCCGGAGCTAGGTAAGCGTCGCTTGATAGAGCTGGGGGTCTATGGTCCCAGTCGGGCAACTGGCTTCACACCAAAAAATAAGGTCTCCTTATCCCCCACTTCGCCCCATCGGCATTCCCTACAATAGCCCAACAACAACTGTCAAACGATACCATGACAAACACCAAAGATGTTCCACGCTGCAAGCGAGCCCATTGATGACCATCCCCACTACCACTTGCGGCATTAGCTAAAGTCATTACTACCAAGGTCGTTTTTCGCAACCATCAAGGTTATGAGTGTGCCAGAATAAAGCTTGTTACTAACAAATTTGAATTCCGAGGGCTGCTAGATGTGCCGCACAATGCGCTAAAATCCGGTCTATACCCTTGTGGTTACCTTCATCTGGTTCTTTTTACTTTAATGGTTATCTCTTCAAACTTTTTTAAAGAACATATAAGGACCCTAACTAAGCGAATTACACATTTTGAATTATCAACCCAAGGCATTACTTGATAATTGGACTAATCGAACTTCACAGCTCCTAGTTTCCACTATCTCGGCAGAGTTTTTCCGTATCCTCATAAGACAGCCTTCACCCCTTATACACCATGTCTGCTCTTGCCCAACTTTTATCCATAAGAGAAGATGCTTGCGAGGCTGATATCGAGTATAACGGAGAACACTGGGGCGCCAGAATATCCGCCGTTTTCGTCATTCTTGCGACCTCGGCCATTGGTACTTTCTTGCCCATCCTCGCCTCTAACTACTCTTTTATCCGGTTGCCTTCATGGGTCTTTTTCATAACCAAATACTTTGGTTCCGGTGTCATTGTGGCAACAGCATTCATTCATCTTCTTCAGCCGGCCAACGAGAACTTGTCGAGCGAGTGTCTCGGCGGAGTGTTCTTACAATATCCTATGGCCTTTGCTATCTGCTTGATATCACTTTTCGTGTTGTTCTTCTTTGAATTGGTTTCCTTCCAGTACGTGGACAAGAAAATCAGAAACTTGTCGAAGGGTGGAGACGACGCTGGGCACACACACTCCCACTTTGGGAATCCTGACTTATACGTGAAACACGAGGAAGACGACTACGATCAGGAGAAGGAAAAGGTGAAGGAAAATATCGAAGATGAAGAGGACCCTATTGAGGGCACCAGCTCCACACCCGTACCAGAGAACCCCTACCCCTCCCACTTCCAACATGCTGCGGAGCACCAGGACCCAGAGGTGATTGGAACTCCCGTTAACGATATGGACAAGGAGCAGTACTACGGCCAATTATTGAGTGTATTTGTGTTGGAATTTGGTGTTGTGTTCCACTCGGTCTTTGTTGGTATCTCTTTGGCAGTTGCTGGAGATGAGTTCGTGTCGTTGTACATTGTGTTGGTTTTCCACCAGATGTTCGAAGGACTTGGTTTAGGAACCAGAATCGCAATGACTCCTTGGCCAAAGGGAAAGAGAGCCACGCCCTGGATCATGGCCCTTGCCTACACCCTCACCACGCCCATTTCCATCGCCATCGGATTAGGTGTGAGAACCACGTACCCTCCAGGCTCTAGAAGAGCCTTGATCACCAATGGTGTTTTTGACTCCATTTCTGCGGGTATTTTGTTTTACGCTGGTATTGTCGAGTTGATGGCTCACGAGTTTTTGTACTCCGGGGAATTCAAGGGAGAAGGAGGCTTCAAGAAGATGCTTTGGGCCTACGGAATAATGTGTTTGGGAACAGGCCTTATGGCTCTCTTAGGTAAATGGGCGTGAACATAGACATAGACTTAATACAAAGAACAAGGACACATCAGTAGAGTAGGAGCTTATGATCGTACGGTTAAGGAAGGGCCAAATTAGCGCGAGGGGCCGCTAACTAGGCGCAATTTTGAGCAAGTTGGCCCAATTCCCCGGTCATTAACGCTACATGCACTCCCTCTTTTGACTCGACAGGGAAACAAGCGAACAACTCGAAACAAGATAAGGCGGTCTGACTGAACACACAGCAGATCACAGAAGATAGCGGGAGATTACAGACTTCAAGAGAGCTTTGCTTTGAATAGTTCAAGGAAAAATTTACAGCACACAGTAGCACCCAATATCCTCAACGTTGAAGAGACTTCCATAGAGGGGCACAGCGTGGTATCCAAGCATTTTTGCACCGCTTAAAAAAAGAAGCTTGGAGCATCTAGTCCATTAAGTCGGAAGTTTTGCATTTTATAGGGCACACTATCACCCAGCCCTGGGAAAGTACACTATGGCAGATACCATGAGCACCCCGGCGTCAACTACGCCCAACGACTATATCGAGAGCTTATCGCTGGAGCAGATAGACCATGATCAGAGCATTGGAATAAAAGCCATCAGACTCTTTTTGCAGAGCAAAACATCCTACGATGTGCTCCCAGTGAGCTACAGGTTGATAGTGTTAGATACTTCTCTTCTTGTGAAGAAATCTTTGAACATCTTACTTCAGAACAACATTGTTTCTGCGCCATTATGGAACAACAAGACCTCCAGATTTGCAGGGTTGTTGACATCGTCGGATTTCATCAACGTAATCCAGTACTACTTCCAATTCCCCGAGAAATTTGACCTTGTGGACCAGTTAACGTTGAATGGATTGAGGGATATTGAGAAAGCCATAGGAGTATTGCCAATTGAAACAGTGTCTATCCATCCATTCAAGTCGCTCTACGAGGCCTGTGTCAAGATGCTGGAATCGAAAGCCAGAAGAATCCCTTTGATTGATGAAGACGAGAAAACGCATAGAGAGATCGTTGTTTCTGTGTTGACCCAATACAGAATATTAAAGTTTGTGGCCTTGAATTGCAAGGAGACCAAAATGCTTTTAAAGCCCATCAAGAACTTACAGAGATTAGGGGCCGTGAAAGAACTTTCCACCTGTACCATGAACACACCTGTGATTGAGGTGATCCACTTATTGACGGAAAAGTCGGTGTCGTCGGTGCCAATTGTGGATGAACATGGCAAGCTTGTGAATGTCTACGAGGCTGTGGATGTCTTGGCGTTGGTGAAAGGAGGCATGTATACGGATCTAGACTTGAGCGTTGGCGATGCTTTACTCAGAAGACCTGAAGACTTTGAGGGAGTCCACACCTGTACATTTAACGACCGTCTCAGCACAATAATGGACACCATCAGGAAGTCCAGACTACACAGATTGTTTGTGGTTGATGACGAAGGCAAGTTAGTGTCAGTGATCACCCTCAGCGACATTTTGAACTACATTTTGTTTGGCGAGGATTAATGAGAAGTACAGAGGCAGGGCAGTTGCTAGAACATAGGAGTGTAAATTTAACTGGAGTAAGGTGTAGAGCAAGACCGTGAACCTGAAGCCTGGGACCCTGAAGAAGCGCGGCTCAGCCTTCAGCATCATGAGGCCCTATTGCAAGAATACAATCCAAGGGGGCAATCTTTTGGCCTTAAACTGGATGAGGTGACTCCCAAGAGTGCCAGCAGTTGTGGCACCAAATTTGGACTTGTTCGGGGTATAACATAGGCAACTACACCGAACTCACTCTCTTATCATCCAGATCCGCATCTGGTAACTGAATCCATATCGCGATGGGTGTGCCAATTACTAATCCGAAGCCACATCGGAGCCTCTTATAACTTCCTCTATTGGGCACATAACTATTCTGAAAAGTGGATATTTGCTGTTTTTTGAAGCTTCCGGAACCGGTAGCATCCATTTTGAGGCATCTGAGCCAGTTGTGGAAAACGGGCCAAATCTGCCATCTACAGGGTGCACTGGACTTCGATTGAGTCACCAAATGTCCGAAAGTTCAGAAAATACCTTCCTCCAGGGACCCCCATCCACGCCCGTATCGAGAGGATTCCGATGGAGAGAGAAGCTTGATTTGCCGCAGGTCACGGTGAGGTCCACCATAGCGGGCCTATTGATTGGGTCCATAGTGTTAATTTCGAACTTCCAGTTCGGTCTCCAGACTGGCTGGGTGTCGATGATGTCACTCCCCTCAGCACTTTTGGGCTTCGCCATCTTCAAATTGTCCCGACTAGCTAAAGATTTCTCCGATGCCGAAAACGTCTACGTCCAGAGTATTGCCGTAGCTGTGGGAACCGGACCCTTGGCCTATGGACT
This sequence comes from Chernovozyma palmyrensis, assembly GCA_030558275.1. Taxonomy (NCBI): domain Eukaryota; kingdom Fungi; phylum Ascomycota; class Pichiomycetes; order Serinales; family Debaryomycetaceae; genus Chernovozyma; species Chernovozyma palmyrensis. Next base: position 146,718 of record JAJMSF010000006.1, read on the forward strand.
CATTGGCATAATTCCAGCCATAGAGAAGTTCTTGACGGAAGATGAAAGCGGCCTCTCCAGAAAAATCACTTTTTCTTTGCAGGATTTGATAGTGTGGTCATTGGGATTGGCGTTGTTTGGCGTGTTTTTTGCTGTGCCTTTGCGCAAGCAAGTTGTGGTGAAGGAAAAGTTGCCCTTTCCTTCTGGGAGTGCCACTGCCACCTTGATCTCCGTGTTACATGGCACAGAGCTCAATCCAGAACTCGAAAAGGAGGAAGTCGAGCCTTTGGATAACCACGATGCTGACGACTACAGACCAACTCAGGAACTACTGCTCCGTAAAACAGTGCCCCCATCACAGCAGGTGGACGATATCGAAAGAAACTACCAGTCGTCATACTTGACAAACTCTATCAGCTCCAGTGCCGAGTTCAAGCAACTCAGTGAAACCAAGGCATACCAGTCCGACATTCGTTCCCTTTTCTACACCTTTGCTGTGTCTGCCACCTATACCCTAGTGTCCTATTTCATACCGCAGTTGAAAAGCATCCCTATATTTGGACGTCATTTGTCTGAGTTTTATAGATGGGATTTCCAACCTTCTCCGGCATATATTGGGCAAGGGATAATTATGGGGCTACCCACAGTGTCATACATGCTTTTCGGGGCAATTTTGGGTTGGGCAGTTTTGCTGCCCTTGGCGAAGTATAAGGGCTGGGCTCCTGGGCCAATTGACGATTGGATCCACGGAGGCCAGGGTTGGATTTTGTGGATCAGTTTGAGCGTTATGATCAGCGATTCGATTGTGCTGTTTGCCGTGGTGGCGTACAAATCAATATCATACGGGCTAGAAAGATACCGTCAGATTGGGCCCTCATACGAGCGACTTTCGGGTGCCTCTTTGCAAGATCATGAGCCGGAAGCGAGCTCCTCGAGCTCTTCATATGAGCGCTCCAGAATAGAGCTTGATGACGATGTTCCTTCCAAGTACTTGGTGGATTATAAGTTCATTTTGGCTGGGATTGTGTTATCGTCATTGCTCTGTATTGTCTCGGTCAGAGTGGTTTTTGGCCCGTTGGTGCCAATTTATGCTACCACTGTGGCCATCATTTTGGCATTGTTCTTTTCCATTCTTGGAGTCAGGGCTTTGGGAGAGACCGACTTGAATCCTGTTAGTGGAATAGGAAAACTCTCGCAGCTCATTTTTGCTGTTGTCATCCCCCGGAACCACCCGTCCAAAATTTTGATTAATCTCATTGCTGGCGGCATAGCAGAGGCTGGAGCTCAACAGGCCGGCGATTTGATGCAAGATTTGAAAACGGGACACTTGATTGGGGCATCGCCTAGGGCTCAGTTCATCGCTCAGATTATCGGCACCTTGTGGTCGATTGTGTTGAGCAGTGTCATGTACAAGATCTACAATTCTGTTTATGAGATCCCCAGTCAATTGTTCAGGATCCCGACTGCCGTGATTTGGATCGATTGCTCAAGATTGGTGACAGGTGAAGGCTTGCCGCCGATGACGTTGAAATTTCTGATTGCTTTCGGAATCATCTTTGGGGCGATCTCTTTATTGAAGAACGTGATGCCAAAGCTGTCGAAGTACTACAAGCACTTGGTGTACTTGCCCAATGGGGTTGCCGTGGGGATAGGCATTTACAATACGCCCAATTTCACGCTAGCCAGATTCATCGGAGGAGCAATCGCTTACTGGTGGGTATATCATAGAGGAGCTTCCGATTCTCTGAACTCAAACAGCAAGATCAACATGATCATTTTCAGCAGTGGGTTGGTGCTTGGTGAGGGATTATTAAGCGGGTTTACGATGCTTCTAACCAGCTTAGGAGTGAAACACTTTTAATGAACTAGGACTGTCTCAATGTAGAATGAAGGCTTAGAGAATCATCAAACTACACGCATGCAGACACCCATACTTGTATAATACAGAACCAGCTTCATCGCACCAAGGGCGGCTAGTGCGTATTTCTTTCCTTATCAACCATTATTCTCTGGTTGATCAAGTAGATCGCGGTGTTAATAGCCTGAATCGAGCCGGTCAACGTCAATTTCCTGATATTGGTCAACCCTTTTCCGTTACCTAACATCATCGATTGGCGCTGATCAGGTTCTATTTTGACGTAACTGCACCCGCTGTTCAACCTGATTTGCCTGATGTTATTACCACCCTTTCCGATGACCGAGCCGATGCTGTCATTGGCGACGAATACGTCCTCGTTATATTTATCGGGGCTCGAGCCAACAGGCACAGGCGGAGTCGTTATTACATCTCCTACCATGGTGTTTCCATGCTCATCGGTGTAGGGAGTTTGAGAAGCTTGCGCACCCATAGAGGCTGCAGGGTTGGGAACTGGAGCCCCGTATTGCTGAGGATGCACCAGAGGCTGGAACATCATTTGGAAGTTATATGGCTGTTGCTGCTTGTTTTGCTGGTATGGATTGGAGTTGTTCGGGATTCCCATCGAGTTATTAAGTAAATTATTCGAGTTGGGCATCATTTGCATATTATTGTTGACTACACCGGGACCGAGCTGCGGGGTCTGGTGATATGACTGCTGGCTGCCCAAAGGCTGATGTGTGCTCTGCAGCTGATGCTGCTGTATGAAGGGTTGCTGCTGCTGCAGCTGAGTGTGTTGATAATTTCCTGGGTTGTAGAAAACAACTTTGTTCTTCTTCAAACAATCTTTATGCTCTATCATCACCTGAGAGATGTAGTAGATCGCAATGTGAATAGCGTCACCAACACCCGTGATCGATAAAATTCTATCGGTTGAGTATGGTAAAGGCTGCTCAGCAGCCTTTAGCTTGGCTGCTGAGTTCTCTTCAATCTCTCTGAATTTGGACCCTTGCTTTCCAATGATGTATCCAACCATTGGGTGAGGAACCAAAAGCTTAAGGTCATATGGCTTGCTCAACACAGAAGCAGGCTCATCCTCGGGCTCTTCCAAGATGGTTCTGGTAATCAAACCAAACGCCCTTGCAACATTTTCGGCCGGCCCTCTAACCAGAATAATTCGTTCGGGAACATTCTTCAAATTTTCGCTCACGTTAATCCTCACATTGGCTTTGTCCCTTATGTGGTTGATTTTCTCTCCTTTTTTCCCCACCACCGCCAGCGCCTCCTTCACAGGACAGTACATTCTGAACATGACGTAAGTTGGGTCGCTCTCCTTCTCGCGATGGTTTGAGACAGGCTTCGCATCATACTCGGCCGACGTGGCGCCAGGGGTGTACTCAGTGCCAATTGAGTTTTCGGTCGCTAGGGCCGTTGTATCAGTGAAGTTATTATTACTATTATCATCATTGTGGGTGTCTGCTGGAGCGATGGAGGCAGCAGCTTCGCTGATGGACTCCAACACCGAACTGGCATCAATTCCTTCCTGTGTTTTAGTATCCTCAAGTGCGGCCTCTTCAGCGCTAGCTTCTTCCGACTCCACCTCCTTCTCTTCCTCAATTATTTTGCTATCATCGGTACCAGTTATGACAGGAGCAGTTTGGGCGTCCTCTTCTTGCTTTTCTGCCAACGCAAGTTGCTCGCTATCCAATGCGACTCTCTTATTGAGCTGGTCTGTCTGGGCCAGATCAAGCTCTTCATTCTTACGCTTCAACGTGCTACTGGCACTAGCCGACGACATATTGGAAGCTAGATGGAAGTGGCTGGAGTGGAAAGGCTCTAATTCAAAAACAAAACTTTTCAAATGATTTCGACTTTGTGTTATTGCAACACATGCAGGAGTAGCTACACCAGAGACCCATGGACCCTTCATTACACTCTATACACCCGAACTTACAAGACGGTCATTGTATCGTTCTCGTTCTATGCCTTTTCCTCATTCATTTTTCGCTCCACCTCTTTTGCCTGCCTGTACTGCTCGTCTCGCTTCAGCTCCACTCTATTCAAGAACTCCTGCTTGTCTAAGTAACCCGCCTTATTATGCAATTTCAAGTCATCTTGAAGTTTCCTCTTATCCACAAAACTGGCCCAGTCAAGGCGAGACTTCTCCAATGTCGATAGTTTCTGCAGTTTGTTGCCTTGTGCCGCCAAAAATTTGTCAATAAGTGACGGCCTCTTGAGCTTGATCTGGAGCTCCAATTGCTCGCCGTTGACCTCTCGAAAAACGGGAATAGATGATCTGAGACCCCCACTCTGTGGAGAGTTACCCGAGGCCAAGTTACCAGTGGAATTGAGGAACGCTTTCGCTTCTGCGGAGTTGGCTTCAACAAGCTTGTCGGTGGTGATGACCTTGCCAGCAAAAGTGTAGGATGTCTGTATTCTGACCATTTCAGGTCCGTCTGTTTTCTGTTTCTTGGTTTCTGGACCTGTTGTCTCGTCTTGTCGCTGGGAAACTGTTGCGTCCTCCACGGATTCTGCATTTGGCGTCTCGCTCTCTGAAGACGCCACGGGTACGCCTGAAACGCTTTGTTGCTTCAACAGACTGAACAATTCGTCAACGTCAATGCTCAGGTATTTGCTGGCTCGCACAAGGCCCTCAGGAATAGTCTTCAGGCCCAGCTGGGACTCTTGGAACCGCTGGCTGCGGGTCATCACAAGCCGCTCATTGGTGGTATTTTCTATGGCAGAGAAGTCGGGGAGAGGCTCCCCATCAGCTTCATCATCATCCTCCTCGCTGTCACTCTTGGTTCTGCCGTCAGCGCCAGCCTCTGCCTTGGCAGTAGGGTCGTAGTCCTCGTCGTCTTCCTCATCGTACGACTCCTCTGGATCCTCTTTTTTCTCCTCTGTTCTCTTTTCTACTTTCTCCACAGGTTTAACCTGTGACGAAGAAGCACCACGCTTCCTAGCCGAGTCTTTGGGGGTCACCTTGACCATCTTGCTGGTGAAAGAGAAGTTACTTGTTTTCTGTTGATGGAGGCTACATACAGGAGCACTATAGGAAACTAAGATCTACAGTCACAACGAAAGATGAGTTACGGGACAAAATGAAGAAACAGGAGATTTCTGTAGCAATTGGCACAAGCAAGCGTAAGAATGTTTCCAGTACAGGGCTGGCGTCATTGCCTCTCATCGTGGATACGGCGACTTGAACCAAGTTGGCGCAGTGCATACAATGGCTCACACTCGTCACAGATAGGCCACTCAGCTCAGGACAACAGGTCCATAGCATCATCCCGCTGATTCTACCTTAGCCTGAATCTAAAGCGTCTGGACCCCGAGCCGCCTACGCTTACCAAGAACCGATGCCATAGCCACTGCTTACCGGTGCGAAAACGTCGTGTCCTCGAGTGTGGCAAAGCGAACGGCTTCTCCACGCCATGAACGGCCCACTCAGGCACTACCCCAACTTGTTAGAGCCGTGTCACTTTCGCCCCTCTAATATTTAAGAGTAGCGTGTGCCACTTTCTAGCACTAGTAGCCAGTCCCTGAGCATTTGAACCAATTGCCGAGCCAATTGTCCAGCGTTAGTCAAAACATCTGTTCCGCCCTCGACACCATGTCCACTAACACCTTTTCCGCCGATTCGGAGGCCCCCATCATCTTGTTGTCGGCAAAAAAGCACTTTGACCAGTTGCCCACTGCAAATGCCAAGCTCTACGCCCATTATCTTTCCAGAGCGTCTCACCACGGCACCCGGGCGGTGTTGAGATCAATCTCTCCGGAGAGCGAATCCATCTACGATTTGATCTTGCTGGTTCACTGCCATTTGAACTCGCCTGCCTCCAATGAGGAGTACCAGCTGATCTTGAAAGGAAAAGTTGAACCAGAGGCTGTCACCAAGTATTTGGAGTACTCCTCGCAGTTCCTCTCCAACTTGGGGAATTACAAGTCTTTCGGCGATAAGAAGTTTGTTCCTTTGCTTTCTGTTGAGCAGTTTGACCACTTAATCGAGGCAATTGGCTCGAAGGAAATCTCTGAACTTTACAGCTCGGTCCGCGAGCCTTTGTTTGACACAAAAGTGGGATTGTTGGGGTGGCCATTGAGCGGCCATTTGTCTAACTACTACCCCGAGTCCCCTGATATCACAAAGGAAGAAGCTGTTGACATCGTCAACGCCGCGTTGGCTTCCAAGGGAATCATGCCCGAGAACACTAGGGTCAGAAAGGTCTCTGCAAATGAGTTTGTGGTGTTGGTGGCCAGTGCCGACACCGAGAACAAAACATCTTACTACCCCTCGGAATTTGAATTCAAGGGCGCCAAAATCAGGTTCCAATTTGGAGACCACGCCAAAGAATTTACTGAAATTGTGAGGAACTTGAAAGAGGCCTTAAAGTATGTTGCAAACGAGACTCAGCACGACATGATCGCTTCCTACATCGAGTCATTTGAGACGGGATCGATGAATGCACACAAAGCTTCACAGGTCAAATGGGTCAAGGACTTAAATCCCTTGGTGGAGTCAAACATCGGATTCATCGAAACCTACAGGGATCCTGCCGGAGTCAGGGGCGAATGGGAGGGCCTTGTGGCAATGGTGAACCAGGACCGTACCGCCAAGTTCTCGTCCTTAGTGAACAATGCGCGCTCGTTGATTGAACACTTGCCCTGGGACAAGCTCTACGAGAAGAATGTTTTCACGCCTCCAGACTTCACTTCGTTGGAGGTCTTGACCTTTGCCGGCTCAGGAGTGCCCGCCGGGATCAACATTCCCAACTACGATGATGTCAGATTGAATGTTGGATTCAAGAACGTCTCCTTGGGAAATGTGTTGTCCGCCAACCCCAAGAAGCCAAAGAAGAAGGAAGTGGTCACTTTCATCAACGAAGACTTGCAAGAAAAGTTCCTCAAGTGGAGAGACGATGCTTTTGAGGTACAAGTCGGCTTGCACGAGTTGCTTGGTCATGGTACTGGCAAACTTTTGCAAGAAGTCAGCGCTGGAAAGTTTAACTTTGACAAGGAGGCACACCCGGAAATCAAAACTTACTACGGACCAACTGACACCTGGGGGTCGCTCTTTGGCACTGTTGCGGGATCTTTTGAAGAGTGCAGAGCTGAATTGGTGGCATTGTACCTCATCCTCAGCAAACCCCAAGAAGTGTTACCGATTTTTGACATTACGGACGAGGCTGAGCAGAAGGACATTATGTTGATTGGAACTCTTTTGATGTGTCGTGCGGGCCTTTTAGCTCTTGAGTTTTGGGACCCGGCGTCGACAAAGTGGGGCCAGGCCCACATGCAAGCCAGGTATGGAATTTTCAGAACTCTCAAAGAAGCGGGTGTGTGCTCTCTCAAGTACACGGATGCTGAATATGACGACCTAGAGATTACGTTCGACCAGAACAAGTTGCAGACCGCTGCTGTTGAAGCATTGGGCAATTTCTTGCACAATTTGCACGTGTACAAGTGCACGGCAGACGTCCAGGGCGGCCAGGAGTACTACACCAAGATTACTACAGTGACCGAAGAGATTGGCAAATTCAGAGAGGTGGTTTTGAAAAAAAAGTTGCCCCGCAAGCAGTTGATTCAAGCCAACACATTCGAGAAGGATGGAGAGGTTGAAGTTAGGGAGTATGAGGAGTCTGAGGTGGGAATGATCCAGAGTTTTGCAGAAAGAGCTGTTTAGGAGAGCAAATAGAACAGAGCGATTTAGGGAGAATACAGCGGCTTTAGCGAGCCTATGGCAGAGATTGTCGTCAAGACGCGCAAATTTGGCCCGGCGATGGCGCAGAGTCAGCTAGTTGAGGTGACCAGTTACCAAGACACTACGTACGAGTCTCTAATATGAGCAAATGAACAGATTAAATTATTTGGCTATGGCTCAAGCAGTTTGTAGTTTCTTTGCTCTGATTTTGGGAGTGTGGGCCGCCCACCAATGGTCGTGCCCGTTGTCCACTCGCTCATTCGCAGCTCATAAAATGCACCGGCCGGTCACATAGAGCCTCTACATCACTAGCCGCCATGTTGATCCTGGTGTTGCGAAGGTCTTTGACCAGATCTTGCACATCACTCAGACACATCCCGGTTTGCTCCGGGGCGCAGCTATCTTTTTTACCATGCGCTACGTTCTACAGGGCGAGCTCACATGATATAAGGAAAGGCTTCTCCACATTGTCAATATTGAGACAACAGAGCCAACAGCCTCCAAAATTAAACAGTGATGGAAGCTTGGCTGATACTGAAAGCTCGGAAAACGTAACCAAAAAGGTTGCTGCGGTTTTGAAAGAGAAGTCGGTGCTATCGGATGAATATGTGTCACGATCGCTCAAGGAGCACTTGGGCATGTCCAGATTAAAGAAAGACGAGCTCAGCGAAGAACAGGAGCAAAAAGAATCAGAAAACAGGAAGTCGTTCCGAGAGAATATCCGTACCATTGTACGCATCATCAAGCTTGGGAAGTCTGACCTCAGGCTCTTCTTGTATGCGCTTACATTCATATTGTGTGCTGTACTCTACCCAACTGCCTCAGTGAAGCTTGTTGGGTCATCCATTGATGCAATAACGCAAAATATAAAAGACGACGAGGGAAATCTCTTGATCTGGGGCTATAAAGCCCAGACAGTCTTTGCTGTGATGCTCCCCTTTATGTGTCTTTCTGCCGTCTGTTTCTGGGCCAGGATTTGGGTCTTGAAGGTTTTGGGAGAACGGCTCGTGGCAAGGTTGAGACTTAGGGTGATGAAGCAGTTGGTCAGACATGACTCGAAGTTTTATGACGATGAAAAGCATAAGGTGGGTGATTTGATCTCCCGTCTTTCCAGCGACGCTTATGTTGTATCGCGCTCGATCACGGGTAACCTCCCTGACGGGTTGAAGAATGTCATTTTTGGAATAATTTCCTCCTATATGATGTTCTCGATCAACCCGCTTCTCTTCGGGGTTATGTTGTGTATTTCACCACCGATCACTTTTGGATCTGTTTGGTATGGAGAAAAGATACGAGGGTTATCAACGAAGCTTCAAAACGCCAGCGCAGGGCTCACGAAGGCGGCCGAAGAAACTCTCAGCTCAGTCAAACTCATCCAGGCTTTCACTGGAGAGCAAAAGGAGTTGTCCAAGTACTCCAAGGAGCTTCGGAACGTGGTCAACGTGGCCAAGACCGAGGCTTTGGCCCAGTCCAATTACCTGGTATCGATTTACGGTTTATACCACAGTGGGTACTTGTCCTGTATTGCCCTCGGAGTGTATCTTATTTTGCAGGGCCAAATGACCACAGGAGATGTGGTTGCGTTTACCATGTACCTGGAATTCTTTAATCTGGCATTATATTCCTTAACAACCACATACATGGAACTAATGAAAGGGTCCGGCGCGGGGGTCAAATTGTTTGAGTTAATCGACTACCGAAACGATGTGCCTGCGGTTAAGGGTGCTAAGGTTCCTCCCACTTTGGGCAACGACGTGGAGTTCAGGAATGTTACCTTCAGCTACCCCACCAGGCCGAGCAACGTCATCTTCAGCGAGTGCTCGTTCAAGATCCCCAGCGGCTCGTCTACCTGTATAGTGGCACCCTCAGGGTTCGGAAAGTCCACGGTGGCACTGCTTTTGTTGCGCTCCTATAACGTCAACAGCGGTGAGATTTTGGTGGGTGGCGAAAACATCGATTACTTCCAGGTACGAGACCTCAGGCGCAAAGTGGTTGGCATTGTGCAACAAGAACCGGTGCTACTTTCCGGTAGCATTTTAGAGAACATCGTGTACGGGCTCACGTCGGAAGAGATAAACAAATTAACTATACAAGATGTGATTCGAGTGGCCAAGCAGGCCAATTGCCATGATTTCATCTCCAATTTTCCCGACGGCTACGACACGATCATAGGGGCTCGAGGGGCATCACTTTCAGGTGGACAGAAACAACGAGTAGCCATTGCGCGAGCACTCATTAAAAACCCGTCGATTCTCATATTGGACGAGGCCACGTCTGCTCTCGACTCGAAGCTGGAGAGCTTGATCAACGAAACTTTGAAGGAATTGTCCTCGGAGGGTAGAATGACAATCATTTCCATTGCACACAGATTATCGACCATTTCGAAATCGGATAACGTGGTGGTTTTGGGAAAGAAGGGTAAGGTTGTCGAGCAAGGCAAATTCGTTGAGTTGTACAGTAACCCCAACTCGGAGCTTTCAAAGCTTCTTGATTCTACCGCCAAGCCCGAGAAGGACACCGACCCCGAGCTCAGCGCAACTGAGGAGGCCAAGGAGGAAGCCTTGGAGAGAACCAAATCCAGCGACGAATTGGAGGATGACGACCACGCCCATTTGCACCGGGTGAGATCTCTCATTGATGACTTGCCTTACGATGTCAGAACCAAGCTCATCCAACAAATATCCGAGGAGATTGAAAAAGACAGTCAGGCGGCAGTCGCAGAGGTGAAGTCCACTTCTGAGCAATTGAGGTAGCCTTAACTTGTATATATGTATTTATTTATTACTTAGAGGTAACGAGTGTAAATAATTAGATAGTAGGACGATGTGTTAAAGGAGATTGGCTCCGTCTACAATATCATTGGACTTCGAAACTTTTGCATTCGCTATGAAAATTCTCCTATTCTATGAAGCACAGAAGACACGTCTACCTCATCATCTATTCTTGACCCAAAACCTTTGGTTCTTGTTGGACACCGTTCTCGATCTTGATGGCCTTCACTTCGTAGGCACCTCTTCTCTCAGCGATGGCCTTGAACTCTGGCTTTAAGCCAGATCTGACAGCTCTTGCGGCAATGGCCAAGGCTTTGTTTAAGGAAATACCAGCTTGTTTGTACGCAGACATTGTTGATAAGTTGTGTGGAGAATGGTAGCGATCTGATTCTTTGAGCTGAATATTCGGTCTCGCACTCAGGTGCGGGTTCTCATTGGCTGGGGAGTGTATGGTTTCCATGCAGGATTACAAAGTCTGGGCCTTTGGCCGCTCTGCGAACAAGCGATCCCTCCAGCAGAGAGCCAAAAGCTCATAAACTTGAGCGCTAATTTGTAGCCAATTATTACGGTTATGGTGTGAAGTCTATTTTGACATTGTATATTCTCACTATTTTTGTTTGTCTCTCTACTTTTGTCTTTTGGAGCCCAACCAGTTGATGAAGTCGAAGAACATTGAGGCTTGTGTCTTACTCTTTTTGTTGGAGGCCCATTCCTTCAAAGACAGCGAGTACGCATCAATGACTTGCTCCAAGTAACCTCCGTCGAGATTTACAAGATTTTTGGCGACGGTGATACAAGCTTGGTTGCATGCCATTGAGTGGGCCTGACTGGGTGATGCACAAGCTCTTTTTTGCACCCAGATGATAGTATCTAGAAGCCCATTTTTGTAGTCCAGCTGGGCCAGCTGCTCGGGGAAATTGACAGAAAATTCCGCTTCCGATATCTTCGTTTTGTTGATCCTCGTTTTCAACAACTTGTGTGCCTTCTGACCGAGGTTCTTGTCAAGAGTAAGGCTTATCAAGGTGACCAAAGGCTTGATCATCGTGAGATTGAGGTAAGAAGAGGGCTGCTGCTTATTAAGACTCTCCAAAAGATCCAAAATCCGGCCCTTAAAATACACCATCTGCTCTTTCGCTTCCAACACCTCGCTCTTCCGTTTGCTACCTGTGGTGACGGAGTCCAAGGCGCTGCGGCGCTCTTGAAAGATCCGTGACAACTGGTCGTCGATCTCCATCATCTGGTCGTCGTCCATGGAGTCCGACTCGTAAGAGCCGTCCTCTTCAGAGCTCAAGTCAGAGAATTTAACTTCCCCAGAAGACTCCGTAGGAATACCAAGTGCCCTGGCAAGTTTGACACTGGTCTCTTTGTCTACCGAGGTGTTGGCATCAATGGATTCAGCTTCTGAGTCGCTAGATTCTTCTTCCTCTTCCTCCTCCTCTTCTTCTTCCTCTTCGCTCTCATCCTCGCCCTCCTCGACAAATTCGCCAGCACCTTCAAATACTCTTTCCAAGCCCTCCTTATTCTCTCTGGCCTCTAGGACATCGTATAACAACCGCAAACTATGCTCATTCAAACGAAGCTTCCCCTCGTCGTTCTTCGTGCAAAGAAAACTCTCCCAGATGATCATCGAAAGCTTTTTCAACAAAGTGGATTTCCGAGCCACGAACGACAAGATAATCTCAGTCAAAACCTGAGAAGAGTCCACATCGCCATCCGCCTTCTCGGACATTATATCGTTGTAGCACACCTTGAGCTCTTCCAAAACAGTGACAGCTTCCTCATCTGCGGTGTAGAATTGTACTAACACCATAGAGAAAAGCAATTGAAAGCAGTATAATTGGTCACGTTTGCTCTCGCTTTTTGTTTTGCGAATGGACTTCTTGATCTTTCCTAAAAGCTTCAAAATGTCGTTTTTGTTTCCACTCAAAGTTTCATCAAAGGGACTCAAAAGGTCGTACTGATTGGAAAGTTCCAACTCCTTGATGTATTCTATGCAAACCAAGGGCCATGGCTCGCCGGTATCGGTCTTGAATGTGATAATGTCCCCGAGAATGGAGTTCAAGCGTTCCTGGGAGAGCTTCCTGATGTTACCAGAAACCTCATGACCTGTTCCCACAGGCAGAAAGAAAGAGTTCCGAATAAGAAGACGGAGAATGTCTTGGAGAGACGAGGAGGTCTTACCGAGCTTGCTCCTGTTACTTCTGATTAAAAGGAGCAACTTGTCAAGGCAATACTTCTGAATATTATCTGAGGGAAACTTCAACGGAAGGCCTCGTTCATTATCCTGATCGTCACTTTGTGGTTCCGTAGACTGTTGTGCATTTTTGTGCAGAATGTCTTCGAATTTCTTAATGAGTGTATCTTTGAACTGCTCAACGAGAGCTTCAAACTCGGGCCCTTCAACAGACGATATCCCCGTGAGAAGCTCATCAGAGCATTTCGATTTCGTAATGAGATCAAAATTCCAGCAGCCGCCGGATGATTCATTAATGAGGCACGAAAATATAACAGGAGCCTTAGCAGGATGCTCCGCTGCTTCCTCCACAAGCGCTTTCAAAACCTGCATGGATATTTTGTTCAAATACCGGCTCTGCTGGGACGACTGGTTGATAAGGCAGCGCATCAAATTGGGGGTGAACAAGTGATTCAAGTCGCTAGCTGGAATAGCCTTCAAGAATTTGAGGAAGATCTCAAAGCCCCAGTATTTGCGTTCATGTGAAGCTTTCTCAGAGAACAAAGACTCGTCCACGATAATTTTCCAGAACTCTTTGATGGTAATCTCGTCGTCTGAGTCAATATTTTTCTTTGATTTCTTAGCCTTGTATGAGCGACCTTTGCTGCGCTTCTTGGTAGACTCATCAATGGACTCAGACTCCTGCTCAGCATCTTCCTGCCAACTGACAAATTCCTTGAGGATTAGATCCCAAACAAAATGGATGCGAGGGCTCCAGGAGCTTTTCTGTTTTGGCTTTTCCTTAGATTTAGATTCTTCATCGTTCTCATCCTGAACAACCTCTGAGTCCTTCAACACACGGGAGAGTAAGTTGAGATTTGCTCGCAGCATGGGGTTTCCTTGCTTCCAGTTCAGCTGCTGACTATCAATCTGGCTGCAGAGGGAGGACCGGAGGCCTTTTCGTATAGACAAGTAGATGGCAAGGCCCTCAGTGGTCAAGTTGAGCCCAGCGTCGTTGAGTTTCTGAAGTGCCGCCAAAAGCACCTCTGGCTCATTCTTCAACCCTCGAAGCAGCAAAAGAAAGGTGTGCAAAGTGAAGATGACCGACTCGCGTAGCCAAGATTTGGTAGTCGAAAGCTCAATGAGTACTGATACAAACTGCTTCAAGTGGCCAGTTGACACGGCCTTGGTGAGCAATACTCCGGAATTCAAGAGTGCCTGTAAGCCGAAAAGTCGCCCAAATAAAATGCCTCGAACTTCCTTTCCCTTCATGGAGCTCTTCACCTCTGTGATTTCCTCCAAACTCTTGAAAAAAGAGTCAACGGTGAGGGCATTGTCGGGGTCATTGACAAGCAAGGTAATCACCTCAATGAGGGCCATGGAAAACCCAATTTTGGCACTCTGTCGAGTAGAAGTAAGTCCCTTGATGAGTCTATTGAGCGCATAATCCCATTCTTCTTTGGAATTCTCGCTTTGAAGCTCGGAGAGAAGACCGGTAGCAGCGTCTATTCTCTCCTGGGGAAGCTCTGAAGCGAGCCTGTAGTAGTGGTCTCTCAGCACGGGCATTTTGGCACAATATCAAGAGCACGGCAGGGAAAATCTTAGAGCAAACGCTACAATCGCAAGCAGACGTTGTGACGATGGCAGTGGACCCCGAAGACGTCTGGGGCTTCAGCTGTCGATTTTCTGCGTTCTCATCGCGCACCCACCGTCGAGATCGGCCGTCGATGACGCTCGAACCAGCTGACACAGCGCTGGCAAGCTCCCTAAAACTACAGTCGGAGTCACACCCTGTTGAACGTGCATTTTGTTGCTAAGCCTAAAAACCCATAGAAAAGAACAGGAGAAAACTGAATTAGAAGTTTCATATTGTTGAAATGAAGCGGCTACAAGCCAGGACACCTAAGCGAAGGTCTGCTTGGGGAAAGGGAACGAAGGGCCAACAGTCTGGATAGACAAAGAGGCTGCCCACTGGCCAACGTCCACGGCCTGAGGGACGGTCTTTCCCTCCACAAGGGCAGCAATGAAGCCGGCAGCAAAGGCATCTCCAGCTCCGTTGGTGTCCTTGATCTTGTCCTTGGCCAATTCTCTGACTGGGTACTCGTTGACCTCTAACTTTTCGGTCTTGAAGTCATAGGACACGAAAATAGTCGGGTCAACGCCCTGGGTGAAGACAACAGTTCTGGGCTTGTTGGTGTTCTCCTTAGGAAGTTTGGCGATGTGCTTAGCGATGGTGGTGACGTCAGTCTTCTCATCCAATTCGTGGGATTCGGCAAAAGCTGCAGCCTCCGACTCGTTGGCAATGAGGAAATCAACGTGGGGGATGGCAGCATCCAAAGGATCCTTGAAAAACTGGGGGATGAAGGGGGCAGACAAGTTCAAGGCAAAGATCTTGCCGGTGCTGGAGGCGTGTTCACCCAACTTCAAGATGGCTGGAGGAGAAACAGTCAAATGGAAACCACCAATGTAGAAGTATTTGGCGTTTTCAACAATAGACCAGTTTTCGGGGAGTTCCAAGTGGTCTACCTTGAAGTGATTGGAGGCACCAAGGTCAGTGACGAGGGATCTGTCGACCCCGGTGATCAAGGCGGCACACTTACCGGTAGCAACCTTGGGCTCAACCTGGTATCTTGTCTTCAAGCCGTACTGTTTGTTTGCCTCGTTCAATTTGTCGGCGTAGACATCGTTACCGACAGCACCGAAGTAGACAACGGAATCGGCAGGCAAGATGTACTGAGCGCCTCTAGCGGTGTTCTGGGCAGCACCACCGGCAATCTTGACAAGTCCTGGCTTGTTGATAATCTCGTCATAGATCGGGAGATGTTTCTCTTCGGCGAGAATGGCATCGTTGGGCTTGAGCTCATACTTCTCGAGGTACTCAGGCTCGACTTCAACTTGAAGATCGAGGAGGGGGTTACCTAAACAGACCAAAGGGTAGGACATTTTCGAATATAAGCGAAGGGAACTGGTGAGTTGAACTTTGGCACGCGATAGCAATTGGAACGGTCTCAATTTGGCTACTAAAGAGGGAGTTGACACCACGGTGAAGGGCATATGAAAGGAGAAATTTTCTCAGATCGTGGGCCACGGGCTAGCGCGGTAGGCGTAGCGCGTGCTTGCGAGCCACCACTGTCCACAACAGAGCAAGAAGCCCATTGATGTACTGAAATAGAAGCTCCCAGGCCCTCCACTCAAGGCTAATTATTATTTTCTAGACCTAGGACACTTTCTGTCTTCCACTGCCCTCCCGTGTTGTCTCATTGTCCTCGCTCCACACTATCGCACAGGTACTCCGCGCGAGATCATTTCCCAACATCAGCTCCGGAACCAACACTTCAGACTTCTTGTCGCTTGATAAGTAGCGCATCTGCTTTGCGGTTCAATCCACATCCGGCAGACCTGGAATACTCTCTCTATCAATTAGCAATCTTCTAGGAGCTCTCCAATGACATTTTCGCTCCCTTATGTCGAGGAGGACATCTTCTTGAAGTACCGGCCTTTCCCTGAGTCCCCGAGCAACTACTTCGTGGCCCACTGGCACGAAATCTTGAGCTCCTTCTTGTTTTACTTGCTCGTGCAGTCCACATCGCCTATAGTTTGCGAAAGATGGCTTGGCAAGACCTATACCGATCTTGCGCCGAAACAGAAGATCAACTTCGACATCCATATCGTTTCAATGGTCCAGTGCGTGGTCTCGATAGGGGTGATATTACCTATGTGGAACCACCCGTTTTACAAAAACCAGGCTTCTGAGCCCTTTGATTCCATTCGCGGCTACTACCCCTTTGCCGGCTTGGTTGCGTCACTTTCCATCGGGTACTTCATATGGGACGTCTACGTGTGTGCCAGGTACTTCAAGTTGTTCGGGTTGGGGTTCTTGCTCCATGGCCTCGCAGCCGCCTACGTCTTTTGCCTCAGCTTGAGCCCAGCGTGTTTGCCCTGGATTCCGGCGTTTTTGAGCTTTGAATTGAGCACTCCCTTCGTCAATCTCAATTGGTTCGCGTCACGCATGCCCAAGGGCACCTTCAGTGACCGTTTCGTGGTTATCAACGGCCTCTTGCTAATGGCGACGTTCTTTGTGGTAAGGATCATCTGGGGCTTCTACGCTATCGGTTTGTTGGCCATTAACTTCTACGAGGTGCGCAATGAGGTTCCTTATATCTACCCCGGCACAATCATCCCCTTGAACGTGTTGCTCGACACCCTCAATGTGTACTGGTTTGTGAAGATGGTGAAGATAGCGAGAAAACAGACGAAAAAGACAGACAAGAAGGCAGATTAGTTCCTGAGAAAATACAGGTATATGTACCCTTACAGAGCATGAACTTGATAACACTAGTTGTATAGAATTCACACAGTAGAATTCACGTAAAGAGATCTCGAACCCTTGTGTAAATCCTTATCTACCCCCCTAATGGCAGACGTTGGGCGGCAAACCGCTAATTGGGGCGTTTTCGCGGGGCAACGCTGGTCAGCCCCTAGCCTCTGCGGCCTGTGAACTTAGCCATGGTCGTGTGCCCTACAATGAAGGCAACACGAACACATTCAATCACCTCGAAGGAGGCCAAAGCGACTGAGCGACTATTGTATTCTTCTGATAGGTGGCACAAATAGCATTTGGGAGATATAGCAAGACTGAATCACATTCCAGAAGATTCATATATTTTGTTACAGCTTTATTTACACTTCGATCAAATAATAGTGGCCCGATCGTTCTGTATTGCTCCTAGCCAATCGCCAGCTCATACCATCAGCATAAAGACTGAAGCGGTGTTATAAACCTGATAGAAAGTTACACTTCAGATTATTTTTGTGCTCGTATCACATCGCAAGTTTTTGAACTTTTTCACACAACATGAACAGTGAATACGACTACTTGTTCAAGCTCTTGTTGATCGGGGACTCCGGGGTGGGCAAGTCCTCCCTTTTGTTGAGATTCTCAGACGACACGTACAGTCAGGATTACATTTCAACCATCGGTGTTGATTTCAAGATCAGAACAATCGAATTGGATGGCAAGACCATCAAGTTACAGATCTGGGATACCGCCGGACAGGAAAGATTCAGAACTATTACCTCCTCGTATTACCGTGGAGCCCATGGTATCATCATTGTTTACGACGTTACCGACCAGGAATCTTTCAACAACGTAAAGCAGTGGTTGCTGGAGATTGACAGGTATGCTACTGGTGGTGTGATGAAGTTGTTGGTCGGAAACAAGGCGGATCTTGCTGACAAGAAGGTGGTCGAGTACACTGCTGCGAAGGAGTTCTGTGATGCTTTAGATATCCCCTTCTTGGAAGCCAGTGCATTGTCGTCAACTAATGTTGAGCAGGCTTTCTTCACCATGGCAAGACAGATCAAAGCACAAATGACTAATAATGCTGGCAACAACACCAGCGGCGGCAGCAAATCCAATGTCAACTTGAGCGGCCAGTCGTTGACTTCCAAGCAGGCCAATTCGTGCTGTTAATTACATCTTGTCACAGTTAGCTAGGCTTGTGATCTATAGTTCTATTGAATGTCGAAGTTATAAATTGTTATACAGAGTGTAGAAATTTTTAGACTGTAACTTTTATCTAATCCAAGACATAAAGATAGTACTGAACGTACAAAACATCCGCCTCATCGCGTACGAATCTTCCCTTTCCAATGAAATTGCTCTTGAGTGCCCACAAGTACTTCTCTTCAACAGACTCGGCAAACAGGAAGACGGGGTTACTGGTGATGTGTTCGTTGTCGAAGTCCGCCACCTTCAGTTTCTTGGCAAAGACATCGCCAATGGTCTCGGAAGCACGAATCAAGCCGAAATAGTGCACGTATACTCCAGAGCCGTTGGCAGTCTCTCCGTACACTTTACAATCGAGTTTGTTAATCCCAACCTCGGTGTTGGCGGTGATATGGTCAGATCCCACGATATTGGAGATATCAAGCTCGTAATTGAATTTGTTCGGGACGGTAGAAATAGAACCGTTGACGATCTCCACGTTAGTGATGGCGTGCGAGTAAACCGAATGGGACAAGATGTTGCTGGGCTCCTTGAGCTGTAAGTTGAGGAAGGCAACAGGGACCAATTGCGGCACTCTTGGGGCAGAGGTAGGCACGACAGAGGGATTTAAGGCAGGCATTGTATAGTAGAATTTACTTGAATATCAAAAGAAGCAGAAACAACGCCTTATATAGTGTGAAAATGTGGGGCGAAAATCGCCAACCACCTGATGTAATCCGGTGATTAGTAAAGTAGCAGGTACCCTGGGCCCACGCTAGGGCCCTGCCCCGCTGATATTTTTGGCCCTTTTAGGCCTCTCTAAGCGCCACGAAAGTGCCCCAGCCAGCGTCGCAGATTTGCGCACGTGACCAGTGGTGGCAACCTCAACGGATCACAAATCCAGCCGACGCCAACAATCATCGGCCAGTCTGCGGCAAACAACCCATTCCAGGTGCTTTGATTTGATTGATTCTCAGAATCCATAATGTCCGACTCTTCTGCCCTAGTGGCCGAGATCGAGCAGAGTTTCGGCCTTCTCTCCAAGGCCGCTGTCAACTTCGATAACAGATACATTTCCAAGGTATTCCGTGAACTCGGGCCCTTGAGGCGCAGGCTAGCCACTTCCCAGCCTTTGCAGGTGTTATCCACTGTCATTTCCAAGACATATTCCCCCTCTCATCCCCATTACGACTATCTCAAGGAAGTCGTAGGTCACGACATTATTCCAGAATCTGCTGAGACGAAGCAGGAAGTATCAGAGCTTGCTTCCGAACCAATTGAAGACTCCTCGAAGATGGATATTGACGAGGAAATTGAGACTGTGGATGTTTTCCCAGAAATTGACCTTTACGTCCACTTGCTCGTCCAGGTGACGCTCCTTGACCTCAAAGAGCTTCAGAAACTAGACGCTTTCAATGCTAAGGCTATTTATGCTATGCAGTCGTACAACAAGAGATCTCTTGACTTCATCCAGGCCAAGATATGGTTCTTTGTTGCCAGGACGAAGGAATTACTCTCCAACGTTATCGCCATCAGAGCCGATTTATTATCGGCGTTGAGAACCTCGACGTTGAGGCACGACGATGAAACAACAGGCTCTTTAATTACTTTGTTGTTGAGAAACTACCTCTTAACGCATGACATCACCCAGGCCACAAATTTGGTTGAAAAGACTGTGTTTCCAGAGCAAGCAGGCAATGCTCTCAGCTCGAGATACTACTATTACTATGCCAGGATTAACGCCATCCAATTGGACTACTCCACTGCACATGAATGCGTTACCACAGCGATCAGAAAGGCTCCACAAACTCACCTTGCTAGCGGTTTTGTCAACACTGCCACCAAGTTGAACATTGTCATTGAGTTGTTGATGGGAGATATACCTGAATTGAAAGTCTTCCAGAAGGATGAGGACAGCTTTGAACCGTATTTTGAGGTCACCAAGGCGGTGAAATTGGGAGATTTGAAATTGTTCAGCGAGGTGTTGAAGAAGTACGAGACCGTGTTCAAACAGGACGACAACTATACGCTAATCTTGAGATTGAGACAGAATGTCATCAAGACAGGAATCAGAATCATATCGTTATCCTACTCTAAGATCTCTTTGAAGGACATTTGTATCAAATTACATTTGGATTCTGAAGAGCTGACGGAGTATATTGTGTCCAAGGCTATTAGAGACGGAGTCATAGAAGCAAGCATAAACCACGAGCATGGATATATGCAGAGTAAGGAACTTTTGGACATATACTCCACGAAATTTCCGCAGCAAGAGTTCAACCAGAGAATCAAGTTCTGTTTGTCGTTGCATAGTGACAGTGTCAAATCGATGAGATATCCTCTGGATACTGATAACAAGTCCGAGCCCAAAAGCGCGTTGGATTCGAAAGATGAGGAGTTCGATTTATTAAAGGCCATAGAGGAGGGAGAGCTTGACGACTTCATGGATTGAGCTACTATAGAAGTAGATAAACGTACCACTAGAACGAAAAATGTAGATGCATTAGGTGTATGCTGTGTGCGGGAGGATCGCGAACTTCACGAAACGAAATATCACTGTTTGGTGTACTCGGAATACTTCATCAGCTACCATGGACGGAAAAATACATTTGGGGTTGGATAAGGACTTCTATAGAGAGGGATACAGCGATCCGTTCTTGCAAGATGAGTGAGTATGACGAATTTGGGTGTGGAAGCTATACTGAGTGCGTTACTAACAGGCAGGGATTCTTTGTCAATAGCTGAATTGATCCCACGAATACTCCTGGAAAGGGAGTCTTTTCTAAACATTACAGAAGAGTCACTACTTAAAGAAATCGAGGAAGAAGAATTCAACCGAACTACCGGAAAACTCGAGCAGCTGGAATCTTTTGGGCTGGTCAATGTCCCTCTTCCAGCCATCGTCGTTGAGGGAGAACAAGACAAGCCTGTGGACGAGCCCGCCGTCCCCACTGAAAACAGCTTCGAGAATTTCCAGAAGCAGAAACACGAGTTGACCCGGCTTATCAGCTCCGCCCTAAATGAAACGTCACTTTCTTTGGACTTTGTTTCTCTTCTTCTTTCGTCCGTTAAGCCAAACATAGCCAAGAGCACTATATCTCCACTTCTATCCAAAAGCGTCCCCCTCGGCTCGCTCAATGCAGACTCCCTTGAATTGACATACTCCACGAGCTCTCATAGTAACGCAGCCTCCATTGGCCAAGGGTGGAAGTTGGAATCCCTAAACAAAATCACAGAGTCATTTCACAAGGCCAGTGTGCGTCTCAACGAACAAGTAATGAGAGAAAAACGATACTGGGAAAACATACATGCCGTTTTGGCCAATGGAGAAGTGTTGTACAAAACTAGAGACCCCACTTCAGGGTACCGGGCGATAGGCGTGAAATATGGTTTCGGCGACTCTGGCTCAAGTTATCATGACAAAGGGTACGCCATTTTGAAGCGAGATCCAGTGGGAAACATCAATTTACTCCCAGTGCTTACCAGTAGCTCCACTACTGGTTCTAGCTCTAACAGGGTAGCTGACAAGGTCTACAAGTACATCAGAGTGAAGATCCTCAGCAAGATAGACGATGATTACATGTTAACCGGCCAGTCTGTTTTCAATTCAGCAAGTATCATAGGAGGCAAAGAGCCCATCATCAATGATATTGAAAAGATAAGGTACTTCCTTTTTGAAGAAGAATTATTTTACCAATTGACGCGAGAAGCCAAGACATTGATCAACTACAACGTCACCATAATCTCCAACAAGATCATCATAGAGGTGTACGACCACATCATTGAAATAGAGGCGGTGGTTTATGATGAAATGAACGAGGACGAGCTCGATAACTTGTACCAAAATATCAACAAGGAGTCGTCTATGAACAACTCGAAAGCACAAGACATCTTAATTTTTTTGCAGTTGATGCTATGCTGTTTCTTCAAGTACAATTTGAACCTCAGAAGGGATGTCCCCACCGCCAGAACTAAATGGAAAATGGCCAACTCTCACCCGCTTATACTAAGGCCGCTATTGGGGCACATCAGGCACGAAATCAACTTCAAAAATATGGTATACATTTTGCAGAACTTGCTCTCCAAATATGATGCAAGTGCCTATGTGTTGAAGCCAAGAAAGTATCTGAAGCTCCTACCGGTCACTGGTACTAAAACGATCCAGGATATTTTCGAGAAATCGACGAAGTCCCCCGTCTCCGAGATCTCTCTCAATATGCTGCACCCGGTCTCTAAGAGGGTGCTCAGGATTGACATCACTCTTTCGGCGACGGAGACGTTTTGCAATCTCATTGTGAGCTTGAAGGTGACGCAGTATGAGAGCGAGGCCCAGTTCAATGCCAACGAGAACGGCACCAAATTGCTTGAGATGAACGTGAGCGAGATCTACGAGGTTGACGAATGTTTGCAATGGATAGTAGCAAAGTTCATGAACGGAACATAGTATTAAGAACCTAATCCAATTACTACTACTTAGTGCTGAATTTCGTAGCTCTGGTGCTCTGCGAGAGCTCGGCGATGACCTGTTCTAATTCCTCCTTTCCAACGCCCGTCAAGTCTACTTCACCTCTGCTTTGTGCTTCTTCTAGCAACTTCTTTGTTCTAGCGTATCTTTCGTCTCTCAAGTTGCTGAATATCAAAAAGTTGAACCACACTTCGAAAAAGGCATATACAAAAACGTAGGCATTGCAAACATTGGCCGTTTTGCCCCCGTAAGCATAGCCCCCGAGGATGAAGAATAGGATCAACCTGGTGGGCACCACCACCTCGAAATACTCAAGGTTGTCCGCAAACAACGGGGCGGCATCTGCAATGACCAAGGAGGCAAAGGCGAGGGCTATAAATGCAAAAATTGGGTTGGAGCCCTCCACCTCAATGAACGGGAGCTGCATCGCTCTCCCCAAGACCAACACGAAGCCGGAGTCAAGGAGCACATTGGGGTCCTTCAAGCTGTAAAAAACAATGGACGCAAGAAAACATATCCTGAGGTAGAGCAAAGTGCGGGCTGTTAGGAAGTTCATGACTGTAGCTGGGGACGTGGTGCTAGGGCTAGGTGAGTGTAGCCATCGACTTTTCGTTAGACGTGTATGTGCCGCTGAGCGCGCCAACGGCGTGCAATTTGCAGCAATTGTTTCCTTAGCGGGACGGGCCTTGTGGAGTAACTATAGAAGGATG
Source organism: Chernovozyma palmyrensis (assembly GCA_030558275.1). Classification (NCBI taxonomy): domain Eukaryota; kingdom Fungi; phylum Ascomycota; class Pichiomycetes; order Serinales; family Debaryomycetaceae; genus Chernovozyma; species Chernovozyma palmyrensis. Next base: position 169,857 of record JAJMSF010000006.1, read on the forward strand.
GTACGATACAAGGCGGAGAGGTAATTAGAATGATGTTATAAAGAGGCAAATGCTGAAGCCCTTGTGGAGCTTTTGCTTTTTACCAGTAACAATGCATTTCAGACACTTGTTCTATGTCGTGCTCATTCCCGTCATCTGGGCGGCCAGTCCGTCGCCTGGGGCCACCATACGGCCCTACGTCTTCAATTTGACCCACAATTTTGTGAATCCGGATGGGGTATACAAGGCAGGAATCCACATCAACGGCCAATCGCCTGGCCCTCCAATAACCGGCGATGAGGGAGACTGGATTCAAGTGACCGTGAACAACGACCTTCCAGTGGAAATCACCATCCATTTCCATGGCATTCTCCAGAATGGTACTCCCTGGGTAGACGGGGTGCCAGGAATCACCCAGACGCCTATTCGAAGCGGCGACTCCTATGTGTACTTGTTCCAGGTTAAGGGGCAGTACGGGTTCTCGTGGTACCATGCACATCATAGGGGCTATCTGACCGATGGGTTGTATGGACCCATGTACTTCCAGCCCAAGCCGGAAAGAAAAAGACCATACTTTAAGATAACCAACAACACCGCGGACCTTCAGACTATTACTCGGTTGGAGCAGGCCCCGACAACGATCATTGGCGACGACTCGTTCAAATGGAACATGGACGTGATCATGGCCCGAATGTTCGACTATGGTATCGACCCGTTGTCTATCCAGAGCATCTTAATCAACGGGAAAGGAAGAATTATTTGCCACGACCAGGAGACCTTCGAGAAATACAAAACTAAGAAAAAAATGACCAAATCTGTGGTGGACAGGATGGGATGTGTTCGTCTCGCGAACGGGTACTCAAATGCCACCGACATCGATGGCTTGGAAATCCCAGGACACCACAAATCGTGCACACCTACCAACACCGAGCAGTACACTTTACGGTCCAACGACTCGTGGCACTTCTTGAACATTCTCAATGCTGGCGGCCAATTCACCAAGGCATTCTCGATAGACAACCACACGATGTATGTTGTTGCCATTGATGGGGTGTTCACTGAGCCAAGGGAAGTTCACCAGCTTCTCCTCCCAGTCGGGTCTCGCTTCTCTGTGGTCGTCAAAGCCCAAAAGGGAAGGTTTCCCATGAGATTCGCTGCTGCCCTCACTCCCCAAATCATAGAGGGCATAGGGTACTTGGAAAATAACTACGTTGCAAACAACGACTCTAAGCCGCAGATAACAAAATTTCAGGACTTGGACGGGACATTGATGGGAAACCTTTCCACTATAAGTCCGCAAGATACGGTTCCTTTTGATGCAGAAGTGAAGTACTCTCTTCAGAATACAACAGCGGATCATACCTTCAAGCTTCAGCTAAACAGAACAGGGATGATCCTGTTTAGCATGTTTGAAGATGGCACTTTGATGGAGGATATTTCCAGGAGAAGAGTGCCTATTTTGCAAGACTTGGAGTCCTCCTACGCACGCTGGGCCATCAGAGACGGCATTGAGCTCACCGACACTGTTGATCTAATTATCAATAACAGCAACGAGATGGGACATCCCGTCCACCTTCACGGACACCAGTTCTACGTGATAAGCCACAGCCAGACGGACAATTTCGAGTACGACAGTATTCACGAGGCGGTAGCTAAAGGACAAAAGTTAATAGATAGTCCGCCGCTAATGGATATCACTTACATTCCGCCAGGAGGTCACTCAGTCGTTCGTTTTGTGGCAGATAACCCCGGGCTCTGGCTCATACATTGCCACAACTTGGGTCACCTCCTTGGTGGAATGGGAGCAGTGTTATTTGAAGCGGAAAGTTCAATTCCGAGGGAGCCCGTATTTTGAATGGTTTAGGTATGAGTTTAATAGACCCGAGACGTAGGCGTTGCTGTAGGACGAGAACTCACAATCTAAGCGCAATTTCGGGCAGCTCGTAGATACCGCTCACAATGCCCCAATTACAAGAACAATAACTCTTAGTGCCACGACAATAGCCCACATGGGCTCAATAGATCCTCCAATATTTCCTGAAAGCCGTACGTTATTTTCCGTGTTATTCAGCCGCACAGGTGAAGGGTCCTGTCAGTGTCTCTTCCACCTCGTGGCCCCTGTTCAGCCAATCGCAAGCTGCGAACATCGTGCAAATTGCACAAGCTAAAGCGAGCCTTTCGCGTGTAAAACTTCTTTTTTGAGAAGTAATAGCCTTTCTACGAGATATGCTACAAGTGGTGCTGTAGGGTGGGCGCCTTACCATGGCGCCTCGTCCCACGTTTATCAGTAATTTGAGTGCTAAGAGCCTATTATAAATACGCCTGAGAGCGACAATGTTTGAACTGAGACTACCATCTCAAAGCTGCCATGTCGTCGCGTGATATTCCTTCTTCAGCCAACGAGCTCTTTTTTGGATGGGCGCAAAAGCTCAAAGCCGAGTTGCCCTCAGCTGCTCCCTCGGACGAAGCAAGGGCTATCAGCAGTGACGAGTCGCACAAGAAGGTCAATTTGAGAACACTATATCCCACTTTCTGTTCGGGAGCTGGCCTTTTCTCCGATGGATACGTGAATAATTCCATTGGGACAGTCTCCACCTGTTTGTCCACCTTGTACCCTAAAGAGTACGCCGACTCCAACGCCATTTCCAATGTGCCTTCTATCGCTTTTGCGGGCATAGTCTTGGGACAATTGACCTTTGGCTATGTCTCTGATCACATGTCCCGTAAGACCGGGATGTTGGTCTCCAACATCTTATTGGTGATTTTTGCCATCTTATGTTCATGTGCCACCTGGGGTGCCAATGGAAGCATTCCAGGAATGCTCGCTGCGATCACTGCCTTCAGATTCTTCTTGGGCTATGCTATCGGCACAGAATACCCTACGGCTTCTGTTATTGCAGCCGAATTTTCTAACGAATTACCCACGGGTCATAGAAACCGCTGGTTTTGCTGGTTCACCAACACCATGATCGACTGGGGCTTTGTCGTGGCAACCTTTGTGCCTCTCGTGTTATTATGGATCTTTACCCCGAACCACTTGACTGCTGTTTGGAGACTCACTTTGGGCCTTGGTGCCATCCCACCTTTCATTTTGTTCTTCATGAGAAAGAAACTTGTAGAGGGTAAGGTTTTCAAGAAGACCAAGATCACCAAAAAGACACAGGTCCCATACTTGTTGATTTTGAAGTTCTACTGGTTCAGGTTAGCTGTCGTTGCTATCTTATGGTTCATCTACGACTTTTCTGTCTACTCCTTCGGCATCTTCTCCTCCTGGATCTTTGATCAAATCATCCCTGGCAACGACTTATACAAGTCGTTTGGATGGAACGTGGTGTTCAACTTGTTCTATATGCCAGGCGCCATCTTGGGAGGCTATGTTTCGGACCTTTTGGGGCCCAGAGCCACTTTCTGTATTGGTGTGGGTTTACAGGGAATCATTGGGTTCATCATGTCTGCCTGCTATCCATCCTTGCAGAAGCACATTGCTGGGTTCTGTGTTGTTTTTGGAATTTTCACCACCCTTGGCGAATTTGGCCCTGGGAACAACATTGGAGTGTTAGCATCCAAGACCGCTGCTACACCGATCCGTGGCCAGTACTATGCCATAGCCGCCGCAACAGGAAAGGTTGGGGCTTTTGTGGGCACTTGGGTGTTTCCTGTTATTGTCAAGAAGTACAACAGAATCAACGACAACATGGGCATGCAAGTGCCTCTCTACATCTCCAGTGCACTTTGCATTTTCTCGTGCTTGTTGTGTCTATTCCTCTGTCCCTCTATCTCCCAGGATGCCATTAGTCAGGAGGACTATCACTTTCTCAAGTACTTGAAAGAGCATGGTTACGATATCAACCAGTTTGGTGACGGTACTGCTAGCGCCATCTTCGAAGAGTCCAGCGTCTCAGAAGATGAGTCACTCAGAAAGGAGACTTTCAAAGTGGAAACCGCTGATCTTTCGTAAACATGTAACATAAACTTTCATGGGTTGTTTGTAATTTTTGTAGGGGCCGGCCGTACAGTTTTGGGTAGGCTGTGTACAATGATGCCTGCCACAGAGTTCTTCTTATCCTTCTACTCCATGACCAGTACAAGCGCCCGCAAGTCCACACAGGGCATTCGATCCCGCATGACTGAGAAAGTAGCGGTGACTGTGGGCCGGGCGGCATACCAGACGGTGGAGGCTTTTCTGCTTTTGTTCAATTCCAGAGTCTTCACGCTCTTCACGAGGACACAGATCCAGACACGCCATTATACACATAAACTAATCAAAATAGCTGCTAATACAAAAGCTCACTTCAAACTATGAGCTAGAGGACCGTTCTATCAAGCCCAAACGACCTCATTCATATCGCCAGAACTCCTGCTTATGTTTGCCCTCTCCTCGGTAACGATAGCACTTTTAGCCGTCACTCTATTGGGCTTGTTCCTTCTAATAAGTGAGTAGAGATATCAGAACAAATAGTACTAGCGTTCACTAACAGCAGGCATTGTTTTAGTGCCAGTTTTCCTTATGACAATAATTATGCTCGGGGCTCTCCAGGTGTTCTACTGTTTCCAGGCCGCCGATGAGACAATCTCCCTGGCAGCGCTAGAAGAAGAACAGGCCACGCGGCTCCTAGGAGCCCCCCACTCCTGAAGGAGATCGGGACTCCAGCAGAAGTGATTGCGTCCCGAGCCAATCAATCGCAGATGCCTGACTGGGGCCCCAAGCCTCAGCCATGTGGTGCGGTTGCAACCGTGAGCCGCGACTTCGTGCCTGCCCCAGTCGCACGCCAAATTTCAAAGTTCGTCAACTGACATCTGGCACCAACTTCTTCACCCACCATGAAGTTCTCGCTACTCTTGGCAGCTCTCCAATGTGCCTCTGTGTGGGCGTATCGCATTGTGGACGGTTCGGTCTCCGTGGGAGACCTGAGAATTGAAATTGGCGAGTTCAATGCGCAGGTTGTTCGGCAGCTTCCCTTGGGTCCCAAGGACGCGATAGAGGTGACCTTGACCATCGACGATTTGAGCTCCAAGCCCCACCAGGCGGTGGTTGTCATTGGAGATGGAAACGGCTTGGAATACTCCTTGGTTCCTACCATTGTGTCAAACACAATCGAGCTCAAGGTTAATGAACCCCTGCTTCCAAAGCTGATTCGCGGTCAGGACAAGTTGTTTTTGAAGGTAATTTTGGCCGATGCAAGCAACAATAGCAACTTATTCCAGGTTTTAGGAGAAATAATCCCCACTGCTGAACTCAAAGAAAGCTCAGGGTTCACTAGGGCCAGCAGAATCGGCATACAGCCAGAGATCTACCACACCTTTAGAACCGACGAGCTGACGGTAAAGCCGATAATCCCCATCATCTTCATCGGAGCAGCTGTTGTGCTTTTTTTGGCTCTTGTTTCTTCGTGGCTCGGGTTTATTGGTGCCGACTTGTTCACCCACTACAAATTCTCCGGCCAGATCTTGTACAACATCGCCTTCTTGGGCTGTTTGGTCGGCTATGAGCTCACTTTCGTCAAATACTACTTGGGGTCTTCTATATTTACTACCTTGTTTAGCAGCCTTGTTCTTAGTGGGCCCAGTATCTATTTTGGTTCCAGAGTGTTCAGACACTTGGCAGCCTTGCGCAAAATAGGCAAATAATGGCGTTTATAGAATAAAGATTGATGTATGCATTTTGTGCTCTCTATGTACAAGCGCTCTACCCGTCGACAAACGAATTCTCTATCTTGCGCAAGTTCCAAAACCAGAACTTGCCCGTGGGATCTCGAAGGCCCTTATCCATTGAGTTCGCCGCGACGATCTTGCCCTTGATGAGTGCCATTGGTAGCACAGAATACGACCGGGAGTCTAGCGAGTGGCAGAGATTGTCACCAGTGACCCATACGTGACCCTCGGGTACCCGTATGTATTTATTGAACCCGTCGTGGGACACACATTCAGCGGAACTATTGGTCAAGGGGGACGACGAGCTGGGGTCCACCAATATCACGTCCCCTGGCATACCTGTTATTCTCTTGCACACCCTATGCTCCGGGTCGCTCGGCTTCACGGCCACTATGCAATCGCCTATGTCCAAACCTCGTCCTAGACGGTACTTTTTCAAAGCGTGAACATAGTCGTGCTTGGACTGTAGGGTCGGGAGCATAGACTCGCCTCTTGTTTCTGTGAACTCGTACACGTATTCGTGGACCAAGTGGGCCATGCAGCCTGCCCGCAAGGTCCACGAAAGCGTAGAAATAGCAAATTTAACCGAGTCGGGTGCCTTCATGGTCGGCTGTCTTGACAAGACCTCTGTCCTCGGGGGTTTTATTGTGGTGAGATCGCGCAGAGACTCTGCGTGCACAACAGCCCCACGGTAACGCTTGGAGAGATCCACCTAAGAACCCAGCTCCTACATTGTTAATCTCTACATCATGGCTCCTTGAAACTTTTATTTTACAATTAATAGACGAAACCCAAAATCTTACCGGAGACGTGCTTTCTTCTAGCCTCTTCGTGGTCCATGATACCGGCGGAAGTGGTCAAGATAACGTAACCAAACTGTCTGGCAGGCAACAAGTTGTCAGTCCATCTCTCGATATCGTCAATCTTGACGTTGAATCTAGGGGAAATGACACCACACTTGTTCAATCTACCGTTCAACTGAACGACGATCTTTCCAGATCTGTGGTCGTCTATGTATTCGAATTCACCAATGTAGCCTGGCTGTTAGTATAAAGAATTAGAGCATGAGTTAAGTCAGAATTCAACAGGAACAAGATGTCGAGGAAAAGTAAACGGCTAGAGAAACAGATATTCTAGAGCCGTGTAAGAAGCATTTCCAAAGCGTTGCTATCCCGAATACTTAAAAGACAGAAAGGGACTGAACACCGATCAAGCCATCCAGTTATCAATTCGGGGGTGAGGGAGTTCCGTTAGATTCGAGACCTAGCACTTTCTCTATACATACCATGTTTTTGCATAACGGTCAAAAACTTGATGATCACCTTAGATGAAGGTCTAATCAAAACTTGACGCTTTCCGGTTTTTTCGGCGTTGTTGATAGCGTTTAAAGCATCGGCTAATACGGAGGCTCTGGTCATTCTACGGCTGTTAGTATGGGGCTCCTATTGATTTTGCGATATTGAGGTAATGAGTGTCCATTGGATTCATTACCAGTAAAAACCGGGCCGCAAGGTATCTACCCTCTCGAAACAAATGCGAAAATTTGCGTGTAATTCAACAAACCGTCACAACTATATTCGTGGTGTCTTGTTGATTCACTTCAAGAAAGAAGATTCTTGTGGCCATACCAGCGCAATCAATGGAACAGTAAAAAAGCTGCCTGAACTTCAAACCCACGTCTCAGAGCTCATTAGAGATTATCGGCTAAACTCAATTAGTACTTTTCTACTTACATGTTCTTGTAGTTGTGGAAGGAAGAGTAGAATAGAAGTGGTGAAAATTTTTCTGTCGAGCGTGAACTGCGAAGTACTGATTTTACGTCATGTGACCCAACATGATAGAGGTATAGATACTGATACGGTGCCTGATTTCTCGACTAACGTACCGCTTAATGCTTTTCTGATATGGATCTGGGTGTTCCTGATGACTTCATGAAGCAGCTATCACTGCTGCTTTTTGTTGAAATTAAGCCCTACTGTGTACAACTATCAGGTCTAGCGCTTTTGCCACCGCCTGCTTTCAACAAGGACTCTAGGCAATTGGCATCTGCATTATCGCAAGTCTTGAGCACTCTTGAATCCCACTACAAACGTCATGGCTCACCCACGTATTGCCTATCCCCCAATATTGCTGATTATATCTTCTTTCCAGTGTCAAATTTACTACAAAAGCCAAAGCTCAGCGACTCAAGTATACAGTATATACTCGGGATCCTAGCATTTTTACTTAACCATGTGTGGTCCAAGCAGCCCAATGAGGCGCTTGTGGGCCAATTGCTTCCGTTGGTGATATATTTGTTGGGGAATAGAAAGCCAGAGGGTGTTCCAACCATTGAGTTCAAATTGGCTGGCGTAGCGTGCCTCGACAGTCTCATAGAGTGCTTGCCGGATGGCTTCTTTAGTTCTTCCAAAGAAACATTAACCTTGCTAGGAAGAACTATTACAATTCTCCTTGATATTTTGCATTCAGTGAGTCCAAATTCGGCAGAAGAAGTTCTTTTGGCCAATAACTGTATCACAGCTTTAGACTCATTGTACTCCAACCATCTATCTGCAGAGGAGTTGTCGCATGTCCTTCCAGGAACGGTCTCTAAGGTGATAAACTTCTATACATCCTCACGATCACTCCATTTCACCATCATATGCAACATCTTGAGACTTTTGCGAAGTCTAATTGTGAAGGTGTTCAATGACGAAGGACTCCAAGTTTCGAAGCTAGAAAATAAGGATTATACATTTGAGGAATTGGGATTGTTGTGGAATAATGAAACATCTGACGAAACGCAGAAGTCTAAAGACCTTGCCAGCATCAAAACAACAAGCATTTCATTACATATCCCCCAGACTAGCAGCCATAGGAGCAATTCTTGGCTTCTTGCAACATCAAAACAACTCAAGATTTCGTTAACAATCTTATTCAAGGATCTACTACTTCTGTCAAATAGCAGGCTGAAAGTCCGAACTAAGAATGAGATTGAGACAGAAATTGTACTATTCATCAAGGCCGTATTCAAAGGATGCTTCTACGCGCTTTTTAACGAGGTGGTTCCCCTAATTTTGGACATACTACCCATGTTGGTTCATGTTGTTACTGACTCCAGATCTCTAGAAGAGCAAAATACCAAAATTCATGAATTGGCGGAAGTGCTTTGTCCAAAAGGCGAGTCCGAATCTAAACAGAGGCTACTCCAAAAGCAGATCAGAGAGAAGTTGAAAGACTTGGTAAGCAATCGGTTGTCGCCCATAATGACATCTGTTGACGAGGAAAAAATCAGTCTTTACCTAACATCCATCAAATTTCATTTCACTATTCTCAGCCAGCTCTGTATCGATCCACTCGATACGAATCAAGTGACAGTGCTTAAGGCTGAGCTACTTCGGGGAGTCCAAAGCGGCATAGTAGACGGATTAATGTTCAATAGCAAGCGCAAAAAGACCAAAAACAAGGATATTCTTTCGATTCTTTCATCGACACCAGGTAATGACGCAGAGGACAGCAATAAGTTTGAGGATATTGAATTACCTCCTCACATAGATGCTACGAAGGTCACAACTTTTGGTACTCCACAGGCCCGCAAAGCGGATCACACGTCATACACTACCAGCATGGTATTACTCTCGAAAAATTGGGATGCTATCAACGCGTTAGAGAAAACGGTCGTCTCAAACTACTTTTCTGAAATCTTCTCCTCTAGAATTGAGACTCAATTGACTGATCTCATACAGTATTTGGCCAAGTTAGATACGGACAAGTTATCGCTTCTTGAGGCGGTTGTGGAAAGCAATTCTGACGCATTTGATCAGTCTCTATTGTTGAACCATGCCGTAAACCTATGGATTGCCAATAATTTGTTGTCTAATGTTCCAAAGGCCACCTTGCGTTCATCTGGTGACAATGATTTCAATATAGATCAATTCTTGGTGTTTGATGATTCGGAGTCAGTGCATGCGATCGGAGAAGACACTCCTGACGTTTTCCAAGATATTTCGTATTTCATCATGGAACGATCCCAGAGCTCAATGGAGTATGTGTCTGAGCTCATTGATACACCTGAAACGGTGTCTAGGTCCAAAGCTTTCAATCAGCACAGGGTGTATGAGCTATCCTACTGCACAGCCCTAGACTCAATTGGTGAACTTTCCAGTCGGTTGGAATTTGAACAGTTTCAGCAAGACTTCTTAATGGACCATTTGTATTCGTTATTGGAGGCTTTATCACTTCAGTCGAGCCCCACAATCCAAGCTCACGCCCGAAACGCCCTACAGAAAATCGTTGATAACTACTATTATGGCTCCTTGCGGTCATTAGTTATGGATAACCTGGACTATTTAATAGACTGTCTCAGCTTGAAGTTGTCTGTTGTCAGTTCATTGACGCCTTCGTTGGCAGGAATCTTACTTGTGGTCCTCAAGATTTCTGGAATCGAACTCTTGTTGACAAACCAATTGCTGGACATACTATCTGAAATGTTCACCTTAATTGACTCTTACCACGGCTACTCAGCTCTTGTTGAGGGGTTCTTTGTTGTTTTTGGAGAGCTTATTGACCAGATCCAGAGCCATTACCTAGTAGGGAAACTAGAACTCAAAGATGACGAGGAAGTCAACAATTCCAAGTACAAACCCTGGGGAATGACTAACCTTTCCCAACTTTTGAAATTGTTGGACGATTCAGGCAGGATTGTGGATCCATACCTCGAGTATGACTCTTCCAAAGAGTACTTTACCAGGAAGGCAAACGTTCCCTTTTCTGAACAAGCAGATTCTGATGACGAAGATGAAGGTACGGAAGGGGGCCCTGATCCTTCCGAGGAGGAATCGTGGGACTCCATCCTTCCTAAACCTATTTACCAGATCGTGCAGAAAATTTTCAATTACTGTTTTAGGCTCTTATCTCACCCATCGGTCAGTTTGAGGTTCCAAATCTTGAAACTATTGGAAAAACTTTACCCACTTTTGAGCACCAACTACAAAATGGTCTTGCCTCTCATTTCGCGACAATGGCCAACGTTGTTGACTCTCATCGCAGGCACAGATGATTTGTCCACTGGAAAAACAACAGAAATCACGCCAGATGCCTCTAGGCTAATAATTCCGGCTGTCCAATTGACTACGAAGATTTTCAGTGAAGACAAACGTCAGAATGATTCCTTTTTAGGTCGGAAGTTTATGGAAATGTGGGAATTTTTGGCCATTCGGTCACAAGTTTTTGCGAAAAACAGCAGTCGAGGTGGTTCGAAGGCAGTGTCCGTAGTGAGGCTTGACCCGAATGTTATGGCCTCATATGTGAGACTCATTCTAGTCGGATTGGACGTGTATGAACGCTTGGTACCGGATACCGCTGCCTATGATATGGTCGAGTTCTGTTGGAGGACAGGACTTGCCAAAGACGACTATGAGATCATGAGCAGGGAAACCAGGAATATTGTGTGGGTTTTAAACCAGCTGCTTGAATAGATATACAATAAAGGTTCATTCAATCATAACGACATCCTGCTCTGCTTCGGTAGTTATATCATCGTCGCCTGCAATTAAATCTTGTATAACGGCCTTTTTGATTGGGGCGTTCTCCGGAATGGCCCTGGCGAAGTTAAGAGTTTGTTGACCCTTCTCTAGGGGTTTCACCTTGGATCTAACCTCTGAATCTTCATTTTCAGGCAACTGCTCCACCTGTTCACTGTGTTTGGGTAATTCGGACGTTTCGTTAGAATCAATGATCTTTTTGGAGACGAGTTCACTCAATAAATGGGTCTTCGGCACCGTCTCGCTCAAGAAATGTAGAGAGTCAAGGGTCTCGACTGCGCCAGCAAAGTCCTTGTACTGTATTTTCTTCCTTTTGTCCATTTTGGCCAATAGCGAAGCCTGCTCTGTGAAGTATTGGATGAATAACTCGGTGGCTAGGCCGGTGGCATAGATCGCTGTTTTGGACGCTGTCACGTATTCAGGGTCCATTTTGAAAATCTTTTTGATCTTGGATAGTGGGAGCGACATAGCGGCCTCTTCTTCTTCTTCTTCGCCTTCCTCTTCCTCACCCTCTTGGTCCTGTTCTTGGTCATCGTCCACTTGCTCTTCTACCACTTCTACATCAGGCGAAGCAGTTTTGGACTGAAGAGGAGTCGTGCTGGGCGTGTCAATGAGACCTTCGGTTGAGGTTTGTGAGAGGCTCATTGGGGTTGGGCTGGTCTGTTCTGGTACTGGCGATTTCTATCTACGCGTCAGTGTCGCCTTGGCGTTTTCGCTATGAAGATTTATCTTATATACAGGATTATATGAATCTAATGAAGGGAATGCTGGCGTGAAGATCTCGAAGATGAGATGAAATGGAACGTAGAAGTTAAGAATCGGGAAATATGACCTTGCTGCCAGCGCTAAATGAGGAAAATTCAGGTTTCAATTGAAGTATTGGAGAGCGGTAATTTCTCAAGTCTGCTCAGGTATGCTCAGGTCTGCCAGGGCCTCTGCATCCAAATAATCGCTCTGCTAGCACATTTCTATTGACGGTCACTGCTGCTTATTTCACAGTCTATTTCTCTTCAGCTTGCTCCTCCACCACAGCCTCCTCGAACCCAGGCCGCACAAACTTCTCAAGATACTCGACCTCCCGGACGTCTATGTCGGCATAATTCTCTCCCGTCTCTATGAATTTGACAATATTATCCCAGGCAAAGTCTGGATCCTTAAACCCGTCAGAGTAGCCATGAAACTCCTGTCTGATCTGTGGTACACTTTGGGAAACAAGAGGCTTCAAGTCCTTGTTCGGGTTCGTTGGCACCACATAGGTGCGCACCTTTTTCCAGTCAATTATGTAAACCGCTCTGTCGTTCAATTTCCCAATTCCTGAAGACCCGGTACCCTTATAGAAGTTTTTGTTACCTTGCTTGGTGGTCAATGGGTGTCTTTTTGAACCAGACTTGATCTGGCCGTACCATATCTGGCCATCTTTAAAAGTTTGCCAGGGCCTTCTCAAGTTTGCCACAGCAGTCTGCTGAAATCTGAGCACGTTAGAAGCTCTCATTTTGGGTCCTGGTCGGTGCTCAGGGCGTGATGGTGCTAGTCCATAAGTTGGAGGTTGAAGGTTTGGATGATTTTTTCGTGGTTATGTAACCGCTGAGTCAGCCACTGACAATTGCACGCTGTTGCACAATACGTATATATGCAGGAAAGGGCTAGCTAGCTGCAACAATAACAGAGCAAGCCTGTGCTAAGAGGCATCCTACTCTTCTCTGGAACTGAGAAGCCACATCAGTAAGTCCCACAAAATGACAATTCCCGAGCAGCCAAGTGATACCGGGGTTTTTAGCTCCCAGCACGGCTATGCAGACATACATATCACCACGCAGGAATACTCAGATAAGCCCACGCCCATACTTGCTACCCAGGGTAAGGTAGGGGGCTTTGTTTCAGACCATACCGACAAGGAGCATCAGAAGAAGTACGCAAAGATGGCAGGTCGAAAATTGTTTGATTTTTTGATAAAAACTGCGTGTCATTAGTGTAACTATGAGCTAAGTTAGAGTGTAATATAGAAATTGATCAATAGAATGAAAGAGTATAAGGTCCAAATCAGCTGTATTTCTATAAATTGCACCTCGAAGTTCCTACTTGCACTTTTTCGGCCAATATTTTAACTACCTTGGCAGAAAATCCATAACTGCCTTGGTAGCCCCCGCCGCCAGCGCCGTAGTTGTGGACGAGCCATGGGATCTCTGGATCTGCCTCAACCCGAACCCCACCCTCACGTCCGGGCCTCAATCCCACACTGACTGTGGTCACATCTATTTCCGGAGGATTGTTCTGGAAGCCTGGGTCTATCAACTCGGGCACGTACTTGACGGCCCTCTCTATGATTCTCTTGGTGAGCTCTGGATCAGGCTCGGTAGATGTGAAATCCTTGGCCATCAATCCGCCAACTATGCAGCCTCCTTCCTTCCTGGGCATCAAATAGAAAAGCTCGTCGGGAAACTCTGGTCCAAAAGAGGATACACTGACCTTGTTGGGTGCGTTGTTACTGATGAGCAATACCTGGCCCTTGATAGGGACGCTCTTACTGGAGTCTTTATAACCCGCTATATTGGTAGCAAGAAGGCCCGTACAATTAACCACAAAATCGGCTTCAAATGTCTTCTTGACCTCTGCAATTGTTTTGAAACGTTTTGTTCTCCTCACGGTGATTCCCTCGCTCAAGCAGTTGGAAAGCAAGTAGTTGAGATACACAGGCACAGAGATCACTACCCCCTTGAACAGATAGCCAATGGCTGTACCCTCAAGCAACTGGTCTTCAGGAATAACTTGGAACTCCTCTAAAAAGTCCTTGTGCCATTTGATAACTTTGGAGGGGTCATTTCCCAAGGACTCAAACGTGGCTTTGGTGATGAACCCGAACGATTTCTTGATCCAAACCCCGGATCTGGGCTCTTCTGCGAGCTCTAGGAACTTATGGTACCCTGGTTTGTCGTACTCCTGAAGAATAATGTCATCGTTTTCTGCAAAAGAGTGCCAATTTGCCCCCGCAAAGGGAGACGTGTAGTTGATGTTGATGTCTCCCGGGAGATACTGGGCGGCAATTGAGATGCGGGCGTCCGGGAACTGCTTGCGAAGGGCGAGGGCGGTGGTGAGACCACTGACCCCTGCACCTAGAATGGCAATTGATGGGGACATGGCGGCAGTTAATATATAGAGCCGAGATCCGTAAGGGGGTTTGAGGCTCCTGATAAGAACGTATGCAGGAGCGGTGTGTTAACGACCAACGTAGGGGTTTGAAACAGGCCCAAAGAAGACGTCAATAAAGTTTGTGTATCTAATACGTGACCGTTAGCAGTAAGAATGCTTTGGATTGTTGACGTCTATCGTCATGGCGATCCCTACGCTGTGAGTTGATATCCCGACTTGGCGCGCCAGCCACCACAACGCAGGCGCCACAATAAGCCAGCACTCTATGCCAACAAACGCTGTCAAGATCAGCACCAGATCAGGCAAAGGCTTAGGTGATGCCTAAAATAACCTGGCATGGTTAATACCGTACTGTCCGCTAGTGCTATGGACCTGTGACAGCGTGGTGGGCTATCTACTGTGTACCGCCCCCTTGGCAGCAGCCCAAGCTTGCGTATCAGCCCCACTTTCTTCTAACCCCTCCCGTACCTTTTACAATCACCACGGTCTTTTCCTTTCATTTCCATCCGCCATTCACCAATGTCACTACTCATCATTACCATCGTATCCATCAGATCAGCAATGCACGGACGCTCATCGATCACCCATTAGGTCAGCGCGCCAGATCCGCCTATTGTTCGGTTCGCAAGGGCTGGTTATTTTTCGCAGCCAGCACTAAAAACGTTGACGGCAAGTAGAAACAAGCCCCGGTCGGCAAATAATGGCCTACGTGCAGAGGCGCCATTGTCACCCTGCTGCTGTCGCTTGATTGAACCATAAAGTGGCTGGCAAAATGGCTGCTATAAAACCTGGGCTCCTGCTGCAAAAGATCCTTGCCACCTTTCATCGCCATGAGACTTTCCACTCACGCCCTATGGCTGATAGCCTCTGCTGCCGTTGCAAAAGCAGCATTCCACAACGAAACTGACACCGTTACTACCACCTACACCCACACAAACTACATCACGCCAGATTGTTTTCTGAACCAGATCCTGTCTGTTCTTTCCAGTAATGGCACCCAGTCTTTCACTACCGGAATCCCCATCGTCATAGTTTACGGCAATGGGGCTAAAAAGGCGCTGGAGACTCATGCCACCTCCACTGCCGATAAGGTGTTTACAGCTCATGCCACCTCCACCACGAAAAAGGTTGCAGCGCATTCCACCTCCACTACGGATGCAGCTCATGCCACTAAGGTGTTGACATATACTGTCAGCACTGTTTCAACTGCTTCCCAAACTGTCACAACCTGCACCAAGGGTAACTGCTATGTCACTGTGTCGAGTTCCACCGTGCCTCACTACTACACCACCACCAGGCGGGCATCTCAGTCGTCCCACAAGACAGTGAAAGGTATCTCTGAGGCACGTACTACCGTCACCAGCACCATCTACCATGCCACATCCACGCCTTCCCTGACCAAGAGCAAGCCCCTGAAGATACCCATCACCATGACGGAGCCGAATCCTGTGCTGACGTTGTCACCGGTATCTAAATCGCAGGCGGTTACCATCAACACAAGCAAGTTGACCCACGATCGCACGCTCACCACTTCCTCGCGGTCCACTTCTTCCCAATCAAAAACTAAGGCGGCCACCCTGATCACGTTACCTTCTGCCTCTCTTGAGACTTCTGCCACCACCTCAGGTAACTACTGGAACAGCTCGGCGCCTGCAAGTGCCACAGCAACTTTGAGCCCTAGCTCCATCTCGTTGCACTCTGAAGCACTGAGCATACTGAACAGCTCAGTCGCTACGACACTCACCTCCAAGAGCCTTAGTCTCCCTACTAGCAGCCAGAGCTCCAACTCTGCTGCCCCGACTGGGTCATCCAATGGCTACACCGGCGATCTTTTCAACGCTATCTCCAACGATGAGCCTCCATCGGTCTTCTCAAGACAGGATCTTCCCCTTGCCCTCAAGGACAGGGTCACCAACGACGGAAAACCAATTGGTACCAACAAATTCTATGCCAATCTTCTTTTGGATGACCAGACCGACATGATCTGGTCGTACCCATACGGTCTCTACTGGTCTACGCAGAGCTACTACGGCTTTGGGGTCCAGCACACCAACACCAGCGATCGCGTTTTTGGCACCCAGGATACAAACAACGAGCAGTACGCGTCCTATTTCTACAACCCAATCGATGTGGCTGAATTCACCTTCTCCGCCACCGCCCTCACCTCCATAGACAACTACCTCTCTGTTTCAGAGATGAAGGACATGTCTGTTCTTGTGAAGGTCTCTCCTACCAGTGCGGTTGGAGGGAACTACATTGAAATTCCCGTTGTGACGGGGATGGGCTTTGTGACCGCTATCTACAACGGTGATCTTGTGCCCAGACTCAACTCACTCAACGGGGTCAGCACGTTGGTGCAGGAGACAAGCTCAGACGTTCTCAAGGGGGTCCAGAAGTACCGTGCCACTTTATTCAGTGGTGTGGAGTGGTTGATCTATGTGTCTAACGCAGGCTTGTCTGCGAAGAGAGCAGAAACTTTTACTTTTGAAGTGGAATCGCCCTACTCCCTTGTGGCAAACCAGGCCATCGATGGGCTTGTGGTCCAGCTTGCAGTTGCACCTTCAGATAGCTCCTTGGACTATTACTACGATATTTCCGCCGGGACCTATGTGACAGGAGCTACCGTGGGTGGCTCCGTTTCTGGTGGCACCGACGCCACATTCGAGTTTTCTTACACCTCTCTGGGAGAATCTGCCTCGGACATCCCGGTAGTGTTTGCGTTACCTCACCATCTCGAGAGCTTAACTTCTTCCTCCGGCACCAACACAGGCATCACTCTTTCCTCCACCAACAAGGGGACGATGACCGCCTTCTTGACCAGCAAACTCCAGTTTGCAGAGACTTTGAACACGGCAATCCAATTTTTGCCTTGGTCTCAAAAAGGAAGCGGCAGTCTCTCCTACACTTCCGACCAGCTTCAGTTATTGGCGGAAGTGGCCAATAGCGAGCTCAACGTGGACATAGGCGCTACAGTCGCAGGGGAAGATTCAAACTACTCCTCCGGCAAAGTCATTGACAAGTACGCGTACATTTTGTTGGTTTTAAGCGACATTATCCAGGACGAAGCCGTCACCAAGACTGTCTTAGCCGATATGAAAACCGCTTTTGAGACCTTCACTTCTAACAAGCAGTACTATCCTCTCATGTACGACACGAGATACGGGGGGGTCACTTCCACATCGGCACAGAACGGCGATACTTCGTTAGATTACGGTGCCGCCTACTACAACGACCACCATTTCCATTACGGATACTTTGTTCATGCGGCGGCTATCGTCGGGTACGTGGACCAAAAGTTGGGTGGCACTTGGGCCAAGGATAACGCGGATTGGGTCAACTCCTTAATTAGAGATGTGGCCAACCCCTCCACGGACGATACTTATTTCCCGGTTTCCCGGATGTTTGACTGGTACCAGGGACATTCTTGGGCAGCGGGACTTTTCTCCAGCGGAGACGGCAAAAATGAGGAATCGTCCTCCGAAGACTACAACTTCTCTTACGGTATGAAGCTTTGGGGAAGAGTCATTGGGGACCAGTCCATGGAGTCCAGAGGAGACTTGATGTTGGCAGTGACCAAAAGGGCTATGAACTCCTATTTCTTATACTCTGATGACAACACCATTGAGCCCTCTAATTTCATCGGCAACAAAGTGTCTGGAATTCTCTTTGAGAACAAAATCGATTACACCACTTATTTTGGCTTGCCATCCACAAACCCAGAATACGTTCATGGGATCCACATGCTTCCGATTACGCCGGCGTCGTCGCTCATCAGAGGTCCAACCTTTGTAGAGCAGGAGTGGCAAGAACAGATTTCTGGCTTCATTGCCAATGTCAACAGTGGCTGGACAGGGATTTTGCGTCTCAATGAGGCGTTATATGACCCCTCATCATCATATTCTTACTTTTCTTCGAGTTCCTTCAGCATTGCCCAATTAGATAATGGCCAGAGCAGAACTTGGAGTTTGGCTTACTCCGGAGGTATCTTAAATACTCTCTAGCTGGCTAGAAAGACTCCAATCAAGATTCAAATACAGTTGATGTTTTGGCTTGCAACTGGTTTATATATCCAATTTAATGATACATGTGAACACTGTAGGCATCATATGGCTGCGAAATGCTCGGGCGTGCACTCGCCTCGAAACTGAAATTTACAGGCGAGCTTCCACACCACACCCTTTCCTTAGTGCCACTTCCTGCTACCGTCTCATTGCCCCAGCCCAATGTTTTCTTTTGCTAAGAAATTGGTCGATAGACTTGAGGGAGCCTCTTCCTCTGCGGACTCAGGGGTTCTTGACTCGTATTTCAAATCGGCACTTCAGATCAATAACAACGGGTATGGCTTAAGGGTGCTCAATGTGGTGCCCCATTCCAAGGCCCACGAACAAGGGCTCGAATCGTGGTTCGACTTCATCATAAAAATCAATGGCCATGAGCTTCCAATGGCGTCGCCAGCTTTGGCTCACCATGCCTACAACATCAACGACGATGGGTCTATCAGTTATGGCAACAACGCTACAAGGGACCAGGTGGCCCAAATAAACTTCGAGTCGTTACACCAGGAGTTGGCCGCCATAGCAAAAAACACACAGGGTTCTCACCAGGTGACCTTTGACGTGTGGAATGCAAAGGGCGGTGTGATTCGCCAGGTATCGTTCCCATTGACGGCCCCAGAAGAGGAGGAGTCTCAGGAGCAGAGCTATGACTTGTACAGAAACACTTTTGCCCAATTAGGGGTAACCTTACAGTCACAGCATCTCACAACAGCTACCTACGTGTGGAGGATATTGAACACGCATCAGGGCTCTCCGGCATTCCAAGCGCAATTGGTGCCCTACTCTGACTATATCATAGGATGCGACTCCGCTTTCAAAAGCACAGATAGCCAACTGGAGCAGGGCCTACTTTCTGCTGGTGGAGAGTCCTTGCTCTCGAGAGTCGTTTTGAGCTACTACAATCACCACAACTCAATTACAGGACAGGAGTACGTCCCAATCACTCTCTATGTCTACAACCACGACTACGATATCTTGAGGCCAGTCACCGTGAATTTGACTCGTTCTTGGGGCGATGGCCATCAAAGAGGCATTTTGGGCTGTGACGTGGGCTACGGCTTGATCCACAGATTACCTGAAGTGGTTGGCAAATTTGCAGTGAGTGAATTGGTGGATGATTTGCTTTTTGAATCGAAACAAACCTTCGGGTACCAGATACCTAGCGCCGGCTCTCCTATCGCACTGCCTCCGCCTCCTGTTAATTCCGGTTATTCCGCCGCTCCACCTGCCACTTTTGTTCCTCTGGCTGCATTGCCTCCAAAGGGTGCTGCCAGGAAAAAGAAGCACGCTTCGGCTGCCCCTGTTTCGCTCGATGGTCTCAGTGACTACATGAACGAGGAGCTCGCTAAGTCTAAGGAGGCAGATGTTCACGCGGGCGCGAAAAGCCCCGCCAATAGTGCAACTCCTCCGCCCCCACCCCCGAAGGCGCAATGAACGTATAAAGATGATGCAATAACTGATCATGCGATAGTAAGCTGTAATGAAATAGAACAGTATTCCATATTATACCTAAGCATTGAAAATGTAATCTTTTACGAGCGTGAAACAAAAAAAATGGATTTGTGCCCACTGCCGGAATCGAACCGGCGATCGCTCCATTACGAGTGGAGCGCCTTACCACTTGGCCAAGCGGGCAGTAATCCATGGGCTTACGGTGACTTTTCGACTATAATCAATAAATTCTAAAATTGTTCATAGAGTTCAAAATTAAAATAGCACTACACTGTCATTTTCATTACCGTAAAATTTCCCTAATATAATATTATGCCGCAGTACCTGCTTTTACGACAAGGACTTCAAAGCCTTCGGCAACACTCATATCAATCACTTGGTTTGTGGTTTGGTCAAAAATCACTGTTTCATCATGGCCAATATTGTTTGCAACCACCACCAATTCATCCGCTATTCCCGGACTAGCCCGTAAAATATCGTCCGCAAAGTTCAAGTGGTCCTTGATATAATGAATTGAAAGGTCAATGGTCCTGTAAGTATTCAACAAAGCCTTAATCTGTTCTTCAAACACACTTGATTCTGGAGATTGCGCCTTTGACACCTTCACGAAGATATTGATTCTGAGTAAGGTAAGGCCCAATTTGAAAACAACTTTCAAAGCCAAGAGGTCACTTGCGCTCAAGATGCTGTCACTGCTCAAAATCAAGTTAATGGATTTTTTACCGAAGAATGAGTGATGAGCAAACTTCTGCTCCACCTCATACCCATCATCCAGCGGCCTGATTCTGTTGATGGCGCCTTTATTTGACAAAATAAGACCAAAATCTTTTGGCGAATGGAACAACTTTGTGTACAAGGCCAACTCGGAATCGTCATCGCCGATAGTAACATTTCCAATGCTTTCATTTGAGAGGACGTTCAGTAATGAAACGCATCCAATGATAAGAGACGACTCGTCAGAAACATTGCTGAGGACAACATTGAAGTACGTCTTAGCTGGGGCCAAAATCGATCTCGATAAGTAGTCGATTCCCAACATTTCAGTGAAGATCTTCAAGATTGTCAAAAGAGAGCTCGAGTTTCTCTCTTCTTCGTTAAACTGATCGTTATTCTGAGCTGACGCTTCCAATAAGTCTGAGGTACGAGAAGTGAAGTCTCTCAAATGAATAGCCTTGACTCCAATCTCATAGTTACCAGCAGAATTGGAACTGGTGGCAAAATCGTGAACAAAATGCATGATGCTAGAAATAGAGTCCAAATTCTTGACAAGAATCAAAAGATTCGAGAATTTGTAGTGCTTCACATCTTCAATGTCAAAAGAAGTAGAAGGCGACAATAAACTTTGGCTTTGTTTCAGTTCCTTCGGCAGCTTTTGGCTCTTCCTAAAGTTTGCAAATTTCAATTCTTCTCCAGTAACTTCCCCTCTGAGGAATTGATTCCTCTTCTCCCTATAGCTAACTGGATACGTCAAAAGGGCTAAAGGCGTGGTTAAAAATGTGGTAACCAATGCCATGACAATGAACATGGAGAAAACTCTCTGCGAAATGATGCCAGCATTCAAGCCAACAGAAAGAACAACAATCTCCACAATACCTTTACAAGACATTAACACACCCACAGCCAAGGACTCTCTCCATAACAAATGGTTCAATCTCAGGGCGATGAAACCGCCAGAGATCTTTCCAAACATTGCCAACAAAATGATTCCAACAATGTAAGCCCAATCAATACCTTGGTCCAACAAACTCAAGTTGGTATTCAAACCTGCGAGTGCAAAGTAAAGTGGAATCAATACGATGTGAACGAGATCTTCCAACTTCTCTGTGATATTAATGACCAATCCGTTGTCCCTTGGAACAATAACACCGGCCATAAATGCGCCAAAAATAGGGTGAACGCCAATAATATCTGTGTAGAAAGCAGAAATGAAAACCAAAATAAGAATCAACATCATCAGCACCTGTGAAGGTTCGCCAGTCTGGAGATCAGAAGTGAAGTGTTTGAGAAAGTACTTCAAGGACATTCTCACTGGGTAGCATAAAAAGATGAACCAGGCAACAGTGAGCAACAAAATGTACAAAGTGTTGATCCCAGCAGAGGAGTTGGCAAGAGTCACGGCAAGAGCCAAAAGGATCCAGCCCACCAAATCGTTGGCAATGCCTGCAGCAAGCACGATGGTACCGACTCGGTCCCCAATGAGATTCAATTCTGTCAAGATCCTCGCAAGGACGGGAAACGCCGTGATGCACATTGCCACAGCAATAAATACCATGTATGTAGTCCAAGCGATTGGGGGTAAGTCATCGTCAGAAACGCGATAGTGGTTATAGAGACCCTTTGCAATACCACAACCCAAGGCAAAAGGAATGGCCATGTTGATTAGTCCAACAGTAATAGCAGGCTTCAAGTTTTTCTTGATGAAAGAAATATCCACTTCCAAACCAACGATGAACAAAAACAAAATGATTCCAATGTTGGCAAACAAGGTCAAGCCAGGGATGGACTCGGTAGGAAAACAAGTTTGGGTGAACTTGGGGATGTGGCCCATCACAGAGGGTCCCAATAAGATACCCGCAATGACCTCTGCAATCACTCGCGGTTGCTGGAGCTTTTTTAGAGGGTAGTGAAGGATATGGCATAGCGAAATGATGAAGATGGCTTGGAATAAGAAGATGGTGTAAGGAGCCGAGGCAGAGTACTCCAACGGATTCATTCCTGCCACGATTCCCGCAACAGAAGTGGTAGTCACAGCCATACTGAACTATGGCGAATTAATAGATGAGGTTAAAAAGAAGGAAAAGACCTATCTACGCGGTGTTCAGACCATTTTCTTGTTCCCCACTGAGGATGGGGTAAGGCTGAGCTTAAAATTACGAGCGCCGGTGGACCGCGCGTGTCTACGACTTAATTTCTAGGCATTCTCTGAGGGGAGATCCTGGCCATGCCAAATGTGGCATCTGTAGAGCAGAAGCTGACTCGGTGTCATTGGCCCCCGTAGGCACTCGCGATGACAAGCGGAGCATGCTGAAGTATGGCGGTCGTTAGAGGGCGGCACTGTGTGCAAATTGTGTCTGGGAACACCGGAGCTTTTGCCGCTCAGCAGCACGCACAGATCTCCCTTTCTCTCACGTCCATCGCACAGTTACAGATCTTCCTATGATCCCATACATCGCTCGTCACTTTTGAACGACTAAATAACGATGGATTACACAGTGATGCCACAAGAGCAGCCTTGCTTGTTCACAAGCCTTGGCATGTTCATAATCGACGAAGTGAGGTACCCCAAGCCCTTCAATAAGCCCTCGATACATAATGTGATTGGCGGAGCGTTGACCTATGCAATAGTCGGGGCCCGGATGATCTCAGGTTCTCAAAACAGTTCCAGAATTGGAGGCATAATAGACAAAGGATTTGACTTTCCTGTGGATATTGAACAAGAAGTCCGTGGCTGGGACACTGGGTTGGTTATTCGTGAGGACAAGTCAAGACGAACGACACGTGGGGTCAATGTGTATCAAGAGAACGGCATACGGGACTTTTTCTACGAAACTGAAAAGAAGAGAATTGGAGTGATGGATATCTTGTCATATGACCGGCTCCTACGCTCACAATCCTTCCACTTGATCTGCTCCATCGAGAGATGTGGAGAAATAATCGACAGCTTGGTCGCAAACTTGCCGCACGATAATACCCCAATTTTCATCTGGGAGCCATTACCAGATGACTGCAAGCCCGAAAATTACTCATCACTATGTCAATTGCTTCCCAAAATTGACATATTCTCCCCCAACCTCATAGAGGCCCAGAATTTTTTGTCTAGAACAGACAAAGAATTGGAAACCCTGGAATTGATGCGCTTCGTGGACAGCACATTCCTGAAATATCTCACCAAGAAGGATTCCGGAGCTGTGATCCGCTGTGGGGAGCGTGGCTGCTACGTCAGTTCTGGTTCTACGCAAGTATTATTACCGGCATATCATAATAATCAGTCACTTGTCATAGATCCTACCGGTGGAGGAAATCTGTTCTGTGGTGGGTTTATGTTGGGCTATCAAATGTCAGGCCATGACTGGGTGGCCGCTGGTATATGTGGAAACTTGGTGAGTGGTTGTGTAATAGAAAGGTTTGGGGTTCCTCAGTTGGAGAAGACAGAAAGCGGTGACTTGTGGAATGGTGTTACTATTTCCCAAAGGTTGGAAGTATATAGACAGAGATATCCCCAAACTGAGAATGGGTCACTTGACTGGCTCTAACCTTCTTCTGATTCCTCAGTCATTTTTGATGTCGCCTTCCTCTAAAGAGCCGTCGGCTCGTTCGGCACGGTCTCTTCTTTTTCGGGGCCCTGTGCTTCCTTTTCGTCATCACGCCGATACAACATCATCATGAGCTCCTTGTCGTCAGTCCAACTGCGTAGCTTCTTCCCATAGATATAAAGTGGAATTCCAAACAACGAAAGAAACAATTGCACGCATCCATAGGTGATGAAGGTGGTCCGTGAACCTCTGCTGTCCATGAAGCCGTTATTAAACAAGGAAAACACGAAACCAAGGAAATTCTTACTGAAATTCAAAGTTACTAATGCCTCACCTGCAAACATCTTGTAACTGTCCACCGTAAAGGTGATAGCAGTGGTGCTAGCAACGGAGCAGCCAAAGCTGACACACCCGAAAAGAATTATTGGGCCAGCCCAAAAATCTTTCAATTGTGAACTCCAGCCAAATCCCATTAGCCCGATCATAATGAAGATAGTGGCTGGAATAAGCATGATAAGTCTGAACTCCGGTTCATAAATGCCGTGGTTTTTCTTCACCAAGTACCGACTTAATCGATCACTCACCAACCCTGTCGACATGGACCCAAACACACCTCCAACAAATGGCGAGATGTAGAATAAACCAACAGTCCCTTGAGAATAATCGTAGCCTGGACCACGAAAAATGTCTGCAATAGTCTCTGAGATGACGATGAGCCAAATGACGGAAAACGAGTAGATTATTGCACCGAAGAGAACAGAGGGGTACAAGTATAAGAAGAACGGGCGCAATGCTACCATCCACCAACTATCAACTGTGTGTCTTCCGGAAACTAGTGACAAGGTGCTTCTGTATGTTTTTTTGGGAGGTAGGGTTGTCCCTGGAATAGCCGGTTTAGTAATTGCTGTGACCTGCGTGTCTTCAAATGTCTGATTTAATGTTGATGACGACAAACTGGTGACATCGTTTAGCAAATTCTGGCTTGTGTTGCGACGAATTGCAAGTTCGTTTGGGCGTCTTTCCACTACGTGCTTTCTGGAAATCTCTCTTGCCTTTTCTGTCTCTTTCACAGAGCGGGTGTTAGGGACAGGTGAACGGTCCCAGAAGGTCTCGGGGACGAAAAGAAAGGTGAGTATTAAAGTGGTTCCGAGGAACATGCTTAAAATCCAAAAGAGCCAGTGCCTATTAAGATTTTCAAAGACGAGACCAGAAAGTAGTGGAATGATGTTTTTGCCCCCTAATAATAGCATGGTGTAAATGCCAACTCTGTAGGCTCTTTCATGGGCAAAATAGATCTCTGCAATTGTGGCACTCGGGAGAGATTCGGTGGGTGAAGTTCCAAACCCCATCAAAACTCTTGCTCCCATCATACTGCCAAAGTCCTTGGAAGCCCCGGCCCATAAGGCGCCAGCAAGAAATATCAAGATTCCTGCAAGATAGACCACTCTCTTACCGTATAATATGGCTGTAGGACTGACAAACACGGAGCCAAACCCAAGAGACAACATGAATCCCCCAACGAGATACGACAACGTTGTCAAGGGCTTGTCGAATTCTTTCAGAAGTGCAGTGTAGCCAGCTGCTAATATAGGGGTCTGGCCACCACCGAGGAACGTCTGGAAGCCAATGATAAACAAGCAAAGGTCTCGTTGCCAAATCGGCCAATTAAGTGGGTCATTGGGGTTATCATGTGGTTGGGGGTGCAAGATGGTTCCGTCGGATGCCTTTTTGAGAGTAGAGGAGCCTGTGTTTACAGGCGACACTCCGGTGGATAACCGAGAAGCTCCGTCATCCTCTTCGTTGAGCATCACAATGGTCCCGGTAACATCCTTACTCTCTGGCTGTTTGATACCTAGTCGGGATGGCATCCTTAGTGTTTCTAAGTGGTGGGAGGAGTATCCAAAGATAGATCTCGTAGCTGGTTCGGCTATCTCATCTTTCGCGTTATCTGCGCAACCTTTATAGTCCGATCCACGATTTACGTATCACGCCGAGAGCTTCTACACTAGGAAATATAAAGTTATTGTTCTTCTGTATATAAAAAAGATACTATGTGCTCTCCATCAAGGATTCCTCTATGCCATCAAGAAGTCCATCTATATCTTCCAATTTAAGTCCACAACTAAGGCTGATAAGTTTCCTGTACTTATACATCTTCGAGTTGATTCCGTACCATTTGATGCTCTTCGTCATTTCAGAAAGTAATTCGTTCCGTTCAAGTTGTAACTTGGTGAGCTCTACCGCTATCTGCCACTTTTCCTGCTGGTTTTCGTTATTATCGTCCTCTGAATATCCTGACTCAATTGCACTCTCTTTCTCCTCCACTAAACTAGCAAGCTGATATGCTTGATTCTTTTCTAAGACTCCAACTAACTCCTTTTCCTTTGACGCCACCTTCTGTTCTGTCGTGCTGATCTCATCGGTAACTAATTTCTGGCCATCTTGAAGCGTCGAAACGCTGTCAAAGCCTCCCTTGGTAAGAATAGAATTGACCTTGTTGATCGATAAAGTCAATGTGTTCTCCTTGGAAGCCAACTCATTCTCCGCATTCTTGATTTGCCTTTCAATCTTGTTCTCTTCGTCTCGGTAAGACTGCGACAATAAATTGAGCATTCCTTGCACCATCGACGAAAGATCACCCATCGAAAGCTTGTTTGGCGCTGCCTCTGGATCCAGCTTCACTTCTTGTATGATGTTGCCGTTCTCATCTAGAGATGGTGGCTTGGGCTCGTGCGACGATACACTGGTCAAGATCCCAGTACTCACCTGCCTCTCGTCTGAACGGTGCTTGTGTTTTCTTGAGTAACCATCCGATATGGGCGTGCTTTCACTGGTTCTCTCATTTATGACCGCCAATTGTGGTGCTGCCTGGGCCACTGGGTATACCTTCCCATGAGAATTTGAAGGGTTGTTCACCGAATCGTAGTACTTCAAAGACATATCATCTATGAATATGTTTTCTTTGTTGTCTTCGCTTATGTTCAAATTATTCAACTGTTCTTTGCTTACTCTAACTGACTGCAAGCTAAAGTCATCGTCGTCCATCTCATCCTGCACTGTCGTACGCTGAGTATCTGGAGTCTCCGCCTTCTTAGATCCTGCCGATTGCACGGGGGTAGCCAACATGGGTCTGAAGTCTTCTTCATTTTTGTCGTTATTACCCAAGAGATTGTTAGAAAGAATTAGTGCTTTCGCTGTCTCGAGATTTACATTGGGAAGGTCATCTCTTGCTCCGTAGCTTAACAAGAGCCTCACAAGCTTGCTAGAGAGTGATTTCGATGCTAAGTGTAAGCAGGTATCGCCATTTACATCTTGGTGGTCCAAAACATTTCTCAATAAGTTCACCTGTTTGTGCTCATTATTGTCACGGTTGGTTAAGAAGGTCAATTTACTCAACATCACGTCCAAGTAGTATCTCAAGCTCTCGTACTTGGACTCTACCTTGGCAAACTGGCACAAGTAATGTATAGGAGTTCTGCCGTTAATGTCCGTATTGATTAAGCACAACTCAAGATCGTCCAAAACCTTGGGGAAATTCTTGAGCTCAAAACAATTGTTAAACAGGATCAATTTACTGAGTGGATTTAACCCGAAGTTGTTAACAACTAATGGGTTGGCGCCCTTGGAGATGAGCAAATGCATCATGGTGTAGTTCCCTATGGAGGCCGCCCAATGTAAAGGGGTGTGGCCCTCATCGTCAATGGCCTCGTTGATATTGAAATCGAACGAAGGATTATGAATAAAATATGGAATGGGGGCATTGTCTTCGCTGAAAAACCGCAACAATTGTGCCGAGTATGAATTCTCGTCGTCGTCTTTCGAAGGCTGTGAAGGTTCGGTGAGTGACGAGGTGATCATTTGATCATGCGGAATGGATGTTTTGCTTCTTTTGTTTGAAATCGGCGTCTGGGCATGCGTATCTTCCGTGGAAGATACTGAGGTGTCTGACTCTTTATTGTTCTCCTCCTGAGACCAATTGGTCTCATTGGTAGATTGTGACAACTGTTGATTACGCAGTACTGGCACCATTTGGGGTGGTGGTGCACCGGTGTGGAAAGGACCATATCTAATGTCTGACGGGTTGTAAAACTTTTGAGATTGGGCCTGTTGCTGTTGCGAGAGCATCTGTTGTTGCTGCTGCACGTTCTGAGGAATGTTCTGTGGAAATCGCTGGTAGGGAACTTGATAGTTCTGGAAATCCAGCTGCATTACTGGGGCCTGAACTCCAAATGTGGGAATGTTACCATTTCCAATGGCCAAGAAATCCGCTTGAGAAAAGTTAGAAGGCACCCTTTGGAGCTGCTGTTGCTGTTGCTGTTGTTGCATCTGGTAAGTCATATGACCAGGAGGAACCTGCGCCAGGCCTTGGATCATTCCTGGTTGTGATATAACTGAGTGAGCCCTATTCAAGTCGTAGGAATCCTGGGAAGCCGCCTGTTCATATAATTGCGCTTCGTCGAACTTGGGTTTCTTAGCATTCGCCTCCTCAAATTTTTTGGCCTTTTTAACATACTTTCTTTTCACTGGTGTGCCGTCTTTATTGGTTTGCTTGGTCTTTTTCGGAATCACCAAATTGGGGTCGCTCAAATCAAGGAAAAGAACGGGCGCGTGGTCGGGGGTCACTCCGTAGCTTGCAGCGAGACGCTGAGCATCAGCTAGCGGAATCCAAGTGCCTTGGAATCTGCCATAGCCACCCTGGATCTTCTCATGAAGGCCCTGCTGCACACCCTTCTCCAAGATTTTGGTCCTCTTTGCCTTGGGAAAATTACAGCACTTCAAGATCTGTGTAGCGTTCACCCAGTCGTCTTTGCACCTCCTCATAAGAGGTATGTCATTGATGGTACATTCATACACATCTGTCTTTAAGTGGTGTTAGTAGATG
Organism: Chernovozyma palmyrensis; assembly: GCA_030558275.1. Taxonomy (NCBI): domain Eukaryota; kingdom Fungi; phylum Ascomycota; class Pichiomycetes; order Serinales; family Debaryomycetaceae; genus Chernovozyma; species Chernovozyma palmyrensis. Next base: position 198,799 of record JAJMSF010000006.1, read on the forward strand.
AAAAGACGCGTCATGGCGTGAGTTTGGGCCAACATTGGCACCCGTTGCTGGCGTATTCACGCCCACCATAGGTTCCTCTATGCCCTATATAAAAGGGCGGAAATGCCCTTTAGGTACTTACATTCAGGTATGTTGCAATATAGACTTGTGAAGCTTGCCCCTCCATAGCAAATATTACCTTGTTCCTATACAAAAAACTATAGAACTTTTGCAAAGGCGTGTTCTTAAAAAAAGGCCAGGATCGCTTAACGAATTTCAATGCCTGGTTCCATAGTATGTCCGCTCCCAAGAAATGAGACGAATTTTACGCGTAGATGGTATGCAGGATCTCTTTCCTCGATTTGGGCATAAAGGATTAGGGTAATAAAGCAAGGTTACACCGTGGCCAAAGAGACTTCCTGGTCGCAAGCTTCATGTTATAGTAGGGTTACTTTCTTTGTAATTGGGGGCGACTGTGATAATTTTCTCAAGGTCAGAGCTAGTCAACCCGTATGGCCTGCTGGCTTGGTCCTTTCGGCTTATCTTCCGACGCGCGCCGCAGAGAGCTCCGTGTCGGGTCCACCGCCGAGGAGATACCACGTAGGGTCGGGAGATGTTGAGCTTGAGGATCTAGAAAGTAGGCTGGAAGATTGCAAGAGGATGAAACAGAGCCATTTAGCACATGCAATGATTACAGTAATTGGATATGTAGCATTAGTTTATTCCGGGAAGACAGGTAACCTGCTCAGCTCCTCTCCGCTGCTGTTCTGCTCTTCACCATGCTGCTCCTGTCAAGAATGAATCCACGCAGTTATCCTAAGCTCCACGCTTGCTGTGGATAGTTGACGTGGCAACTGTAAAAATAGCTTTTACCAATTTATATATTTTGTTTAACTTTTCACACAATTCACATTAATTGAGCACTGCTTGGCAACCGGGAACAAAGTAATATCACCAGCGCAACCCAAGCAGCTCAAAGCAAAAAAATAGACCCTCTTCCTAGCACCACCCAATAATTTTCAACGCCTAAGAATATTTATAAATAGTTAGGCCATAGGTGGCTCCTCATTTGAGCCTGCTACCATATCTCAGAGCACGCGCCGAAAACATAATATCGCACATCGCTGATAAAACCCAATCTTCGGCAAGGATAACGGCTTCTATTATGATCTTCCGTGGTTCATATTCTCACTCTTCTTCCAACTCTACCTCAACCCCTTCTTGCATCCATACCTCAATTGCTGCAAAATTGTCTCCTGCAGACGTAGTGCATACAGGCCGGGCTTTGAAATACAGTAAACTCTTGTAGCCTTGAGCTATACCGCAGAATCTGAAACATACATTATCATCTATAATACCTTCTCTGCAACTAGCTCTTCCTCAATCTGGAAAACAGTTTTAACAAGAATGTCAACAAGCTTCTCAACCTCTTCCTTAGTGATAACAAACGCTGGTGCAAGCAATACGTGATCGCCAGCGCCATTGTAGTTTCCTTGCATCCCCATAATATTCAAGCCATTGACAAGAGCAACATTCTGCACTCTGTGCCCGATATCTAAGGAGACGTCAAAAACCTCTTTGGTTTCTGCATTTTTCACAAACTCAACAGACCAGAATCCCCCAAGGCCTCTCACGTCTCCCGTTATCTTGGATTTACCGATCAACTTCTCGCGAAGTAGCTCACCCATGTAGTTACCCATCTTGAACATATTTGCCGTTAAATTCAACTCTTTGACCCTTTGTTGGATTCTTAACGCCACCAAGCAGTTGAAACCATGCCCATGGTAGGTCTGGGCTCCAATGATCGACGACTTGTTGTCGGCATAGACTTTCTTGACCTTGGGAGACACCAAAACACCGGCAATCGTGATATACCCGGAACCTAAAGTTTTTCCCACAGTCTGGATATCAGGGCCTCTGTTAGGGGGCAAGAAGTTTTCCCAGCAGTTCAAGCCTCCATTACTGCAGCGACCAGTACCGCACATGACTTCATCCAAATGTAACAAGATGTCGTATTTGTCACACAACTCTCTGATTCCAAGTAGGTAGCCTGGAGGAGGGGGCGCGGTACCAAGCGAAGAGCCGGGCAAAGTTTCAATGATGACCGCACCCACAGTTTCGGGGTCCTCTTTGATGATCATTTCCTCAAGAGCATCCAAGAGATGAGCCGTGTATTGCTCCAAGCTTTCGTCTTTCTTCTGGAAGCGGTACGGGTGACACGCTGGCATTTTGAGGCACTGGTCCGGTTTGAGAAGAATATCCCGAAAGTAGTCTGCTCTGGAGGATTGTCCTATGGAAAGTGCACCAATGGTGTAGCCGTGGTACGAGCACATTCTGGAGATAAATTTGGTCTTCTTGCTCTTTCCGCGGGCCTGGTGGTACTGATAAATGATCTTCAACGCGTTTTCATTGGCTTCAGATCCAGAACCGGTCCAAAGGGCTCCTGCAAAAGCATTCTCCGGCGAGTTTTCTATGTAAAACTGGGCAAGATCCTTGGCGTAGTCGTTTCCGAGAATCCCTGGGAATGAGTAAACGGTCTTTTTAGCAGCTTCATTGATATAGTCGATAACATGTGAGTCGCCCCATCCGAGGGCGCCCACGGCAGCACCGGTAACTCCATCAATCACACTGGACTCAATTCCAGTGTTTGGATCAACAATGTTAATCACCACCCCGTCTCCGGTGGTGACAGATGGGACATCGACATCGACTGCTCCTGAAAAGACAACAGAAGAGGGCTTTTCAATGGTCATGTGTGTGAGAGTGAGTGTTGTGAATTGATTGTTGGAAACTTATTCGCAGTTGAAGGAGTAGTTGGAGGGTTGGAAGTTTCAGGACTGGTAATAGCCCTTTATATAGTTTTGATTTCACCCTGGCTCCAGATAAGGAGATCGGAAGCGATAACCCGGCTAATACTGAGTGGGGAACGGAGACTCAAAAGATTACTCTTTTAGTCATCCCTGAGACGGCCCCTAACCGGGACAATAATAACCGCCATTGACTCGGTAAGGGTCTGATACGACTATTTTAGCCCTGTGGGCTTTTGCGGTGTACCAAAGAGGAAGTAAGCGCAGTCTTATCGCATTGGGATGCGAGGATTTGGTTGCAGACGGCCACGTGATTAATGAGAGAGTTGCAACCATTTTGACATAGTATAGAGAACTACTTGTCGAGACTGAACACAGTGCACCGCCTATCTTTCAAGCACGTATAGCCCTATCGAGACTATCTCGTGGCTGCCGCTTACACTGTCCCTAATAATACAAAAGCCCAGCAATCGCATCATCCAATCAAATGGGCCCGCGAGATGAGGTGTCCAGCTAAAATGGCCAGTTCACATCCTAACTATACACATTACACTACCGTACCGTAGAAATGGCTCGATTATTGACTCACATCCAATGGCCTTTTAACGATGCCTCCCGTTGCCTGTGTAAGCTCACAAACTTGATAGCCGCATTAGGTACCTTGATGCGATATCAAGGCCGCATTAGGCATTTTGGTGCGAGACCCGTTTTCAAATTTCAATATTCCTGCACACAATCATCACCACCTCCAAACTCAACCGAAATCAAACAACCACAGCCACGCGCCAGCTCGAAACGGACAGAACATCAATCTCACTCCCTTAGTATACAGGAACTCACACCACCTGAATATCTCCTATTTACCGATACCTTTGGTTACACCCGAACTACCGCCATGTCCAACAAGAGAATAAAGCTTGCCAACAGCGCGCCTGTGATCCAATCCATACCCACAACTGTATATGATGTGCCGCAGGAGTCTCTCATAAACTTTCCTTCTTCTATTGTAAATGGTGTGACAAAAGAAAATGGAATTGCCTCGCTCACGCTTAAGTCTGTGACTTGTGCCAAGCTTGTCGAAGAAATGACCTGGATGCATAATGTCCTTTACGACACGCCCGAAGAACCAGCGAGGGTAAACGATAAGCCTTTTGATGCAAAAGCCACTATCTCCAAATTGAAGGAAGAATTAACTACCCTCAGGGCTAAGGAGAACGTCAAACCAGCAGATGAAGTCTCCCAATGGTCACAACGTCTAGAGAGCTCGTTGAAAAGCCCCGAGCTTTTAAAGCAGTACAGAAACGATTTGTTGTTGGATTACGATGCAACACACCCCAATACCAGATTAGATTTCAGAATAAGGCCGTTTGATGTTGTTCCAAAGAAAAGGGGCATCATGTTTTCTTTGAAGATAGACCGTGCTGAAGACGTTAAGAATCCTGACATAGAGAAATCTAATGTAATAACTCCGAAGGACATAGAAAGCACACCAGAGACAGATACAGCCTCAGAACAAAGAAATGAGCCCACGCTGACGGGGACATCAAGGACAGATCCTGAAGCATAGGAGATGCCAGAGCTTACAAGTACATAATTCTGTTTGGCTAACGGCCTATGGGCTAATACTCAAACACGTCTGCCTCAATAGGTCTGATATGAGCTGTTTTACAGAAAAGCGCAAATTGCAAGCAAAAATTCATAGAACTATATACCCAAGACCACACTCTTGACCACCGTGTAGTCCTCAATACCATAGATGGAGCCCTCTCTTCCAAAACCGGATTCCTTGACACCACCAAAAGGAAGTGCAGGCTCAGAGATAGCGCCCGTGTTAGCACCAATCATTCCGATTTCAAGAGCCTCAGCGACTCTAAATATTCTGGACGAATCTTGGGTGAAGAAGTAACCGGCCAAACCGACGTCTGTATCGTTTGCAAGTGCAATCACCTCTTCTTCAGACTTGAATTTAATCAAGGGGGCCACGGGGCCAAAAGTTTCTTCTTGGCTTATAATCATATCGGTGGTAACATCACCCAAGACAGTCAACTCGTGGAAGTTTTCACCAATCTCTGGAAGCTGCTTGCCACCGAAAAGAATCTTAGCTCCCTTAAACTGAGCGTCATGTATATGTTCCCTTACCTTTTTCATCGATTTGGAGTGAATCAAAGGACCGTGAGTGACACCCTCATCCAATCCATACCCGATTTTTGTAGTCTTCAATTTCTCAATGAATTTTGAGGTGAACTCATCATAGACATCTTCATGGATAAATAACCGGTTGGCACAGACACAAGTCTGACCACTACTCCTGAATTTGGAAGCAATGGCTCCAGTAACAGCCTTTTCAATATCAGCATCTTCAAACACGATAAAGGGAGCATTTCCACCAAGCTCCATAGACAATTTCTTCAATGTAGAGGACGATTGGCTCATCAAGATCTTTCCGACAGGAGTAGAGCCTGTAAACGATACTTTCTTGATTTTCGGATGTTCACAGATCATTTTACCAACTGAAGGAGAATCAAGAGTTGGCAAAACATTGATGACTCCCTTGGGGAACCCAGCAAGCTCCAGCAAATAAGCGAGAGCCAAAGCAGATAAAGGAGTTTCGGAAGCGGGTTTAATGACCGCAGTACATCCAGCAGCTATTGCAGCACCAAGCTTTCTAGTAATCATTGCAGAAGGAAAATTCCAGGGGGTTAAAATGCCACAGACCCCGACCGGTTGTCTCATGGACAATATCCGGTTTGATGAGTTTGCAGACTGTATAACATTGCCGCCTACTCTTGGAGCCTCTTCGGAGAACCACTGGAAGAATCCGGCCGCATAATTAATCTCACCGTAGGCATCTGCGTATGGCTTTCCATTTTCCAAAACGATGATTTTGGCCAAATCTTCCTGGTTTTCTTTCATCAACCGGTAGAGGTTCAACAAGAGCTCCGATCTGTAGCGGCCTGTAGTAGATTTGAAAGTCTTGAAGGCCTCATTTGCTGCCTCAATTGCTCTGTCATAATCGGCTGCTGAAAACGACGCCACGTCAATGATTTTGGCGTTGGCTTTGGGGTGTAAAGCGGGATTCTCCACTGAGAAAGTCTCAGAACCACTCACCCATTCTCCGTTGATATAGCCCTTAGCGCGAATGAGGTCGGGATTCTTCAAAGAAGATAAGACTTTAGACGAGGATTCCATGGAGTAGCTTCTGACTGTTTTGCAAGCTGAGTTTCTCAACATTCTAATACCAAGAATTGAGGTAGCTGGCAGAAGAAGAAATGGATTGGAAATTGGGTGACGGCTACTCGGATAATAGCAATAGTCCTAGCCGCTAAGAAGGTGCTCCCCGCCGCCAAAGTGCCTGCACAAGTAGCGACCGGTTCCGTGGGAAAGCCGTTGTACCATCGCGAACGGCGCACTCGGGCACTCGCTATCCGACAAGCTCGGACAGGTTTGGACAGGAGCTCCTTGCCATTTCTCCTTTGGCACTCTACTTCTCTTCTCACACTTCTGGCTGTTGGGCAATTATGGTATCTCTGGTGCCGATGACTCATAGGAACTTCCCCACAAAGGGCTGAGGATACGGCCTAGGAACCCCTCTCACCGTATCATTCGTTACTCTTCCACCACCTTCTGTACGATAACACCGACCTCAAGATTCGCAGCCGATTTCTTATTCCTGTGGAACCTTCTGGCAGGTGTACATTCTATACCCACAAGAGCTCAATAGGCTGCAAAAGGGCGGTCTATAGGAACAAATGTGGTAATTAGCATCACAACCAGTTGTGGCTAAACAAACGCTTAGCTATATAAGAGGGCGAAGCTCCATTAACCCATTTCTTCCGTCTGTATTCTTAACATGTCTCTCTCAATTGCCTCTTCGTCTACCATTTTTAGCTCAGCTGAAAACTCAAATAGAAGCCAGGACCCCAGCCTCACCAGCGCTCAATACCAACCAGAAGGCACGCTGGATGCCGCTCCCGACTTATCGACCAACAAAGTAGGAAACAGTTTTGAAATTTGTATCAAGAGGGTGACAGACGATGCCGATCCCTTCAACTCTTTCGAGATCTATCTCACAGGGCCCGGTGTCCAAAGAATAGTGATCCGTTCTGCGAAGCTTGCTTATGAAAGAGCGGTTGTGGTGGACTTCGATATCGATGCTGAAAAGATATCGTTAAACCTTGAACGTTCAAAAAATCTCAATTTACTAAGAATTACAATCCCCAGGCGGGAGCCCACCTCCAGAGTCGAAGTTCTCAGGAGACGACGTCAAAAGGCAGCAGAGAAAAAACTCAGAGCGGAGAAGGGCAGACAGAGGAGATTGCCCGCAGGCGAAACAGAGCCAATGCCTCTTGAGCAGGCCTTCAGAGAGTGTGTGGCTTTGAGTGCCTTGAGAGATGTCTCTCGATTGGTCTAGGCTCAATTTTCTATTCGAATTCAAACATATCTTCCTATATAGTTATCCATTATCTATTAATATATGCCCAAGCACACGATATAGCATGCATGAGCCCCATGGATCATGACCGGCCACACCACTATATTTCAAATGCCCCATGAACATTCTCCTCGCTAGACAAACTTCCCACGTCACTCAACTCATCATCGTCATCTCCGTCACTTGCACCGTCATCCAACTTCTCTGAGATCTGACTGTCCTTAGCGTACTTTTCGACGTAAGACTTTACCGTTTCAATGTATTTAGTCTCATCTTTGTTCATTAAATTAGAAGCATCAGTGTTCAAGGGGTCGCTGGGGTTGGCATAGCGCAACAAATGAGGCAAAAAGTTCTCAAAGATGTTGAGCAAGCCAAACATGGGGGACCACGTCTGGTTGATCACATCAAGACAGACAGAGCCAGAGCTCTCGTCAATATTGGGGTGGTAAATCTTGTTTAGGAACCCGATTGAGGGAGACTTGATGGGGTACTGGTCCGGCAACTCTACTCTAATCTTCCAAGTGCCTCCCAGGTAGGGGGTATCGGAGGGGCCGTGAAACATGACGTAGAACTCCTGGATAGAGTCGTTAATGAGTGTCACATCATGATCACTCATCATGAGATCCATGACATCTTTCTCAATTCTTCTCTTTGGGGAACTCATGGCGGCAAGGGAGGTCGTATTCAAGGGTTGGAGCAGGCGCTAAGGGGCTTGGGGAGACTTTGAGAGGTGACTGAAGAAGCCACGACAAGTGTTCTGGTCAAGAAGCTCAAAGCCGAATGAATGACCTGTGGACGAGCTCTCAAGGGATCTACCAGTTAAAAAGATAAACTGACCTCTTTGAAAGGGTAGCTCTTGCGAATCTGGTCCCAGAGTGTCCTTATCAGTGAGGAGACAAATAGTACTGTGGGATAGGTCTTCAGGTAACCTCCACGGTTGTCAATGCTGAAGTCAGTTACACCGACCTATCGGAATTATAAGGTGAGTAGCAGTTTCCAAGACTTGCGAGTCTTAAAATAAGAGGTGATTAGGACTTGATCTCTGGTGGACTTTCCTTATTTGTAAGGTGTGATTCGCACTAACTCCTACATATGGGGGACTATTGCGGGAGTAGGTCACAGCAAATTGAAGCAAGTGCGGGACAGCCGTGACCTCAGAGCGCGTTGCAACGTCCTGGGGGCCTCACTCTTTCTAGGACTCAGGATGCGGATGATACATTCCCAGTCACACCGTGAGATGAGATCAACAGACTTTTCTCTGGTGCAGCTCAGGCCTTTTTCGATGCAGACTGCTTGTACGTCAGTTCTAGTCCGAGCCCAGCGCACTTACTCTCGCTATTGGTTGCAAACTGAACGCCGTTCGCCACACTATCAAATCTATTGTTCACGTCAGAGAACCAGGAGAACCAGGCCTTGCTAAAATCGTGTATTAATATTATCCTATATACCTATATAACCAAGTTCTGCAGTGCAGCTAAATCTTGATGGCGGGCTGGGCATTCTTCTTGCCAATCTCAACTGCCCAGTCGAGCACAAAAATGGCTTCGCCGTTCTCCAGGAACACGGACTGGGCAGGATAGCTCCCTCTGATGAGCATTCCACCGGGGAGTGTATCAGGGTCTAAAACTGTAGAGTGGTATCCTTCATCTTCGTTCGGGTGTGCATCACCCATTTCAACTTTTCTGGTCCTAAAGGGCACCCCGTGCTTCTTGACTGTTTGGCGGTAGTGCAACTTCTTGAGCGGTCTCTTCTTGACTCGGTAATGGAAAGCTACCCGGTAGGTACAATACTCCGGAAGAACCAAATGTACTTTCTCCGGCATAGGGTCCATTTCGGGGTGGTAGGTGAGAACTTCATCGTGCCCATCAACCATCACTTCCATCCGGACCAAGTCAAGATACTCGCTCTGGAAATCCTGTAATATATCTTCTCTTGTTTTTGATTTTGTCATCTCTGTATATGGTACCTTTCATTTCATGGTGAATCTTGTCCATTTATATACCGAAAGCAATATGGCCATCACCTATAGGCGTTTCTGCTACAGCTTGCCATATTGCATGTGAAATAGGCATTGATCTCATCCTGGATGAAGCCTAGGCGCGAGCTCGCCTCTTTACTATGCTTCTGGCATACAATTGGTTGCAGGTGAAATGGGAAAATAAAGACATGAGCCCGCAAATCTCGTACAGCTCGTTTTAGAATTGAGCATGCAATTGCTAAGTTGTCGTAAGCGTGTCATATTCCCCTGTGGACGGCTGTTTTTAGACACGCCTATATTTTGCGGTATTGTTCCTGGCTGAGACGTGGGCGAAAGAGCACATCGGACGTTGCGATATCGTACGTTGTGCGCTTTCATGTGATAAAGCAGAAACTACGGAGTTGCCCTGGTGGCAAAGACAATAGGGTCCGAATCTTGTTAGCTAGAAATGAACTGTCAAGCTATCACAAGCCAGTATTTATTAGGAATGTGGAGCAGCTCAGTGTCTGGATGACTGACATGGAGTTGGGCATGCTCCATTGCGATCCCCCATCCAAACGATTAGCCGAATTCCATTCTTGATTGACCCAAAATATGGGTCTACCCCGTATCGTCTATGATGACCTATTCTTACCAGATCACGGACCAGAATATTCCAGCCCTCCACGTAAGCTCCATCTCTTTACCTCCCACTTGTAACTCCCACTCTTGTTCTACCTTGTCCTAGATTTTACCTTTTATTTCTATTTGCTGGAGGACCCTACTACGTAGATCAATCCTGATCTTCTCCACATCATACCCTTTCAGCACCGCTCAACTTCACAGCCGCACCGTACTTCTGGAGCTTGGTCAACAACGTATCTCCCTGTTTGATTAACAAGTGATACTGATTATTCTTGTTATCTGGTCTGTTGGTTTCAATGATTCCATTCACCTTATCAATAACACAGTTCAACTTCTTGTTGGGGATAAATTTGCACAAATCCTTGTCCAAGAAGTCAGGGCTAACGTTGAAGTTTTCTGCCATAGATTTCAAAGAGATCGATTTATAACTCTCCAATAACTGGCCATATGCCTTGCATCTCATCTCTCTCAAGAAATAGTTGGCATGTTTATGCAAGTACTTATTTGGAACAAGCAATTCATCGTATGACTGTAATAAGTACTGAAAGAAATAATTGTACTGGCATGCGTAAAGTGAGTTGGTCAAGTTAATCAATGGCTCCAAATGAGGCGCGGAAGAGTAAATCGATAAGATTTCTGGCGAATCCATAATTTTCTCCTTCAAGTCAACCCTATCCAACGCAATAACCCCAGCAACTATCGCATAATGAGCAACCTGGTCGTAGGAGCAAATTTCTGTAGATGTGAAAGTGGCCAAAGAGTCAATTAACGCCTTGGCGGCTTCCGAGAAATTTCTGGTAGCCATCAAGTAAATCCCATTGTATAATTTGTACCTGTTACGCCTTTCCCAATCTCCGCCCTTTTCGATCAAATTCTTGACATGGTCCAAGTTTTTCTTAGCTCCCAAGTAGTCATGGAAGAAAAAATCAACTCTTGCAAGTGTGAGATATATGTCGATCTTGGTTCCTGTGCTTTGAGGTAATTCCAATGCTTTCTTGAACGTCTCGCTTGCGTTCTTACGATCAATGATCTTGGTGTAGTACTCGGCCAATTTGATATAGCAACTAGACGCATCCAACTCGGTTTCATCTTCCCCCTCAGCTTCCTTTATCTGAGCCTTTAATTTTGTGATTTCCTCTTCGTTCTTGGCGCTGAGCTCGCTGTAAAGCGATGCGTCGAACGGGAAGTAATCAAAAGTTTCATGGAGATATTGGTAGTAAGGGGCCAAGTTCTCTGCTTTGATGGACTCAATCACGTCCTGGATAAGCTGCGTCTGCTTGCTGGACTCCTTCTCGATTTTCGAAAAGAGGAATTCCTTCTCAGATAAGCGGTAGTCGGGGATGTTTGGAACATCCGAATCGTAGAACTCCATGGGCGATCGTGACTAGAAACTAATTGAAATCTATGGAAAAATCAAAAAGGCAAGCCGATCACTGTAAGTTCCAAAGTGATGCGTCCCTGGGTCGTAGGTCAATGTGTTGATCTACGAATGAACGCTGTCCTCTAACCATGGCGTTGATGGCAAATCTCGGATTCGTTCAATAATAATATGCAGGAATCCAGTTTGGCTCTGCTAAGAATGGGCAGCAGGGCAACGAGAGCCAGCTGCAGATTGCCCTGGCGCCGGTCCAACATCTACGAATGTGGTCTCCGTGTGGGACCGTATAGGCAAATATTTTGCCGAACACATGAGGAACAATGTGGGGTCGAGATGTGATGGGCCCGCTTCAAGGGCCCTGTTTCCGAGAGAGGCAACGTTCTCAATTGCGGGAACCGAAATTTGATTCCGAAGGACATGTACCGAGCACCAAAAGACCACTTCAAGCTGCTCCAAAAAGCCCAGTGTCTTCAAACGTGTATCGAAGCTGTATCTAAGTTATGAGTACATCTTTGTAATTTTTGGAGGGCTCAATTTTCGTAGCGGAAGACTTAGTGGGAGCTCCATATTAGCCGAACCGTTTTGCGGGGAACCCACAAATCGGACCTTGCAGGGTCCTTATAATCTGCCGACCTTCCGTTGTTTCTGAATTTAGCTCACCACTCTCTTTTCAAAATGTCATTAGACGAAGACATTCCCGCCATTTTCTTAGACCATATCAGCGCCCGTGGCCTTGAGGCCATTAAGGCCACCAAAAAGTTTGTGGAGGAGTACTGTATCCCTGCTGACAGTATCTACCACGAACAGATCCCAGAAAACCCAGCGCTCAGATGGAACGACACGCCCCAAATAACCGAACACCTCAAGAAGAAAGCAAAGCAATTGGGTCTCTGGAACATGTTCTTGTCGAAGCACTACCCCGAGGGCCCTGGGTTCACCAATTTGGAGTACGGACTCATGGCGGGCTACCTTGGCAGGTCTTTTGTGGGCCCTGAGGCTACGAACACCAATGCGCCAGACACTGGAAATATGGAACTATTTGCCAAGTACGGTACCGAGTACCAGAAGACCAAGTGGCTCAAGCCTTTGTTGAACGGTGAGATCAGATCGGCCTTTTTGATGACAGAACGTGGTACTTCCTCGTCCAACGCGCTCAATATCTCGTGCAGCGCCTACCTTAACTCCAACGGGAACTACGTACTCAATGGGGTTAAATGGTTTGCCTCCGGAGCAGGTGACCCCAGAACTGCCGTATGGTTGGTCATGTGTAAGACTGCCGACGACCAGAAGAACCCATACCGTAACCACACCGTTTTAGTCATCGATGCGAAGGCTGCCTTGAGGTCCCGCAAGGCCAAATTTATCCGAGCCCTATCTGTTTTTGGTTACGATGATGCACCCCACGGCCATTGCGAGATTGAATTTAACGACTTTGAGATCCCCAGTAGCGAAATGCCCAACTGTGTTCTTGCGGACGTGGGTAGAGGTTTCGAATTGATCCAGTCACGTCTCGGTCCGGGAAGAATCCACCACTGTATGAGACTTATCGGTGTGGCAGAAAGAGCGTTATTAACGGTTGCCAAGAGAGCGAACCACAGAATTATTTTCGGAAAGCCCATGAAAGACAGGGAGTCTTTCATAACCGCTTTTGCTCAGCACAAAATCAACATCCAAAGATGCCGCTTGCTTGTCTTGAACGCAGCACACAAGATTGACATTTCAAATGCCAAGAGTGCCCAAAAGGAAATTGCCATGGCCAAGATCGAGACTCCTAGAACTGTTCTTGAAGTTTTGGACTGGGGCATCCAGATGTTTGGAGCCGAGGGTGTTTCTCAGGGAACCGACTTGGCCAGAATGTACGCCCATGCCAGAACTTTGAGAATAGCTGACGGACCTGATGAAGCTCATTTGAACCAGTTAGGCAGAGCTTATGCCAAGAAGTTTCCGGATGTGGACGAATACTTTGCCAGAGAGGACCAGAACAGAGACAAGTTATCTAGGTTATAGCGAGAACAGGAATATAAGTCTGCCAAAACTTTGGAAACATAGAATTGTACTTCAAAAAACCAGTGCTCTAATAGTGTGAGTCTCTAGTCTCTTACCTACAGCGGCTAATCGTACCTCTCATTCAGACTAAATGCAAAAAAATCTTCCGTAAAGCAGCCTGACGCTAATACAAATCCGACCTGGAGAAGTCACTCATTAAGCCCTTCGACAATAAGTTTTTTGACCTGATTGTCTGTTCTTTTATCTTTGCCGCTTGTATAGATGCGAGCTCCTTCTCTGCATCAGGGAATGGGATCTGCTGCCATTCACTCAAATGATCATCCTCGGTATCAATGTCCAATTCCCCCAACATTGCCACGTTTTCTCCTCTGATCATGAAGACACCTCTGTAGGCTTCACCGAACCTCTTGTTGTCAGAGTCCAAATAAATTCTTTCTATAGTATCTTGTAACACCACATTGGCAAATTGGTCGAATGTTCGTAAGATGCCGAAAACATTGCGGCCGTCCCTTAAGACAACAAATATCTTCCTATCCACAGATCCCACTAAGGCTGCGGCCGTTGTGAAGGCGTAAGACTCTAAATACAAATCTTCCACATTTGGACCCGGAGACTCAGTCGCGGACTGCTCCTGGGGCTGGGACATCTTTAAGTAGCTGGCAATACAACTGTATCGGTTATACCTCGATGCTGCTCACTGAGTCAAGATTTGGGTTCGTAGGATTTTGGCGTCTCCTAAAGGGCTCTGGTTACCTCGCGGCTGCGATTGCCTTGTCCTGAGCGTAAGTTAAAAACCGACGAGAATTGGTGCGAGCACGTTGGTTGATATGGTACTGCACCGAGAGCGAAGAGTGAAAACCCGATGCCTTTGGCGTACTCTGTCTCACCCGTTGCCATGTCGTTTAATAGTTATAAGGATATTATAGAGGAGGGGGACTTGGTGTTTGCGTTTATTGGGAGAAGCAATATCAAACCCATAACGGTTACAAAAGGAGCGACCTTGAATACTCGATATGGCAGCTTCGATCACGACAGAATGATCGGCATGAGATTCGGAGACCAGATGAGTGGGGTCAGAGAGTACGGATTCATCCATTTGTTGCACCCTTCACCTGAGTTATGGACCATTTCTCTTCCTCACCGCACTCAGATCGTCTACACCCCAGACTCGTCCTACATATTACAGAGGCTTGGGGTCACCGACGGCTCCCGGGTGCTTGAGGCAGGCACGGGGTCAGGCTCCTTCTCGCACTCCTTTTCAAGGGCTGTGGGCCCTAAGGGGAGATTATTTTCGTATGAGTTTCATGAGCCAAGATTCGTGGAGGCAAAAAAAGAGTTTGAGCTCCACGGCTTGTTGGAGTACAACACCTTGATCACCCACAGAGACGTGTGCGAGGGAGGCTTTGAGATTCCCAGTGAAGGCAATCTCAACGCAGACACAGTGTTTTTGGACTTGCCTTCTCCGTGGACGGCCATTCCCCACTTGGGCAAAGTGATAGCCGCAGATCGGAGAGTGGGTATTTGCTGTTTCTCTCCGTGTATCGAGCAAGTCGAAAAGACGGTCGAGGCCCTCCAGAAGGAAAATTGGAGTAGCATTGAGATGGTAGAGGTCTCAGGAAAGCGATGGGAGGCCAGAAAAGACATGGTCAAAGACATTTCGGATGTGGTGAAGAGGTTGAAGGATATCCAGCTGAGAAAATCTAAAGGAATAGAGAACAGAAGACAGGCGGCGGTCCTGGGCACAAAAAGAGATTTCGATGAAGTAGACGCCGATTCTGAGAAGCCAGACAAGTTCCAGAACTTGGACAAAGGATTCAATCCTTTCGGCAAAGGCATGCGAGTCAGGGAGGGAGACCTGCAATGGAAGTGGATTAACGTCACCAAAATAGAGTCCGACGTCAAAAGCCACACTTCCTACTTGACGTTCGCATACATGAACCCCAACAGGAGGATCGTGCAGAATCAGGGACAGTAAACAATGCATACAAACCGCTGTAGGCGAAGGAGTCCGGAAGGACCCGCTGGCCCCGCTGCGCCTTGTACTCGCGCAGAGCCCAATTCGAGGATCAATCGCTCCTGCACACAGGCTCAACCTTCGTTCTTCAACTCACTGACAGCTCCACCTCCTATCCTGAAGCCAGCCAACATCAACACGCAATGAGCGACGTTCCAATAGGTAAGTTGACCAATGGGGTGGCATTTTGGAGACGGTTTTATTTGGAAACGGGATCTGGAATCTGGCCCTGAAATTGATCCCCCGTGGAATGCCAGCCGGAGTTCTGCACAACCCTGAGTGCAACTGATTGGGGCAATCAATGGACCATCCTGTGTTTCATTTATGGGTCGAACAGTGGGGTACAGAATCTTCTTCCATTATTTTCGGTATTGGCACCCATCGCTATTTACCTGGCTGGCGGTTTCACCCAAAGGCCCGCCTCCCTTATCATGCACTTTCCGCTACGTTGAGATTCACAGTCTCTATCTCTGCTCATTACTAACATCAGTTCTCGACCAAGGTACTGGCTTTGTCAAAATCGGAAGGGCAGGTACCAACTTCCCGGACCATACCTTCCCTTCCATTGTCGGCAGGCCCATTTTGCGTGCCGAGGAAAGATCTGGCCTTGTTCCCGACAATTTGGAGATCAAAGACATAATGTGTGGATCAGAAGCCTCTCAAGTGCGTTCACTTCTTCAAATTTCTTACCCCATGGAAAATGGGATCATCAAGAACTGGGAAGACATGGAGCATCTTTGGGACTATGCCTTTTATGAGAGAATGCAGATTCAAACAGAGGGTAAGAAAGTATTGCTCACAGAGCCTCCCATGAACCCCTTGAAGAACAGAGAAACCATGTGCGATGTGATGTTTGAAAAATACCAATTCGGTGGGGTTTATGTGGCCATTCAGGCAGTGTTAGCATTATACGCCCAGGGGTTGAGCTCCGGAGTGGTCGTCGATTCCGGTGATGGTGTCACGCATATTGTTCCCGTTTACGAATCCGTTGTTTTAAATCATTTGACCAGAAGGTTGGATGTTGCTGGCCGTGATGTCACGAGAAACTTGATTAATTTGTTGTTACGCCGTGGTTATGCTTTCAACAGAACTGCTGATTTCGAAACAGTTCGGCAAATCAAAGAAAAGTTGTGCTACGTGTCCTACGACTTAGATTTCGACTCTAAGCTTGCTCACGAAACAACCACCTTGGTTGAATCATATGAGTTGCCTGATGGTAGAGTTATAAAAGTTGGCTCTGAGAGGTTTGAAGCTCCTGAATGTCTTTTCCAGCCAAGTCTTGTGGATGTTGAACAGCCGGGCGTTGGCGAGACACTTTTCAATACTATTCAAGCTGCTGAACTTGACGTCAGATCATCTCTTTTCAAGGCCATCGTTTTATCAGGTGGGTCGTCCATGTACCCAGGGTTGCCTTCTCGGTTGGAAAAGGAATTGAAGCAGTTGTGGTTAACCAAGGTTTTGCACGGTGATTCCACAAGATTGGAGCATTTCAAAGTGAGAATTGAGGACCCGCCTAGAAGAAGACACATGGTCTTCATTGGAGGTGCTGTGTTAGCAAACATCATGGCTGATAAGGAGCATATGTGGATATCCAAGCAGGAATGGGAAGAACAAGGACCTCGCGTTTTGGAAAAATTGGGCCCTCGTTAGTATGATGTTGATGCTGTTGAGGCTAGCACTTGCCTCCATCTATAGCTCTACACTTATGAAAGAAAATAGAAGAACAGTATTTCTACACATCTTCTTGTATAATATATTACAATAAAACGCTGGTGAATGCTATTCTAATTTAATTGACTATTCCTCCCCCCCCCCTGGTTTCTGTTCTATTATCCGTAGTTTAATTCCTCGATCTGTTTAAGAACGGTCTCAACTAGTTGATCATAAATATCTGCAGTAATTAATCCGCTACCCCCAGCTCGATTGTTGATGCCGAAGTTGACCGCCGAATGCACTAAGTCTCTGATGAAGTCCTCGTTCACGATCTTCGGATGTAAAAAGTCGCTGTTCAAACATTGTTCAATGCTGTACCTTTCGCTTGGATTCCTGGTTAAACATTTCTGCATGAGTTCTATTGCACTTTGAGGAACTTTAAGTCCACCTAAGCCGGTGTTCGGGTATTGAATCCTAACCTGAGGATTCATAATAGCCA
This sequence comes from Chernovozyma palmyrensis, assembly GCA_030558275.1. Taxonomy (NCBI): domain Eukaryota; kingdom Fungi; phylum Ascomycota; class Pichiomycetes; order Serinales; family Debaryomycetaceae; genus Chernovozyma; species Chernovozyma palmyrensis. Next base: position 216,170 of record JAJMSF010000006.1, read on the forward strand.
TGATCCGTTGATTTCCAGAATAACTCCCATAGGGTAATTTACCATAAATCATTTGGTAAATAATACACCCACATGACCATACATCCGACGGCATTCCGGCTTTCCAGGTGTTTTTCTGTGCATGGACTAGGTTTTGGTCTGGCATCGGCAAACCGGTGAAACCCTGGTTAACTTCAATTAAAGCTTCCGGTGCCATATAGTTGGGTGTCCCTATTAATGATTCCCTGTATATGTTTGCGGTATGTTCTGGGACGGCATTGGCAATGCCAAAATCAATAATTTTCAAGATACCACGAACAAAGAGAAAGTTGGCTGGCTTCAAGTCACTATGAACAATTCCTGACTCGTGCACTGCGTGAACGCACTTTAAAATTTCAATGGCGTGGAACCTTACAAAGTTAAGGTCCAACTTCTGATTTGCTTTCAATTTGCTTTGAAATACGTGTGCCAAATCAGTATCTCCACATTCCATCACTAGGTAAATGGATCCATCCCCTATGGCATGGTCCACAAGCTTCACCACCCGGTCTGAGTCTTTAAGTTTTAAAAGAAGATCGATCTCTCCCTTGAAACCCTTTACGCACGATTCATCAAACTGGTCAAAGGAGACTTTCTTGATTGCATAGAGTTTATTGTTGGAAAGCGCCTTCACTTTGTATACCTTGGAGGTTCCTCCTCTTCCAAGAAGTTCCAACTTTTCGTACTGGATGCCATTTATTGTTAAGCATTTCTTCTTTTTGTCCGACATACCAGTATCAATGGTGGTATGGTTGGAAACTGCACTTGGACCGCTAACCGACACACACTCGGGATTAGCAGGCGGCAAAGCTGCTGGTTTGCTGCTCGGTATAGAATTTGCAGGTTGAGAATGCAGAAGAACAGGGGAATTCAGTGATTGGGCATGATTTATAGGAAAGTTGGGCTTTCTAAACTCATTACTATTTCGCTGTTGTTCATGTTGTAAATATCTTTCGTTAAGTGTCATTACTGGGCTCTTTTTTTCCGTTGGTTCTCGGAATGCGTTGGATTGAGGTTCTTGGACTCCGTTTTCAAGTATGGGCTGGGGCTCCTGGCGAGACATTACGACATCTTCCATTTGGTTTCGCTCGAATTGTTTTATCTTTTGCCTTTCTAATTCATTCAATTTCTTCTGCTGCTCTATCCTATCCCTCAACTCTTCGCTCTTCTTGACAGAAATGAAGTCTAGTTCCTTCAGCTCCACAGAAAAGATGTTGTCGCTTTTTGCTCTATGTGGGGACGGCGTTCGGCGCATTGTGGGAGAAATGTTGAGATCAAAACTTGGAGCTGGCCTAGTCAAGACCAGCTCGTTATCGTTATTAAAAGATGTCGAGCTTTGGGAAATCCCACGTTTAGGAGGACCAAGTTTGCCGAACCTTCGGGATCCTCTCATTTTTTTGATGCTACTAACTTGCAGAGAACTGCTATTGCTATTCTGATTTCTGGTCAACTTGAGACTGAAGGGATCATTTGGTGAGGTCATGGTAGCCATCTTTTCTGAAAAACTTCTATGTGATGAGTTATTAGTGACTATATCTGGGTCGTTTTCGGAATATGAGTGGTTATTGGTAGTGTAAGACGAATGCCCTGTCATGTTGTTCTCGGTGTCCTGGAACACAGAAAAGTTAGAGCTTGAGACTGTGGTGCCAATTGGGTTTTCTCCAATTTCTTGTCTAGAATGGTAATGCATAGGGGTAGTGGTCATATGTTGTTCCAGTTGGTCGAGCTCTCGGTTCCTAAGGGGGCTCTCCCGATTCAGTTCATTGAATCGCACGGAAAGCTTCTCTTTAAGACCATTTTTGGAGCTTTCAGGAAAGTCCAACTCATAAATGCCTGTAATCTGTACCAGTGGTTTCGATTGTTTATTGGTTAAGCCAGGGCTGTTCTTTTCGCCTAGCAATGCTCGGGAGTATGCACTCAATGCAGGGGGCAAAAATGTATTATCGTCATCCTGGTGCTCTACCAAATGCCTTTTGAACAGAACCGCCCGTGGGATGTTATTCTCGGCCTGAGTTATATCTTTAAGAGGCATCTATCTGTCATTAAGTAGCCGTGTTATGAAATATAAAGAGTGCAGCAGGAACGCGTATTGAATGGGAGTGAAGACAAACCACGTATATCAAATGAGTGTAATATGAAGGTCAGAGTCGAATGCTCGACTATGGGATATATGAGTGAATGAAGGAATGCAAAGCGTAGGTCTCAGGTTTCAATAGCTCTTTGTAGTGTTGATTTTGTAAACAAAGGAATGGCGCCTAAAGTGGTACAAAAATGCTGCAACGTATACAGGATCTTCCCTTGGTAGGGGGATGAGCACGATCGAGATGTAATGTGGATAGACATGGAATACGGAACAGAGATACCAAGAGTTACAGTAGAATTGAAACCATAGTGTTAAAACTACCTGACATTAACCACTGATGCAATACAACAAAAAAAAAGAAAAGAAGTTGTTGGAGCAGATGCTCCACGGCAGGTTCGAACTGTCGACCTTCAGATAACACAATTAATTGCTTAACTATGAGACTGACGCTCTACCGACTGAGCTAGTGAAGCAACTTCTGGTATCTAGTTTGAACAAAAGTAAACTAATGGTGATTCGACAAATTTTGTGGCAAAATGATACATATACAGCTGGGAAGACTATGTAAACATGCATAACTACGTCGGTAGGTCTCTAATATTCCAAAGTGAAAAGAATTATCTTTTGCAGATGTCATAGCGGTTCATCCTTTCACTCTCTTCAGTGTTCCATTGCTCTACCTTCTGGCGTATCTCGGTCGTGCATAGACGCATTCTAAAATTTTGTCGATCACCGCTAACTCGGCTTGACACTTGGCTCGAGCCAACAGCAATAATTGTTACTGTATCCCTACATTACCGTTACAATGGTTAAATTGACTCAAATTGACGACGAGACTTCTGCCACCTTTGAGCAGGCTCCACAAGCTGGAGACAAGAATGAGGTTTATAGCGAAAGCGAGGAGTCCGAATCGGATTCAGACATCGATGACGACTTCGATCTTGAAAATGAAACTTTGTATGACAGAGTTGTTGCTTTGAGAGATATCATTCCCCCACAGCAAAGAGACCAGATTGCCTTCGCTACCGAATCTATAAAATCCTACTTAACTTCAGGTGTCAATAAGACCGGGAACTTATTGTGGGTCTTGACATCTTCAGCCTTATTGTTAGGTGTCCCATTATCATTGGCAATTTTATCTGAGACCCAGTTGCAAGAGATGGAAAAGGAAATGCAATTACAGCAATCTGCTCAAGACGTCTTGGCTCCTGGATCTGAAAACGCTTTCCAAAAGGAACTGCCAAGAGCGTAGGTGGATGATTCTGTACATAGGTAAATGATATAGTTGAAAGAATAGTGTAGGTCAGTGTTCTGGCCGAATTTCAATCGGAAGGATTAATGCAAATTACACACGAATACGAAAGATGTTCATTTTTTAATGGGACACAACTCATCTGAATATAAGACGAATTGGACACTCTAGATGTAGGTTCTATCTCTAAATGTTGGGGGTATGTGTAACCTTTCTCCATCACCTGTCTCACCACCTGGCAATTTGTTTTTCTGTGCTATCTTTGAGTCCCTGCTTCCTAAATTTTCACATGCTTGATCGACAAGGTGTAGATATCCAAGTAGGTGGTAATCTCATAAATAATATCGTTGACAAACATACCATGGATACCCAAAGTCAAACCAAGCCCCAACCATGTCAATGCTCCCAAAACGGTATTGTAGTCAAACTTGTAAAAATCCACAAGCACTTTAGCCAAGATTAGCTGAATCAAAGGTAAGAACATTGGGGCTTGAATGAATGGAAAATCCTGTTTGGTCAAATGAGCTAAGATGATTCTGCCCACGGAAAATGCAATAGTTAACCCAATTGAAAGTAGGACAGGAAATGTGTAGGTTGGCAAAATGTGTGGGTGGTACCAAATAAGTAATATTATTGAAGAATAATAGATGAAAAAGGGATACAATCCCTTTGTGGAGTCTCTGATCAACTGCTTTCTTTGAATAGGACTAAGCGATTCTTGGCTCTTGTAATATTTCTTGACATTACCGATAGCTTCAGAAATATTGAAATATAATGCCGGAACTCCGATAATTAAGTATATTTTGGATGAGTTCAAACTGAAGTCAGCGGGGCCCCCAATAGAACTTAAATCAAACTCAGCAAGCTTCATTTTCCAAATACCAGGACCACAAATTCCCGTTAAAACATACAACGAGCAAATCAACAATATGCCCTCCACGGGACCGCTGAATTTGGACAAGAATAACGTGTGAGTGTGGTATTCTTCCCAAGTGGAAGAGTAGAAGTTGCACACGGAAGCAAATTGGGAAATAAGAAGTAAATATCCCCTTCCGACCTGGAAAACCGACCCAAAAACAATTATACCAAGAGAAGTATTAATTGCATCAATGGAGTGGTCGAAAAGCTCACCCAATGGCCCACTTTGTTTAGTTCTTCTTGCGTGGCAGCCATCGCAGCCATCAAAAGTCTGGTACATGAAGAGGCCAAAGGCATAGAAAAAGTAACACCATCTTGGGGAGTCTTGGCTCAATGTAGGGTCATAGTAGAACACTACAAATAAGTTTGCAATGACAAAGAACAAGCCCAAAAGTGTAATGACGTTAGGAGCCATCCAAAGGGGGAAGACCTGAACAAAATGGTTCCACCATCTCTTCAAAACAAGTCTCGAGATGATGGAATGGTCTTCAGAAGAGTATTTGTACAACTTCAAGTTGTGAAGTTTATCGGCAGGTATAAAAAACCCCATTTCGAAGTATAAGAAGGACCGAAGGAAAAACGAGGAGGAAGAATAGCAGGTAGCTCAACATTACCCAGATCTAATCAGGCCCATGTGGTTTGGCATTTTGTGTCATTTCGAAGAAAGAAAAATTGGGTGCAAATCTCGACCGTTAGCCGTGGATGGTAAAAGCGACTACAGTGATGGAAGGACACTGGAGCACTTTAAAATTGGGCAAAAAGGCAATAGAGCACCTAAACTAGCCATTCGGTCACATTAAAAAACATTTAGTGTTTACTTAGATTTAGTGTTTCAGAAAGTCGAATTTTCGAGAGCGTTTAGATTCGTTGTCAAAAATATTATATGCTGATAGCAATTCAAAGCCTCAAGAAGTGAGCAGTTGGAAAGAGAAAATCTGTAGAGAGAAATAATTGTGAGGTAGCGAAACAAGTGAGTTTGACTTCAGAACATTATAATCATAATCCCTATTATGATAGACTGTGTTATGAGTTGTGCCAAGATTTCGGAGGCTGAATTCTCACCAATCAGCCTCCACTAATCGAGGATCCTCGCATGATCATAAATCTAGCATTATGAGCACTACACTATGGGCTCCACGACCAAAACGCAGAACTCGTAGACCATAACTAAGAGAATAAGGCACGTTGATAGTGGGGATAGGAAGTAATTGAGGTCATTCCGTGTTGCAATGTGCTTGAAGGCTGAGCCTCGTAGTTCAACGCTCGCGTGGGTGTGCGGATTCAGGAGGTGATCCTTGACAGATAAGGACATGAGCCGATTCTTTGAATTAACAAGCAATTTAATTTGATAGTTGCTGGCAGCTTGGCACGCTATAGTGATGACTACTGTCACCACTAGCATTTATACTAGTTATTGCCGTTAACTACCGTGTAGTTTCTGACACTGGACTTACTCCCTGCACTTGCCTCTGCAATTTGGGCACTATTTCCGGCATTTTTGGTAATCTCCCGAGCCACTCAGTTGCACAAACGAAACTCATAACGCTTCGCCACGTCAAACCTTGATTTTGGATCAAAAAATGACCCCTACTTTAACGAATAGGACCCCACAATAATTCATCCATGCACCCAGACACGGGCCGATGATCGTGGGGCAGCGGCTGAGTACGCGCTTCAGATGCGATAACGAAGAGCACCTTGAGATGCAATTCAGGTTCCCAAGACCTACGAGCTTTCACCCTGTATATATGTAATTGAACCAGCACAAAGCCATGTCAGGATTTTGAAAGCGATTACCCCATAATCACAGCCATTACGGCTACCCCAATACTCTCCCTCGCTCACAAAGGGTTCGTATATTGTGCGGCATGTAACCAATGACGCAGGATATCATTTCCGACCCCCAAAAACAGTCAGCCGCTTTCGGCTACACGAAATTTCTGCTGCTTTCAAGTATAAATAAGAGCCGGTTTCTGGCAGAGGTGAGAATTTGGGAAATTATATCATCTAACACCCACATCACAACCACATAAGAAGATAATACTCCAATATGACAGTCGAATCTAACTCTTTCGAGGAGGAACAGTACCAGCGCCCTATCAGTGCTCAGCCCTCATTGAAGCCCGACATGGTGGTGAAGAATTTTGCCAGAACATTCGAAACACCCCCAGGCGGATCGTACCAGAATTTCATCGAGTCAATGGGCAGACTTTTCGGCACCTGTGGGGTCTTTTGCTGCCTTTGTAGTAATCCCTACAAAGAAGTCAAACAGGGAGAAGTGGGACTCATCCAGACATTTGGTGCCCTTTCAAGAACAGTTGAGCCTGGTCTTTGCTACGTAAACACGTGGTCTGAGAAACTCTACAAGGTCAATATCAAAATTAACATTCGGGAAATCCCTGCTCAGAGTTCGTTCACCAAGGATAATGTGAGCGTGGTGATTACGTCTGTTGTTTACTACAACATTGTGGACCCACAGAAAGCCATTTATTCCATATCTGACATTGATGAAGCCATTATCGAAAGAACCCAGACTACTCTTCGTGATGTGATTGGCTGCAGAACGTTACAGGAGGTGGTTGAGAAGAGAGAGGAGATTGCCGAGGCCATCGAACAGATCATTTCCAAGACCGCCTTTGATTGGGGTGTCCATATCGAGTCTATTCTCATCAAAGACTTGCAATTGCCTCCTCAAGTCCAATCCTCATTGTCAATGGCTGCTGAAGCTAAGAGGATCGGTGAAAGTAAGATTATCAACGCTAAGGCCGAAGTTGAAAGTGCAAAGCTTATGAGGAAGGCCGCCGATATCTTGGCTTCGAAGCCTGCCATGCAAATCAGATACTTGGATGCCATGCAGAATATGGCCAAGAGTCCTGGTTCAAGGGTTATCTTCATGCCATCGGCACAGGAAATTGAGAGAATGGCTGGCTCCAACGTCTCCAATGGTGGAAATACCCAACCTTCTCAGGGGAATCTTGAGGTAGAGTCCGACTGGGCCAACACCGAGCTTTCTCCAGCAAACACTGGTCGCCAGAAGATGATGGCTGATACCATCGCCTTGCAAGAGGCAATGAAAAATTAGGCGGAGCACGCCATTGAATTGTTAGTGACTTTCAATTCTCAGCCCCAAGTCTGCTGTGATTTAGGCACGGAAAAGTGCAATTGTGCCAATATCCCGCCATATTTTAATTTGATATTTATTTACTCATTCTGTAAAGCCAGACTCTTTTCTCCGGCGCCAGTACTTCAGAGTAGCTTCCTCTATGTCCTGTTGTGTTATTGTCGACTTAATAAATTGCATAACGTCAGTAACAAGGGATTTTTTCAATTTCTCGTCGTCTTCATTTGATTTTCCACCATCTGGGTGGGTCTTATGAAAGCGCAGGTTCTTGGGATTCCGATCAGACAGCCAGATGCCACTATTCAATGGGGCGCACTCTTTCGAATAAGTAGTCTTTTCTTCGACTTTTTGTCCTGGTAGTGACTCTGGTACTGGCCTTACTTCCCCTGCCCGAGACAGAATCATTTGTGAGTAGAAGGATCGTCCAGGGGCCGAAGCAAGTTCTGCCTCTTCCCTTTCTTTTACAGCCCTCTCAAGCTGCTCTGCCTGGCGCTGCTGAAGGTCGTAACTTTCGCTGGTAAACACGAGAGCATCAGGGTTTTCACTGAGATACAGCACCAACTTCTTATCTCGCAGTTGTTTCTGAGCCACTAGCTGGTCCTGGAGTCGCAAGTTCTTTGCCTCAAGAACATTGTTCAAGAATTGGGACGATGATCGCTTGGCTTTTGCGTCTGGTTCGGGAGCCTCAAAGTCAACCACAGTGGTTTTCTCAGCGTTATCAACAAGCCGGGCTATCTTACGGGATTTTTCTGCCATTGCTGAAATGAAGTCCAGGCCATCATCACCGTCCGAGTCGTCGGAACCAAAGGCAGAAGCGGCCGTTGGGGCAGCAGAATTCCCAAAAGGTCTCAGAGGGCTTCCAGAGACTTTTCCAGGCGCCTTCCGTTTCAAGCTGAAGTTCATGTGATGTGTTGAGAGTCCACATGCGCCAGATTGTAGTTCCGTGGGGCCTTGATGGCAGTGGCTGCGGCACCCACACACCGTACGCGCGCTCAAAATTGATAGCGACCACCGGCCTACTGCATATACACCGCAAAAAGGACACTGGCCCGGATACCCTTGAGTTGATTTAGACTAAGGCAATTCCCGACTGGCAATCACAAAGTGCTACTGCTGACACTTTATCAATAGGACACCAATTGAGGATGAATGGCTCAGGTTTTGATTGGCTCCAGGTCAGCTCCAACACCAGTAGTGGCACTGTTCTGCCTGCTCCCGTTGTTTCCTTTGGCAATAGTGACCCTAATCAACCAACCACGCTAAAGTTGGCGAATGGCATAGATAATTCTTTAGACGGGCAATTACTATCGGCTTCATCTTCTGAGTCTATTACAGAAACCCCCACTCTCCAGAGACCTGCAGCCAAATATCTAGGCGCCAACTATAATGCTAGCTCTATGCTCAATGTTCCCACCAGCACCAACAGTCCCAGTCCCACCCCTATTCCATTTGCATCAGCTTCTAACTCGAACCTCCCCCGGTCTCACGCTAACTCCGTGACTTCTATCAATTACACATCCCAAGCGGACGATAGCAGCAGCCCGTTGTCCTTGCAGACCCACGAATTGACTTTCCAAGAATCGAAGACATACATGCGATGGTATAGCGACATTCTAGCTCGAACCAACTCTCGCACTATATCCATGGCAGATGTGTACTCATTTTTGAGCAATTTCAAAATCCCTGAACACTCGAAGGACAAAATCAACAAGATCTTCGCCAAGAACTTGCATTCAATCAACATTGGGGAGTTTTTTGCATTACTAAGATTGATATCTCACACCTTGAAAGGCTTGGAACCGTCAAGAAAATGTATACGGATCCAGACGTCCCCCCCTAAGCCCCCCTCCATTCTTTCAAAGAAGAGGCACACGGAGGAAGACGATCATGAGCCCGATTACAATTCTGAGAGAAACAGCAGTCAAAACAGCGCTAACGACTCTGAATCTTCGTCATTTATAAAGCCTCAGTTGGATTTGGACAGTTTCACGCAATTCATGCTCACAGGCGAAAGGCCAGACGAGAACCACCAGAAAAAGAGGTCCAAAAAGTCGAAAACCGTCAAGTTTTCTGATCAAATAGTGACAGATGTGCATGACGCAGATTCGATAAACAACCAGGCGGTATCCCCATCACCCCAGCCTACGGGCGACATTGACTACTCCTTGCCGATGGACCAATTATTGGGCAAGATCAAGCAATCGCAACTGGTACATCCCGTGGACGAAGAGGAGAGGGAAATTCTCAAAGATATGGAGTCTCAGATAAATCATTTCCACAATTTGAATACAGTGGACACCATGACCTCTGGAGCGCATACAGCGCATGAAAGTACTTTACGCCAGCCTCAGTTGCTTCGCCCAAATATGACCGGACCAGCACAAATGGCTACCATGTTCAGCCCTTCTCCAGAGCCAGTAGAGCTGTTCATGAAACCAAATATGACGGGACCAAATCAAATGGCCCAATTGAAGCCGAATATTACCGGACCAGCAGATGTGGCGAGACTTTTTAGTCCTAATGCCGTTGAACCACCGAAGATATCGCTACAATCTTTCACAGACCAGATGACAGGAAATACGTTTTCAAATACCCTACAAAATTCTAGGACGACCCTTGCTGGCTCGCCTCTGAAACCGAGTACCAGTACCGGAATACAGGACTATGAACAGGCGCATTCTAATAGCTTGCTTGTTGCAAATGAGCTAACGCCGAACAACCACACTAACTCTATGAATTACAGCAACCGACCCTTGCCACCACCTCCAGTTCCTCGTAGAGGTCGGTCACTTTCGTCTCCAATCCCGCATCCGCCAAGCCCTAATGCCCCCCCTCCGAGAATTGTCTCTCCGTCGGTTTCCGGACATCCACCACAGGACTACACGTCTACCTCTATGTACCCGCCGGTACCTCCGCCTCGTGTCGTGAGTGGGCCTTCGTCGACGAATTTTGCTAGAGTTCCACCACCTCCGCCGCCCTCTCGAAGGAAAACACTAGGAACGTCTCCTCCACCTGCACTACCGCCAAAGGTGAGCATCCCAACGCCCACGCCACCTGTCCAACCCAATAGCATGTATGCCACAACGGCAGGAAGCAACAGCACTGCTGACTTATTGACCGATCTAAAGGCTCTACAGGACGAGGTCGACAGAATTCAAACCATGACAGGGGGATTTTAGTTTATAGATGACCTATTTATATACCTCGATGATGGCCCCAAAGAGTAAGGGATTTATATAAGAACCCAGCGGTTCAGGATATTCCTGTTATTTCGAATAGAACAAACATAATATGAGACGTGTATACGCTTGACGAACATGTTGCAATATTCGGCCATATTGATCATTAAAAGATTCTCAGGAGTCAACGTTTAAATTCAAAGAGCCTAAATCAAGATCCATTACCTCGTAGCCAAGCTTTTCCATTTGCTTAGGGTACCTCCTCATGTTGTAGAATTGCAAGAGGCCGCGTAATGCAATCTCTTGACCATAAGAGTTATTGAAATCATTCTCCAAATCTTTCCCAGAGAGCCAACTGTCACGCAAGCTGAGTTTGCTATGCAAGTAAACCTGGGAAATAAGCTCCATGTTATTTGATTTCCACTTACGGCCCTGGTAAGGAATTAACTTCTTGAGCATTTTCAATATTGGTTTACTAAAGTAGTCATTATTGTAATGGATGATGATCATTTTGAATGCATCAGAGGGCTTGAGATCACTTAAGGTCAACGTTCGCTGGGTCTTGTTATCAAGTAAGACTCTGTTGCCTATATCTAGAATATTAACCAAACTGAAACAATAGTTTGAGTTAAATTTGTCAATCATGATGTTATTGATATTACTGCTATCATTCGTGACTGGAAACTCCACAATAGGAATTTTATTTATGAACTCGTACTTATAGTGCTCTGGAAATTGGTTCAAACAGTTGTTGAAAAATTCAAATTTGGGTAATTCGATCTTGGGGTTGATTATTTTGTTCTGATACTTACTCTCCAATTCTGACGAATTGTGATCACGGCCATAATCTGCGTTTTTCAGCTGTTCAATATTGGTATTGTTGAAGCTAACACTCAAGAAATCTATCATCACTGAATGATACTGCTGATCAAATAGTAGGCTGGATAGATACCAGTATTTCAATATATGGTTCTTTTTGAACCAACGAAGTAGAAGTGAAATGATGGCCGTTGATGCCTTCAAGGTGAGCTCTTTAACATTGGCAACTTCAAGCTGTTGCATCAACATGAACTCAATCTTTTCTCTCGTCTGATGAACTTCCTGTGTCGCACCACTTTCTTCTAACTGCTTGATGAAACTGCATGTTTCAGGATTCAATTCTCGTTCGGGAAAGTTTAAGTCGTAATCGAACCGGTTCGACTTGATGGTTTCTACCAACACTTCAATGAAAGAGTTGAGACGCTCCATATTCTTGCTGTAAAACGTTTCCACCCTCCCTAATGACTTAATTTGCTCTTTGTTCGTTCGATATTTTTCTATCAACTCATCGTCATACTCAAATTCATTTCTGGCCGCGTCATTTGTCTCATACTCGCTCTGATAGCCTCTCTCTTGTCTCATGAACTTTTGCCGCTCTGTCCACAATTGAATATTAGAATAGCTTTCATAAACGGAATTTTTGAGAATTTCATCCGCCTCCTTAATTGCATAAGGCACCTCTATTTCGTCTGACGTTGGGTATATGAATGGCATCGCTTGATTAAGATGGTACAGCTTGCGAATCTTCTCGCCACCTGACATATAATCGGAGGGAGTAGGAGGAGGAGAAGGAACAGGGGTAGCTATATGCACAGTATTAGTGGGAAGCTGGCTCGACACGGTGTGTGTTCTATTTGTTTTGGGTATTTCAATCAAATTTGATAATGAATTAGAGTTTTCGTTCATGGCCATGTAGAACAGGTAATTGTGGTTATTTTCGTATGCCTCGTCATCTAGAAGCGGTGAAAGGGAGGAACGTCGTGCCCTGGGTTCTGCTACTGTCTGAACACTTGCTTTCTTTCCTTCTCTCGCTTCGCGGGCTGTCGCAAAATCAAGAGGATCTTTCTTAATCAAGTCGTTTCCCATGAAAAGGGGGTACTTCGATAACAAGTCTTCTCTAAAAGCAAAATAGTCAAGCGGAGAGCATGTTAGTTTGCTTTTAGAATTTTCTTCTCCTTTGCCAAGCTCGTAGAGTTCACACAAAAAGTCATCAGTTTCCTTCAACTGTTGCGTACCACCCATTTCAACTAGTACTAACTTCCAGACAATGAAGATTAAAGAGCGAATCCGGTAGGCAGAGTTGGGTTTCCACTTCCAGTGCTCAATAAATTTAAGTATGAGCAGAAGAATGTCTCTGCCGCTCACTATGTCTCGGAGTTCTGGAAACAATTCTGTGTTGTCCAAGTAAACATTAAGCACAAAATAGAGCAATGTAAGTGCACGAAAGTAGTTAGACTGGGCCGCTGGCGAGAGACTCAGATCCCCCGGTTTCTCATCCATATCAATTTGTATGCGCTCAGTAATGAAGATCTCGATGAGGTCGAGCACTTCGTTTAAAATACCCCACAGATACAAGTCAGTGGTGTTTTTAACAATGGCGTTGATCTGCTCATCTTTGGAGGAAACCTCTTGATATTTCCCCATCGAGTAATAGGCGACGACCAGTAGGAAGTCAGATGTTGAGTCGGCCCACATGGTGTGCAGCTCCTCCCGGAAAGATTTGATTGACTCCTGGAGTAGATTAGCCTCCAGAGTCCCAGAAAGAGCAAGCTGGGCATATTTTGCACTCAAATAGTTTAGCGGTCCGATGACATTAAGGTCATTGAAAGTGAACCACTCACTGATTTCGTCAGATAGGCTCCCGTAATCTTTGTACTCGTACAAGAGGTGGGACTTCTCCACAAGAAACTGGTAGCCATTCTCAACGGAGCCAATATTGGTCCAATGGTCCAAGTTTCCAATTCGCCCTATGTCTGCATTCATATCATCGGGCCCCAGGCTGCCCTTTGTGATCTGGTCCGCACGAGCATTGAGCTTGTTCTGGAATGTCTGGTCAAAATCGCTACCTTGTAACTCCTCGCGAGTTTTGGCATCCGGATGATCAATTATCAGGTCCTCCAATTGGTCAATCAGTATAACCTCATTATCCATATTTGTGGTGGCAGGAGAAAGTCCCCCTGGTGCAACTCTAGCTGGAACTCAGATCACGTTTGACTTAATCACAACGGGCCTGCACACAAGACACCTTTTTTTCACTTCTTTGATCCGCATCTTGGGCAACTCGAAAGAAGTTCATCATCCACTTACAACACTCGCCACTTCACCCACCTGGCAGCTGATTTTGTCATGAATAGCATAGAGCAGGCAGTGAATTTAAAGGTCAAAGTCACCACTTTGTTGGACCAATCTACCACCGGTTACATATATGCTTATTCACCTGTTCATGAACTCTTATCTTTGAGGTTGACCAGCAACAGCAATACCAAAGCCCAGAAGCCGGAAAGCTATAAGTTTATCAATACTGCATTCATTAAAACTATTCAAGTATTACCCCCTTTTCCCAAAAAGAACCAAAATGCTATAAGCCCTAATAATAATACAACTAATAATAAGCATCCACAACAGCATCAGCATCAAAATTCGCATCAGCATTCACCGTCGCCGCCTCCTGGACCTCCCAACCCCGTTTTGACCCAATTGTCTATCAATGAGCTTGAGAGCACTTTAAATAGAGCAGTAGCTAGTCACAAAAAGATGCTTGGCAAATCCAAAAACCCCAAGGCTTCTCGCACCGGTGTTGTATTGTTTGAGGCGCTCTACTCAAAGTTCGATGATGTGCAATGGGATGACGACGCAAACATCATTGTTAACAAGGAAATCAAAATATCCAAGCCATACCTTGTCAAGCCTGCGACGCTTAGCAAATTAGTCGAAACCACCAAGCTTTATGATAAAGTCAGTCATGCGCTCAAAGAGTTCTGGCACAATTTCGAAAGCGACAAAATTGGCGGATAATTTTATAGATAGCAAGAATTTCAATGACATTATCTCTTCCCATTTGTAGCGCGATGTGTGGATGAAAGCTCTCGAAAACACACCAACTCCCGCTGTGCCTAGCTTGAGCTTCACGTCTGCCTGGTCTTCCATTTGATCTCGATCACTTCAAATAGTTGCACTCCTTTATGTCGAGTGCCCTTGAATCCGTCCATTTCGCTCCATGTAAATCTCATCTTGGGATTCGGCTGCGAAAACGATTCGTACGCTATGTTGAACCAACACGAACACCAGCTGCCCACCTTCACTTGGATGTCTCTAGCAACAAACTTTAGATCTAGGGGAACGATATCTACGAAGCCCCTGACATTCACTTCAGACTTCTCAAAGGTGTGAATGTGCTGAATTGTTAGGCCTTTGTTGGCGGTCTGTGCATATCGGCTCAAAGATACACCTAGCCTCAGGATCTGTTTCTTGGTACTCAACCACGCCACAAGCCCAAAAATCCGTATGGAGATCACAATTATTTCTGAAGGAGCACTAGACACGCAGTATTTGTAAAGATGTTTGGATCCTAGACAACTGTACCAATATTTAAGATACATTACCTGTGACTTGATGGACACCCCTTGGCCTGCGAAAGACCTCATTCTCTTTCTGGTGTAGATGTTAATCGCTGCCTCTACTGTGTACCGATGTCGATACATTAAATAACAGCAGCAAATGGTCCCCGAGCGTCCCTTTCCAGCTTCACAATGTAGCACGGCCACGTTCTTGATGTCCGACCGCAAGAAGTCGTCAATACTCTTCACAGCTGCCTCTATCAATTGCAAACTTGGGGGCTGGTGGTCGGGAAATGGGAAATAATGCACTCTATTAGCCACATCTGATCTTTTATACTGCTCACCCTCCCCCCTGAAGTTCCAGATGCACCAACTGTTGCCATGGTGGGCGTTGAGAAATTTGACAACATCCTCGACGGGATGTCTGTAGAAAGACTTCCACGAGTTGTTCACGGGCCCAGAAGACACAATTATCCTTGATGTGATATATGAAAGATCGAGCAGCTGATCCGAGACAGGATCGTAATGCACTTGCTTTGGAGAGGCCACCACAGACCTCAAGAGTGACTTCATGGTAAAAAGAAGCTCACCGCCTACGTAGTTGCAACATCATTTGGTAGTAATTGCGGCACCTGTCGACACAAGCACAACCATCTACACATACCATGAACATCCCCCATCTGAGTTAACTATAAAAATATACAGAACAACCAGTCAACGCCAGAATTCAAAAACAAATAAGCAGCTTTCTTTCTTGTCTGTAACCGTCAAAGCTTGGTCACATCCACTGGTGGCTCAATTGCAATTGAAAACAGAAAAGATGTTCATCATCACGTATAATTCATCTTATTTATTTCATGTTTTGTTTTATGCATCTATCCCCTTAAGCCACGGTCAGCATGCCTCTGGAAGCTAACGCCTCTTGGATCTTGGCAGTCAAAAATGGATCACTCTTAAGTCTTTTTTGCATCTTGGTGGCTTCCGCAAAAGAAGTGGCTTGGATCTTCTCGTCGATGGTTCTGGCCAAATTGGAAGATTCCTCAAACAAAACAATGGCTTCATCGACCTGGTCATTTTGTAATTTGATTTGGGCTAAGGAAATTCTAGCAAGCTCAGACTTTGGATCCAACTCGCAAGCTTCAGTCAATAATTTCTCTGCTTCATCAAGATGTTGAAGGCCTTCTCTGGAGATTAATGAAGCCTTGTTCACTAATGGCAAAGCGCCAACAGAAATCTTGGTTAAAGCCTTTTGCAATTTACTGGAAGTGTCGAATTGTTTACAAGCGCCTTCGATATCTTGCTTATCCGCAAGAATTTCACCGTAGTAGTTTGGAATAACTGGAGAAGTTGGGAACTTCAATCTGGCACTAGTAAACATTTCTTCAGCTTCTTCGAAATTGCCATTCTTGTACTTGATACAAGCCAATTGGACAAAAGCATAGACGTTGTTGGGGTTCAAGTCCTTGGCAATGTTGAAGTTTTCTTCAGCCTTAGCCAAATCACCAGTCAAGTAGTACAATTGACCTAAGTGGTAGTAAGTGTCAGGGAATTTGGGGTCAAGTTTGATAGCCTGCTCGAAGTCATTGTTTGCCTCAGTGAATGAGGATTTGTCAGCGTGAATCAAGGCTCTGAAAACATAAGTTCTTGGTCTTGGCTTAAGAGAAACGGCCTTTTCAATATCAACAGCTGCGGCAGTGGTGTCGTTCTTTAAGAACTTGATAGCAGCAGAGTACTCCAAGGCAATGGAAGCTTTAGCAGCGTTAGGGGAATCCTTGGTCAATTCGTCAATCTTGTAGGCAGCTACGGCCTGGTTGATCAATGTGTCAGCAGCTTCGTAGCCTTCGGAGGTAGAGTAGTTCAAGTTCTTCAAGGCGTCAAACAAGAATTTATCAGCAGTGTCCTCAGATTCTTCGCTTATGCCCTCGGGAGAGGTTTCTTCAACAAAGGCACCAAAGAAGGAGCAAATGGTGGCAGCAGATGGCAATTCAGGAACACGGTTTTTCAAGTTCTCTTCAACAACCTTGATGGAGTGCTTTTTCAAGACTCTTTCTAAGATTTGTTCCACCGACTTGTTATTGAAGCCGCCGTAAATGGTCAAGGCGGTCAAATCGTACATGGCGTCTGGATAACGCTCGAGGATCTCATAGGAGGTGGCACGACGCAAAACACACTTGGGGTACTCGGGCTTTAACTTGATTGCTTCAGTGGTGTCTTTGATGACATTTTCGTGGTCATTGAGTGCAGCGTAGCAGGCGGATCTATTGGAATAGAAGACGGGGTCAACTTTGATCTTTAACGCGTCGGTATAGTACTCGATTGCCTCGTTATACTTGTTATCCTTGAACAATGCATTGCCATCTTCTTTCAATGCAGCGGCCCATTCATCCTTTTCAGTTTTGGAAAGACCTGCGACAATTTCGTCGGTGATGTTAGGCTTGCCATTTGCCACTGGATACACCTTGGGCTTGTTAGCAGCCTCAGAGGTGGATTTTTCGGCAGCTGAACCGTTCTTCTTCTTCTTGGACTTTTTCTTCTTGGACGAAGTTTCCTTTCCAGCAGAGCCATTTGGAGAAGACTGATCGTTGGAATCGGCGTTCTGCTGGAGCGAATTGTAGTAGAGGTATCCTGCAACAGAGACCCCTGCAACTGCGACAAGAGCAACTGCAGCCTTGTTGCGGGCTAGGAAGCTCGATCTTTCAATGTTAGACATAATCAATGGATTGATATGTGGTTAACTCGTCGTTCTTTGGCTTGCTCGGCTTGACTGGGCCGTTTGGTTGCCTTCAGAAAACATTTTTCCATCGATTTCGGCAACGCACGATATTCACATGCAGGAACCAGAGCCAGAGATCTGGGGTTGATTGGACAAGACAAGGAAACCTCGAACTACGGAACTACGGGGTAAAATGGGCCAAAAGGAACTAGAAAACTGAAGTGCATATACTATTATGTGAAGAATGTTGTGTAGACCGATTGTCGTGGGTAAAATCAACGCCCCGCGCACGCACCAAATCTCGGCAGGAGCGAATGGTCTTGTTCGAGGCCAGCTCGAATTCTTGAGGTTTCCTGGTCGGACATTGACCTGGTGTCATGGTCTTAGTGATGTTATGGCCTCATCGGTGTCATGATCTCACTGGTGCCTTCTCCTAGAGCTTACAGATGGCGCCTGGTGACTATCTCTCACAGCATCATCGTAGGTCGGTAAGCTCAGAGGCCCTGCTGTAGCATCTGTCACCGCATCGGCAGCGTAATGAATGGACGGGTGCTGCGACAGAGGATTCAGGTATGACTGTTGAATCGAGGGAGATGCATCTGAGGAATATTGAAGCTGTGTCGATTTCACATCCTGAGGATATTGGGAGGACTTCAAGTCTCCGGAGTACTGGGGCGCAAGTTGTGTCTTTAAAGTCCCACTAGCTTGTGGAGCATGGTGCTCGGACCTTTTTCCTGCCATTTCGCTGGTCATATTCAACCCACTCAATACCTTGATGTTCTGGCAACTCAAATGAGCAAATCTAACCTTGGAGGAGACTTCAAGATCGTTATTGAAGTCTGAGACTCTCTCAGTTGAGAAGCCTGCCACCACGTGCAAGGTATATTTTCTGGAGATATTGCAGGTGACAAAAGAGGGAGAGACTTGGTCGGGAAAAGAACAATTGCTGTAGTATTTCTTGGGAATCTCAAGTTCAAAAGAAGGTGTTTGCCCGTGATGTGTACTTGTAGCACTGGAAGACTTAGTGCGAGTCGAATTCTTCAAATCAAACATTAGATTCTGGTAAGTATTATCACAGATGGAGATATTTCTTTCAATCTGGGATTTGTGGATCTCCTGGGCCTTTCCATCCGTCTCCAAAACTGACATGGTAGTGCAGCATAAAAGATCGACTTTCAATTTCTGCATGTATACTATACCCAGTCCGTTACTCTCTTCAGGCCTGCCATGATCAGCTAGGGAGTATTTGACTGGGCTCTCGCTGGAAACAATAAATAAGCTGAAACTGGGAACATTGGTCGGAATGATGAATGCAGGGTATCTGAACCTCATCTCAAAGCCAAATTGCACATCTGTCGTCATTCGTCCATATACTCCGCTTTCGGTTCGACTAGGCGAAGGGGTCGCCTGAAAGTATCGCTGGATGAAGCCTTTCTTCTCAGGCGGAGCGGGGAGCTGCTTTTTCTTGGACTCGGCTGGAATCCTAGGCGAGACCGGCTCAGGAATTCTGTTCCTGAAAACAATCTCTTTCCTGTAGAACACCTCTCTGTAGTCATCATCATACGGAGACGCATAGTAGTCCAAGGGTTGGCCTCGAGAGTCGAAGTCCATGGGAAGAAATTTGAACGGATCATAACTCCGGAGGTTCGTTTTAAGGATTGAAGATCTCTTTCCTGTGACCTTGATGAAGTAGCTGATATTGGCAGTGTCTCCCATACCTGAAAGGGAAGGTGGCAATTGCGCTGTGGTGTGATACTCCTGACGCTCAGGCTCTTGCAAAATACCAAGGGGATTCATAGAGCTATCAATGGCATTTTTAGCAACATTGATCAAAGTGTTCGCCCAGAAATTGCCGTTGTTGATCGTGAGATCAAAAGTCTTTTTATTGAACAGGAGCTTGTTGGAAATGCCACTAAGCTTCACGCAGGAATTGTTCAAGGGGATTTTGAACTCAAAGGGATATGAGTAACTACCAGGAGTCAATGTAAACTCCTTAGCACTCAGCACCAGGCGGACGTTTTCAGGTGGAAAAACCATCAATGTGTCGTAGAGAACCTTATGCGTGTCACTAATGACCTTGTCATTCCTGCCGCTTTCCCTGCCCTTTTCCTTGCGCCTTTCCCTGCGATCTTCTCTACGCTGTTCCTTTGAGGATATGGCGCGGTGCTCTAGAAGTTCCTCCCGGGGGATGTTGATCTGAGACTTGGCTATTCCCTCGAGCTTGACTTGGATATAAGTTAGGGAAATAGACGACGTGACCGATAGATGAACCTTTCCGCGAATAACATCATAGTTTGTAAAGGCCCCCCCATTGGAGCTTCTATCGATTTCGACTTTTAGGATGCTGGACATGGTAGAAGAAAGAGGCGAATGTGGGGAGCTCTTATAGCAACAACCTCCGACAAACAGAAAATAGGCGCAGACACTAACGGGTACAATCCCCAAAGAACCGTCCTCTCACTCAAAAGCGGAATAATTTAGCAGATACCTAAAAGAGAAAGCCAATTGTCAGCAATTACCTCCACTAGCGCTGGTCCGAGTTACCTGAAGCAGGCTGTGCCATTCCGTGAAGGGCCCCTGCACACAGACCTATCAGCTTCAGATGGCACTACGGCGCTCGTGCGGCACTGCATGCAATCAGGCCTGCACGCTTAAAACCACGAAATGGACGGCATTCGGCCACCCCGATCTCATAAATTGGAGATCCCTTGCCACTTCATGTTCTTGAGATCAATTCGTTGCACTACCCCAATTAAGACAGGTATTACTTACAGATCTTTCACAAATTCGTCAATTAGAATGTCCGCTCCTGCCACCACTCAAATTGAAATCCTCCAGCAAGGTAACGGAACTACTTTCCCCAAGCCAGGTGATTTGGTCACCATCCACTACACTGGTACTTTGGAAAACGGCAAGAAGTTTGATTCTTCTCGTGACAAGGGTAAGCCTTTCCAGTGCACTATTGGTGTTGGTCAGGTGATCAAGGGTTGGGACACTGGAATTCCCCAGTTGTCGGTTGGCACTCGTGCCAAATTGACCATCCCAGGCCACGAGGCTTACGGACCTAGGGGTTTCCCAGGATTGATTCCTCCTAACGCTACTTTACTTTTCGATGTTGAGTTGATTGACGTGAATAATTAGATAGCCGGGATCGTGCGAAGATATAACCAAGTCAGCGCTCTAGAGCACATGTAGATTAAGAAGTAGTCTCCCATCAATTCTTCCAGTACAACACACCCTCAGCAACAATCACTTCGGGAGATACCGCAAGTGTAGGGAGACCCACCTTGAAGTTTACATCAAAGACACGGAGCTGTGGCAACTTGAGAATCCCCAGTGTGCTGTTGCGTGCATAAAAGTCCATGGCGTGCCTCAGAAAGGGAAGAACAGGAAACGCAGGCTGCACGGAAGGTACCAAGTTCCGATCTTCCAACAATTGCCAAGTTGAATCTTCCTCCTGAACTAATTGTGTGGTGAAAGAGAAGATTCGTGGGGTGGGGTTTTCGATAACAAAATGCATTCTGACAGCCTCATTGTCCTCATCGTCCCTTCTCACCATTAGCAAGACACGCGGGTCTGCAAGCGGCAAAGTGATTTCCCAATCCCTTGTTCGAAAATCGTTGAACACATCGGAGCCTGTCCTCTTCCATCTGATATCTGCATTCGCTGATACAATAACGTTGCGGTGAGAAAAGCCGCTCTTGCTCGACGTGGTGAACAATTTTGAAAATGTTGTAACTTGGGGCGACTCACGGAGGATCAGAGACTCCTCGTCACATTGCACATAAACCTCCTGGTTTGAGGACTTAATATTGAGAGTTATCCGCTCTATTTCAATGATGTTTGCAAGCTTCTGCTCATTTAATCTCTCGATATTGAGTTTGCCTAGCCAAGTTCTGCTGGCAATCGGCATCGAAAGAGTGGAACCAGTATCACCGCCCTTGGGTACGTCTATGACGAACGGATTGGGCATGTCATTTGCAGTAGCGGGATTGTTGCGGTACCTGGGGCTAATGCCAAACTTGTACACGAAAGGCTCATTGATGACTGTGCTCTCAAATCTGTCAATATCGTACACTATTGGGTATTGCTGCTGCTCATTGGAGTCTTCGGGCTTGCCGAGAAGAAGCCTAAACCCCACTACGAGCTTGACATTATCGCTCGCCTCAACCGCAGGAGGCTTCAAAATAGTAGCATTGAACAATATCTGTTTCAGTTGTGCCACCTTTTCCGTATCATCCACTATTGAGTTCAAGACAAGGGGCTCGTCATCCTTGAGACCGTTCCAACTTGCCGCCACAGTCAAGTTTTTCGAATCTGGCCCTAAAATTTTGGCATCGGAACTGAGGAACAAATTGGCCCAGTCAACCCCCTTTCTTAGTCCAATATCAATCACCACAGGGATCTTGACAGATTCCCCAATGATCACTGATTGAGGAGGCTCGAACTCCATTTTCACATCGGGCTTCACAGGTAGGACATTTATGGAGTAGGAGTTGTGCCCATTTAACCGGATGCTTCTGTAGTAATGCTCGTGCAATGCAGTCGCCATCGCTCGACCGCCGATTAATTTGGACCGGTAGAGCTTAACATCATGGCAGTCTTGCACCGAGTCCTCTTGAGAAAACTTGAATACCTCTTGATGTTCATAAGTGAACGTGGTATCAGCTGTCACGAAGGTTAGAATACTCACTATTTCTATGTCTTGTATGGATGCCTTCCCTAATTTTTCGGCAACTTGAGAGAATTGGAGGGCTTTGTCTCCAAGCCCTGGGACTGCACCGTTAAAAGCCCCATGGAGAACTCCATCGGACTTTTCCAACTTGCATGCTTCTAGGAACGTCACCTTTTCTGCGCCCTCCTTCCCAGTGAGCATTACATCAGCAAAACTGCTATTGGCTGACCCAAACCTCAAGCTGATAGTTTTCAAAGTCAAACTCACAGAGCCTTCTTCTCCCACGAAATATTTCCGTAGCAACAGAAGATCAAGAGTTGAGCGGTAGAGGAGCTGAAAATCGCAGGTGTCGTACAAAAATGTCGACGTCTCAGAATCCTTGGGAGTAATCAAAGGGGTGATTTTGAAAAAGTGGCCAAGCTCCACAGAGGACGGAATTTCTGTGACATTGATAGGTAAAAGCAGACTCTCCGTGCCAAAACTAACCAGAGAATCCTCTCTGCTCAATTGGAATGCCACCGAGATTAATTTGGGAATATTTTGCGTTTTATAATAACACCTGTATAATCTCTGATTCACTAATAGTTTTGTAATGTGGGAAACAGGAGCCGAAGAAGATTCTAATTCGTCCATGATGCATTGGCTGTAGTACTCGATAGCGTGCAAGTACTGTCCATTTTCATAGCTATCCTCGGCTATAACCCAGTTGATGTATTGTATGACAGAAGTGACCAAACTATCGGGAATTTGGTCTATTTCATCAAGGAAGCATGTTCTTGCTTTCTTATAAAGCTTTATTCTGCGCGAGTAAAGGGCCTCGCTTGATCCAAAAGCAGAAATGGGTAGAAATACGAAGGCATACTCATTGGCAGTAAAGGCTCTGCCCCGTAGATAATTTGCTGCGTCCATGTAAATAAACCCTGGATTGGTGGTAATATCGAGGAAGGTGCCCTTAGGCGTTTTGAGTCGCAAGCCTCCGAAAAAGACGGAGGTTATAACGTTCTTGTTGAATTTCTTTGGGAAGGGTTGAGACTGGATCGACAGTGGTACTAACTCCATGAGATCTGCTAACCACTCGTTCTGAACGGAGGTCCAGTTGCTGGCATCGCTTTTGGTTGTAGGGGGAGCGGCTTCTAGCACATCGGCAATATGGAGCCTATGCTTGCGAAGGGCATTAGCTGAGTCTTCGCTTGCAAAATAAATGCGCACGATATGGAACGCCAATACATCCAAAAGTTCTCTGATATGAGAATAAAGCTCGGTATCTCGCGTGAGATTGCTGCTTCGGGGCATTTGCTCCGGGAAGCTGCCCTTCATTATGTCTATGAGATTTGTGTAGGCCTGGGTCAAAGATTTCAAGCCAAGGTCCACGCTATGAGGGTTGCTGAGCTGGAGGATCATTCCTTGCTTGATGAGATTTCTTGTTTCTAAGAAAACCGGCGTTAATTCAATTTGAGAAATACTGGCAATCTCAGAGGGATATGAGTAGTACTTTTTATGGCGCTGTTTGATCTTGTGCTCAATATTGCTGTAGAACTCGGAGGCCGCAGATTTCAAGTTTGAAAGAAGAGTGGTCACAAGAACCGACACATCCCGAATAAACGTCTTGTTGTTATTGATATCAGTGGAGTTCTGTAGGTTGGCGTGTAAGTATAGGAGACCGGTGACGCGCTGGAGCCCGGTTGCCTGTCTTATTTTGTCGATCCGTAGGTCATCATCATTAGGGTCAACCGTGTATTCCGACACCACGACCACGACAAGCTTGACATTCTTGCTAGTAGCAAGGGACGCCTTCTTTTGAATGAGCTCCTCTATCAACTGCGCGTCGTCCAGATCTTCACGAGGAAGTTTGTAGAATGCAATGTATGCGAATGGCAAGTATTCGGTGTACTTTCGGAACCATTCGATTGCGACTATTCCGTTCGGGTAGAGCTCAGATTTGGGGTTGAACGGGGAGTTGGGCGAGTGTGAAGATGCGGAGCTATCACTGCGAGCAATGGGAATTTCCCAGGAGCTAGTGAACCTGACGATGTATTTGGTGCTCAGGAGCCTATTTTTTATGATACAATTATCCCATACCGTGTCCGAGATGCTGTGCTTGTTGAGGTTGGAGCGAAGCTGAACCGATACGGCAGACCCTTCGAACTGGCAGTCGTTCACCTGTATTAAGGGCGCCAATTGTTGGAAGAAAACTGGATTGTAACTCTCCATGAGTACAGGTAACTTTACACTGTCAACTATAGGAACGGCAATGAGCGAGAGCGATCTGGTAGTGCAATCTTAGCATAAGGTTGTACGATCTTGGGTGCGATCAGCGACCATATCACCGCGCACCCGACCCCCCCGGCCTCTGCGCGTTTGAGTCTCATTAATCAGGACAACCCATCAGAATCTTTTTTTGCTCTTATCACCACCCATAAAATGGAAGACCCCATCAACGCCAACCCAACCATCATCGATGTGTCTGATCTACCCACCAGGATAGAGGACCATTCCAAGAGCGATTCCAACGTCCAGCTTCTCGACCGCATCCTCTCGCTTTCACTTTTGCCATCATCGATTCGCACCACCGGCTCAGCGCCTGTTGATCTCCCCGACCTCTCAGCAGACACGGAGTCGGATGAAGACCTTTCTGAGCTTCCAGAGGACAGCAACGAGACGGAAGACCCGATAGATGCTCAAGAAATCTTTGATTTGATATCGAGCATCTCCGACCCAGAGCATCCTCTTACATTGGCCCAGCTAGCTGTGGTCAACTTGAAGGACATCGAGGTCCCCGACCAAACAGATAAGAACAAGATTTGTGAGATTTTGATCAAAATAACTCCCACAATAACGCATTGCTCCCTCGCAACCCTTATTGGTTTGGGGATCAGAGTAAGGCTCGAGAGGTCCTTGCCTCCCAGGTTCAGAATTAAAATCTTGATCAAAGAAGGCACCCACCAGTCCGAGAACCAGGTCAACAAACAACTCAACGATAAGGAGAGAGTTGCTGCTGCCTGCGAGAACGAGCAGTTATTGTCAGTGGTACTGCAAATGCTCAGCACTTGCAAATGATCGAGCCACTATGAGTACCGGCTACTCATCGGGCGGCACC
The DNA here is from genome assembly GCA_030558275.1 of Chernovozyma palmyrensis. Lineage (NCBI taxonomy): Eukaryota > Fungi > Ascomycota > Pichiomycetes > Serinales > Debaryomycetaceae > Chernovozyma > Chernovozyma palmyrensis. The sequence continues at coordinate 241,602 of JAJMSF010000006.1, forward strand.
AGATTCTGACCAGTATACGAACAGGAATCCTTTTCAGAATTCAGTCTACAGCTTTATCATTCTGCATTATGATATGTCTATCCCAGGTCATCCTGTCTGGAAACTCACCTTTTATATAACAGACATTCCCTGTGCTCTATATACTCAAGGAGAATCTCATTTATATCAATCACAATGAACTTAATCACATACTTTTTGATGAATCCCAATAGGTTAGCCAAATCTCGAGATTCGAGCGAGTCGTTAATCACCAAGAGGATCTGCTTTGTAAGGAGTAGTAACTTCTTAAGCTGTAGGTAGTATTCATATTTCGCTTTTTGATTCTCTTGTCTCTGAGCAGCTGTGGGCACCAGAAGCGATACGAACGACGAATGCCTTGAGGAGTTTGCATTACCGTTGCCCCCAAAGACCACAGAAGATCTGGATTCGGGTATTATATCTGAAGTTTGCAAACTGCTCTTTCTCTTGGAGCCCGATGCCATGGTAGTCACACTGTTCCTGCTGTTGTGCGTCATACTGGAGGGATTAGATATCACTGACATAGTGGACGAGTTCAGCTCACGGTTCTTCTTTAGTTTGCTATAAATTCTCGACTTCGACAAGATTCCGTTCAAAGACTGCTGTTTCCTGGACTCCTCGTCATCATCTTGCGTATCACCTTGTAGCAGAAACCTCTTTTTTCTAGAGAACGAACTTAGTCTCGAAATGCTGCTGGGTGCGGCTGCTAAGCTTGGATTTGCGGACGAGTCTGCAGCTGGATTTGAGACAAGGGTAGAGGTGCTGAAATGTGACCCGGCACCATGATGAGAGTTATTCACGTTTCCGTTGGAATTATTATGGTAATTGTTGCCGAAAATCGAATGATATGTTTTCAGCAAAGAGGAAGCTGACTGGTTCGTAGGGGTTCTGCCTATTTGGTCAGTTTCTTCGTCAGTTTCTTCAGCTAAAGGGAAGTCTGTGCCGCTGTAGATGGTGTCGCTCGGAGGAGTGCTTTGATAAGTGGGACGCTCAAGAAAACGGTATGCCACGAGGATTTTTTCATAGTAGCTGATGACATTAGCGTCCAAATGAATGGCCGCACCAGACTTGGTGTTCGAAACCTCCTTTTCGATCAAAGTGTTGATTTCGTTCAACAATGTGTTTTTGATTTTTATGTCTCTTATAACGATCTGGTCATTTAGCCACACATCCAAGGGAAAAGCTACGTTGGGAAGGAGCTCAACCGAACCAACTTTCACGTTATTTTTGACAGTAGCAGCTTCTCCTAGAATGGCCCGCTCGTCCTTGAGCTGAATAACACGACCGAGGAACTCACAGATGTACTGGTACCTGGTGGTATCAATGGGTATGGAGAGAGATAGTGACTGGAACGCGTCGGATGAGATGTTGGCGGGGTCAAGTACCCTCGAATCGGTCAAACTCGTCATGTCTATGGGTGAAAGTGTGATGTGTGATCTAATCGTAGTAGAAACGGTGATGTGCGGGAATCAGCTATTTATAATATGTAGTGACCTGTACTGGTGGATACCCTCAAGGTTGCTTGCTTAGTGGTGATTCCACTTAGAATACTATAGCTGGTGAACTTTCCGACTGCGGAGAAGTGGATGGTGATTCTAATTGTAAGGTTCTGGTGCTGCAGTAGACTGTAAAATTGCACCGCGTGAATGAAAGGCAGAAGATAATTGAAGCGGTAACTTCCAACAAAACCTACTGCCACTGTATCACAGAACTACACCTATAAACACAATTAATTATGGTCTACGCGGCTACACATGGCACAAAATCGCATCAAAATGTACTGAAGGTGTGCTGGCTGTTCGTAGACAATAACGAAATTTACGAAGTCCGACGTGCCTGAATGAAGCCGAGGTATCGAGGACGATTGCACAGAGTTCCTGCTCCACAGGGCGAACAAATAGTTAGTTCGCAGAATATTCCAGTATTTAATGACAAGTACTGACAGGTATGCCCCGGGAGCAGGCAGCGAAGAGTCTGCGTTACGTGGACGTCTGTAAGGGTATCAGAGAATCTAAGGATTCGCAGCATTAGCGAGGACGTAGGTACAAAAAATGTTCTACAGAATGCCATCCACCACAGAGATGGCATGCATAACCACGGCCTCTGTTACCGTTATCTTCCTCAAGCAAACCTCTGCAGCTATAAATCATGATCACGGTCTACGTACTGTATCCAACGCTTTCATTCAATATCGAGACATTATCTGCAAGTTTTGAGGTTCCTATCACAGGCGCAGACACGGAGATCGAGGGATACCATCTCTGTCTCCTTCAGTTTTTGCAGCTGAGCATAAACTTTCTTTGGTACATCAAGGACTTGGGAACAGAGCTCGATAAAACCATGACGCTTATAGCGGTTCGGCAATTTTTGAACTTCTGCCTAGTCGAAACTAGCAACACGGAGCTGTTCCAAAAAGTATTTGAAAAGTCCTCACAAATACCCTCGTTGGAAACTCTCGTGGGCGTAACATACAAGAGCGAGCTCGAGAGCGACCCTCAGCTGGGAGGGTTCTAAGCACCTGGTTTGGCAGAGGGTGAAAGGATCAGCTTAGAATAAATAGCAATAGCTTAATAATGAGTGTAGAATGTTCCTTTTGATGAACCCTAAGGTAGTTCTCTACCAAAGGCTCTCCTCTTACGAGCTCACTGCTCATGACTCCCCTCTACACAAATTTCGCAGCCGAAGCTTCCACAGGATTCTTACATAAGCACCATATAAGTGCACTGTAGGTAATTGCTTGGAGATAAAGCCCACGGACCTCCACACCTTGTCCTTACATTCCTGTGGCCTCGGTATCCTGCTAACCACATGTTTCAGTCTTCTAGCAAACCGCGTTTTGCGCTTGATTTATCGGTGAATGAGCTCTCTAACATTCCTCATGTTGGAGGGACTTGTTATATCGAAATCCTGATTAAGGATTCCCATCAACTCAAGACAAACCACTTTTCATCGCCTTTGTCCGAACTGCCCAAGAGCCACGCCCCAAAGCACAAGCTCCTCAAGCCAGGAAAGTCCGATACTCTGGCTATAAATTCCACATCTGCCCGCACTATTTCGGTCACCACCTCCAAGAAGCACATCCACAACTTCAAATGTGTATTCAACTACAAAATTCGCTGTAACTTGAAGTTTGGTGTCAGGCGAAGGGAGAACTTGATAGACAACAAGTATTTGTTGATGCGTATTTATTACGTGGATCCGTCCAATTCCAGCACCATAGAACTTGGAGTGGTTGAGCTAAATCTTACGGAATATCTCAACTTTAAAGAGCCCAAAACTTCGAAGTATTTGCTCAGAAACTCCAAAGTCAACTCTATTTTGAGCTTAACTGTCCACCTCGAAGAGACTTCCAGTGAAACCGAATTCCACACTGAGTTGCAGATCACCGATGACAATCATACAGAGACCTCTGCAAACAAGCGCCGATCGAAATCTGGAGACGAGCCAGGCACAGATTCCAAAGGACTTCACTCTTCGTTGTTGGCAAGTACGTCGAGCTCGTCGGGCAATGGCCACCAAAGGTTCAACGTACCCACTTTCGAGAAAAAGACAGTCTTCCGCGGCTTGGACGATGTTATCCATTCCCTGACATCTGCAACATATTCCACTGGTGGATCAGGAAACCAAACACCTTCGAGTGGTGAAAAAATTCCAGGGAAGAATGGAAAGAAACACCATTTGGCCCCACTTCATACCTTAACCTCGCACTTACATCATCATCACAATCAGACGGAGAATGTGGCCAACAAATTAGGCGAAGCCTTCAATCCAGCTGATCAGGAGAGGCGTTCCATGGTTTTGATTAATCCAATAGTGAACAATTTATACCGCAAAATACTTGAATCCAGCTGGGACCCAGAGCTCTACAGGTTGCTCGACTATGCCCCAGAAAAGTGTGTGGAGGAAATTTTCAGGGATGGCGAGGGGTGGAACAAGGAGTTGTTGCAGAGATTGGGAATGCTGAATGAAGCAGATGAGGAGGACGATATGAGAAACTTAAATGGGCTCATTAACGAACATAGCTACCGTGAGGACTTGAAGAGTTGGGTGTCGAAGACATGAGAAATCTACATCCCTCAACGTTAATTGGAGCTCAATAGAAACTATATGGTACTTAATGTGTCGGTGAGTCTTAGCCTCTTGAAGCTTCTCCCTAATTTGGCGATCACATTGGAATTTCGATCGCCGAATTGTTTGCTTTGCAGTCTAAAGTTGAAAGAGCCGAACTTTACGGTACGTAATGGTTTCTTTTGGTCATCAGGTTCTTCATTTTCAAGTTTTTTTTCCTCCTCTTCGTAGGTGAGGTCCATATCTAGGATATCCTGAAGAAGAGTATTGAGCTCGTGGGTCCAGTGCCCTAGAGGCGTACTTATCTTGACAGTTGTCGTGGTCGTGGGGCTGGGTCTATCACAGGTCATCCTTAAAACTGACAGCACATAGGGCAAGTGTCGGCAATAGTCACACCCCTGGCATCCAATCTTGTGACAGTAGAGGTTCCTATCATCGAGGAAGCCTTTGAATTTTCCAAACTTGACTGGCGAAGGCCTGACAGGCTGCGACATCGGGAGAAGAGGTATTCTGCGAGACATGAATCTCAGCGAGTCTAACAGTGGTGCAGCAATAGATAGCAATTAGAGTAGCAATGTGGATAGCAAAAATTGACGCCAGCTTGGGAGTGCTGTTATCTTGTAGTGGATTGTTTATCTTTTTGTAGGGAGCACGGCTCTCTAGTGTGCTGGGGTTATTCACAAATATGCCCTAGTACAAGTGCGAAGGGCTGGCCCCCAGAATGGCACGGGTGCACAATAAAAACCAGGTATACTCAACAAAGATGTGTTGGAGTGAAAATTAGATCATATGGTCAAGTCAGTGGACTGGAACGCTTAACGGGGGAATCAATGCTCTACAAATATCAAAGAAATGTAATATGGTACAGTATCTCCTCTAACCACGCCGTTGCATGCTTCTCAGAGATGGCACGCTAGAACCTTCCAGATTGGTTCTGGCCATGGCTGCCAGTATTCTCCTGCTGGCGACGATATCCGCCTTGACCATGTGCATTTCCACCTCTATTTCCGCCTCTGTTACCACCCCTGTTATCATTGTGGTTCTGGTTGTATCCTCTTCTGTTATTGAAGTTACCACCGCCTCTTCTCTTCTGATTTCTATTCCTCTGGTCCATATTACGCATATTTTCTTCTTTGGCTTGATCCATAATTTCTTCCGGCAATCTTAAGTACTTAATCTGGATACCCCTCACATAGCACTCGGGGATCTTCAAAAACTCGTCACCATGTGCTGAAGACTGAATGACATCTTTTAATGTCAAGTTCATCCAGGGATCACAGTCAAAGAGCTGGCCGTTTATGGTCTCGCCAGTCTTCAACTCCACAAGGATAGGCTGGTTCTTAGCTGCCGTCAATAAGTACAAGGGTAACTGCGGTTAGTATGGGCTTTGGGCAAAGCTTTAAAATCTGACCCAATTCCACTAAGTGAGAAGCTATTGTCATTGTATCTTATTATATACATACCATTGCATGTGTCCTATACTATGAACTGTACTACCGGTGGTAATCTTCCCAACACAAAAATTGTCAGTATACCCATGAAGTTTGCTTACATAACGTCGACAATGTGCAGGAGTATATTCTATATAGGCTGGCTTACAGAAGAAACTAATAGCTGGATAACGAGCTGAAACAAATTAGAGAGCATAGTGTTTCCACAAAAACTTCGGTCTATCGCCAGAGGCATGAGTTTACACTGGCCTCATGAGTTTCCGTTTCGAGAACTTTTTTGTTCTCGTACGCGAGGTTCTAATATCAAACACCTTCTCTCTAGTCATCAGCTGGCGGAGCAGAAGTGCCCCTCAAAGTCAAGGGATAATGATCGTCTTCGTCATCATTATTATTGTCGTTGTTAGAGTTGCCAAGTTTGAAGCCAATGTAATCTTCGGTGTTTAAAGACTGCTGAGCCTCTTGTAAAGAGCCCAAGTCGCCTGGGGTCATGAGACCAACCTTGCCACGAGGCGAGCCTGGAACTGACAAGGGACGAGTCAATTTCAAATTAGAGCCATTGCTGAATGGATTATTGCCGTTCTTGAACTTCTCTGGGTAGGCTCTCTTCAACGATAACTGTCTAGCCTTAATGTACTCCAAGCCCATTCTCTTCCAGTCCAACAAGTCAGACAAGCGCTCAGTTCTGTTTCTCTGGTTGATTCTTTGTCTTCTGGTCTTCTCACAGAATTCGAACATGTAATTGGTTAATTGATTGATGGAGTCATCAACGGACTTCAGTCTTCTATCAACAATGTAGATTCCGTAATCGTTGGTATTCTCGATCAAGTCTTCCATATAGCATCCAAATCCAGACAAATTGGTAGTGATTGAAGGAATACCCATCACAGTACATTCGGCAGGGGTGTAACCCCAAGGTTCGTAATAAGATGGGAAAACACCTAAATGGCACCCTCTAACAAATTCATCATAGTCTAATGAAAGAATTGGGTTGTTAGCATTCAAGAATTCTGGGTGGAAAATGATCTTGACTCTGTCCTCCGGTTTATTGAACAATTGGACTCTTCTAATCTGGTTCAAAATAGGGTCAGTAGAATCATCTTCCATGTTGTGGGTCACAATAGGAGGCAACCCGTCTCTCTTCAACGCGTAGATCCTCCTCTTCAACAAGACTCTGTCGGCAGGCTTGATCAACTCGTCAATGGAAGGTACTTCCTGGCCATTTTTCAAGTGGCTTCCGTTATTAGCGAACCTAGCGCAGTGTTCGAACAAGCGCTCTCCGACCTTCTTTTGCACTTCTTCAATGGTGTTTTCCAACTGTTTGATAACGGCTTGGCCCTTCAACGTCTCAACAGTGTAGGAGTGAGTCTTTCCAGGCATGATGATGAAGGCCACCACTGTCATTTTTGAGCCTGATTCTTTCAAGCAATGGTTCAATCTAGCCAAAGATTCAATGAAGAAGTCACAACCCTTGTTTCTAAACTCGTATCTCCCCGCAATGAAAAAATAGAGGGTGTTCTCCAAATCAAAATCGTAGTTACCATAGAAGTGACCTTTGATAAACTCGTTAATCTTGGCCTTTTTCATGGCATGTAAGTTCTGGAACTCGTGCACGGCCTGAAATTTAACCACATTCAACCCGTTGGGTAAGACCCCGTCAGGCTTTCTCTTCAACAAATGTTCAGCCTCGTACGCAGTAATATGGGAAACAGTGGTAAAGACATCAGCCGAATGAGTGGCCAGTCTTTCAATACAATATCTATGATAAATGCCTCTTTTCCCCGCCTCTGCGTCCACGTCGAAATTGGCCAAATTGTTGTAGAAATCGGTCAGCCCGGCACACAAGTAACGACCCAAAAGCGTCGCATGGGTAGTGAAAATGGTGGTGACATCAATTCTCCTTTTTCTGCACAAAGGCAAGGCGATACCGGCCAACCACTCGTGGCAGTGGCAAATCACTGCTCTTTCTCTGTCGTGATAGACCAATTCGCCCAAAAACCATGCCACTAGGTAGCCTAACAAAATGGCCTCATTGGACTCATCGTCGTGGTCTGGGGTAGGGATTCCAGCCGTATTCCAGAGATCGGCCTTCCATTCGTTGAGATTGTAAGCAGCTGAGTATATGTCGAACAAAAGGACTCTAGGCGCTCCTTCGATCAACCATCTACCGTACAACCAACGGATTCCCCTTTCGCTCATGGAATCGAGCGCCTGCTTGATGAGAGGATCTCTCACTGGCAATTCTTCCACCTCAATCTGTGCTGATTGGTAGTGGAGCGGTCCGATCAAAGTGTACCGCTCCTTATACTCGGCGACGGTAATTGGGGCCTTGGATTTGAGGACGGAGTAGATACCTCCAACCTTGTGGGCAACTTCAGTGGCCACCTCAAAGAGGAGGTGGTTCTTGATGTCACGAGGCATTGTGGGGCTGGCAGTGGGAAGAGAAACGTCGACGATCGAGCAAGGGTCAGTGTCCTAATGGGGATAAGCCAACTGGTAAACTTCAGGTGGGGGCTAAACTCAACAGGAGGCAATCTCGCTGGAGGAAATCTCGGTGTGGCTGCCTGTAGATGAGGGTGGAATTCTGCTAAGAGAAATGGCCCTGAAAATTGGCAATCTGAAAGCCTGCGTCACAAGGGGCTTGGCGGGTGTATCACCAGACGGTACTTGCAGTTACAAATTTGTAGCAGAGTACCAATTAATGGTTTACTCAGAAAATAAATTGCAGTAAGGTAAAAAGAAGTAAAAGAATCAGAAGAAGAATCTACTTAAATAAATAGAAAATTGCTGACTGGAGCCTATTGGAACAAACGCAGGGCCAAATGACGCTTTCTCCGCAAAAGTGGATGATAATAGCGTGGTGCGACCCAATTAACGCGGTCAGCCATGTAAATACGGGTGGACGCTGAGATTAGGTAGCTTTCCCCGTGAAAATAGTCTCGCCAGCTGAAAAACTCTGCACCATCACCTGATCGGCAAATTTTCAACTGCAACTTCTCTTGATCTGGTCACGGTGATGGTGAACTTACAGTCGACATCGTCTTTGGTATGTAGTGGGTCTTGCTACTGGCGAATAGAAAGGTGCGGAGAATTGGGGGTGAATGCCCAGCAGCAATTATTTTTTCCGTGAGAATGCCCAAAGCTGCCGCTACAGGACCGAATGAAGACAGACGCCAGCTTTATGAATCAGATCCACCACAACCACAAGCCCTATTATCGGAAAAAATATCCTCCTGGCACTAGCTGACTCCTATTAAAGTTTTGCGGCATCCAATCTCTTCGGTGTAATTCACGGGCTCGACCGGACGTATCACCGCCGAGGCTCGTGCTGATGTCATTAGGGTCATTTAGGGCGCTACCCAGGAACAATCGCCGAGCCGTCGCATCCCTGAGGCACCAGGAATTTCAGGGAAGGCTTTTGCCTTGCCCCGCGGGGGTGCTATTGTTTGCCCCGCCGGTCACCTTCACTCCGTAGAAACTCCGATGAGGCCCTCTACACCCAATTTTTCCGGCGGCGCTCTTCGGCGGGGTGATCTACGATCTCGGTCAGAGCCATGATCGTGTCCTCGCTAAGCTCCCACTTCTCCACATTCTCCCTACGTTACCGCAGCCTCGCTAAGCCATGCTTGGTAGCTACATTCAGTAACACGGGAAATATTTGCTCTCTCCTATTGTCCTTACTACTTATTTTCCTCTAATTTGACGTTTATGCTATGCTATCACTCCAGCTCCAGGTCCATCTCTTCGTCTGACCCACTGAAGTGGTCCACACTTGTTTTTCCAGTAGCGCCAAGCCACTCCTCTTCATCTGAGTCTTCAGCCTCCTGGTCGCTCAATCCCATGAACTCCACTTCAGAACCCTCGTGATCCAACACCTCTTCGGTCTCTTCGGTCTCTTCTCTCTGCGTAAGATACTCAGCAAGATATCCATTACGCTTGGAAATTAGCACCACGTCCTTGGCTAATTTGCCCAAAAAGCGCTGAATGGCTCGTAATGAACTAGAAAAGTCATGCTTGTGGCTATTGATATACTTTCCATGGCTAGTAATCAAGCTCTGAATCCACAACAAATTGAACTCGAAGTGTGGACTCTCAACAACTACCTTTCCGATAAAAGTCAAGATGCGGTCTAAATACACCACTGGCAAATCCTGGGCCACGAGCTTGATGTCGTTGATGGGAACCTTCTCGTACACTGTGTGGATCAAGTACTCCTCGTTCAAACGGAAGGACATCACTAGCGCGGTGAGATATTCTTTTTCTTGCAATGCCTGCAATGTTGCCTCTGGGGTTATATCAAGATCCAAATCGAATGGGTCAAAGTTCACAGTGTCGTCCACCGAAAAGACAAGTAACCCTTCGGTAGACGCTGCAGCGAACGCAGAGGCTGTGGGCGAGAACAGAATCGACGTCACTCGGATTTCTGGCCGCGAGTTACGCAAGCTGGGGTCACCCTTTTTGGAGCCTGGCAAGCTCAAATCGAGTCTGTCTTCCACGTCGGAGTTTTCGCCAGCTCTGTCAATTAAATCAAGCGACCCGCCCTCGGCAATTCTCTTGCTGTTAAGCATTTTGAGGGTCCCATCAAGTTGCATATTTTGAGAAACAGTGAACTTCTTCAAAAGAACCTCGTTCTCGATATCGTACATGCAAATGGAGTTGTTGTTACCGGCAGCCACCAATGTCAACCCGTCAAAAGAGTAGCCGATGCAGGTGAAGTATTTGGACCTGGCAGCATTTTTGGATGTGAACCGGTCCGTCAAGTACCGCCCACCGATGATGTCCTTTTTCCCGTCTATCAAATGAAGCTGTTTGGCATCTTCAATGTCCCAAATGCTAATGTGGCCGTCCAACGTGGTTACGGCGATCTCCTTGGAATCGGGACGCATGCAAATGCTCAACACGTCCGACAGTATCTCTATGGGCTCCACCTGCTGTGAGCGGCCAAAGATGTTCCAAATACGGATGGTTTTATCCCATGAGGACGAGGCCAAGACTGAGCCGTCCTCGGTGCCAAAACTCAAGCACGAGATGGGTCCCTCGTGACCAGCCAAAGTGTCCAAGAGCTGTGCGGTTTGAACGGACCACACCTGGATCTCAAATGTATCTTGAGACCCTGCAACCACTATTTCACCACTAGGGTCCACAGCCAAAGAGTTGAACTGAATTCTGTCGGTGGCAGTGAATGTTCTGAAGTTTCTGAAACGAATGAGGTCCCACGCACGAACAGTTCCGTCCAAGGACGCCGAAAACAAAACCTGACCCTTTTTGGCAAACTGTACTGCCGTGACGGATGACGTGTGTTCCGTGAAGGTGACGAGGCAAAAGCCCGAAACCACGTCCCAGACTTTGATTTTGCCGTCGTCAGAGCCCGTTACAATCCGGGAGCCATCAGGAGAATAGCACAAGGGATTGAGAGAGTCGAAATGACCCTGCTGCTTCAAAATGTACGACTCCGACTGCCACTCGTACACCAAAAGCTGGCCATGGGTGGACGATCCAAATGCAAGCCATTCACCGGTGGCATTCACGTTGACCGTATTGATCGAGCTTTGGCCCATAGACAACAGCTGTATCAAATTGAACTCGGGCAATTCGTAGAGGCGGAACTCACCATTACTGAAACCCACAATTAAGAGGTTAGACTTGCTGTGGAATGTGCAACACTTCACACGGGCTTGTGAATGGAAGAAATTCTTGGAGATGATGGTCCAGTTCTGGGGCTTCTCTTCGCGTGTATCGTCCTCTTCTTCCAGATCCAGCTCGTCCGTTGGCTTGGTGGTATATTCCCACTGGAAGAGCGCCCCATCTTTGCTCACAGTGTATATGATCTCCTGGGTCGCGTTGAAGAACGCCTTCACCACATAGTCCCTGTGTCCGGCCAAAGTGGTGGCCACATCCTTCTCCAGTGCCAGAAGTGAAAAAATCTTGGCAGTCATGTCCTTTGAGGTGGATATAAAGAAACGCAGATCGCTAGACCACGTCACGGAGAGCACGTCGTTGTAGTGGCCCGAGTATATTCTGTGGCGTACAAAGGGCGCAAACTGGCGGTCTTCGGTGTAGTCTGGGGTTTTCCACACTTGGATGAATCGTCCGGCGGCAATGGCAAAATATTCACCGTTAGGACTGAACTGGAGATCCCGTACTGTGTCCTTGAAGTTGAAGTGGTGAAGCACTATTCGCGACATGAAGTTGACCAAGATGGCCCTCCCATCTTCATCCACACTGAGAAGTAACGTGCCTTGGTTGTTGAGCGCTATGCGGGCAATGTTCTTTCTGTGTTCGTAGTTGAAAGTGAACGACTTATTGTCTATCAAGTCGAAACATGATACCCTGTTGCCAACTGGAGATAATAGCTTCTTGCCATCGCTGGTGAACACGAGGTTGCCCTGTCTGTAGACGGTCCCCAACAAGTTGGAAAATTTGAAGTCTGACTTCATGACTGCAAGTTATTCCAATGGCACGATTTTAGCTGAATCGAAGCAATGTGGTCCTGGCTGGCGTCGCTGCTGATAGTGTACGATGGCCCATCTTGAATTTTTTTCTGTGCGAAGGTCTTCGCTGGACTCGGTCTGTGCACGTCGAGGGTATAGAAGCTGGGGCTGTCGTTTCTACCGATACTACTCCGCTACACCAGCAGGACACTTTATTCAATATGAGCGGGCTTTCCAATAGAGTTATGAACATGAAGTTCATGCAGAGAGACGGGGCAGAGAAGAAGGAGGAGGTGGTGAAAAAGGTGAAGGACACCTCGGAGTGGTCTCTTCCTACAACAACCAAGATCCCTAGGACCAAGGCAAATAACGCCGAAATTGTGGGATACACCAGCATAAATATGTACACAAACTCTGGAGCCATTGATGACGAAGCCACGCCGGTGGGCAGAAAAACCTGGGGCGAAGACCCCAAGAAGGCCACACAGGAGGCCGACCTCCAGGCGCTGAAGTTGAAGAATGTGGTAGACATCCCAGAGAAGGACGATTTGCCAGGAGAAGAGTCCAAAAACTTTTTAAGGAACTTGTGGGACAATAAAGGCTCCAGCGCTCCGGAAAAAACCCAAGGGACCAAGAGAAAGGGCGAGTACATCCCGAACATCAAGCACAAACAGAAGCGACTTCCTCCTAAATGAGCACCTCAATCTGCATTTCTTCATTCCTCACATTTACTTCTTTTTCCGCTTGGTCTCTGCGAGCCCAGCCTTGGTCACAGCATCCCGAGCTGCTGTGTTTATGTGCTTGAAGCGGTCGGGGCCGATGTGGACACCTCCGAACCATCGGCTCACCACCACTATCACATTCCACGCATCCATCATCTAGATTGTTAGTTATAGAGCTCCAGCAATTAATGATATACATACCGTAAGTAAATGTAGCATGCGGCTACCGGCTGCAGTTTCGCCGTCATCATCGCAATCCTGGTACTTGGTCCCGTCCTCCTTCATTATCCTCCACGTGGTCATGTTGTGTGCGGCCCTGCCGACTCTACGGTCTGTGAGGAGCTCATCAAGATACATTTTGGCCTCTTCAACCGAATGTGCTTCGCGGGCAAAGCCTATAAACTTGGACCCTCGGTCTTCAATCACCTCCGACTGGGTCCAGCCTTTGAGTGGATCTGTTGTAGGCTCGTGCACTGCCTCAATAGGCTTCTCCTTCCGATATCTCTCTGGGCTTATGATCTTCTCTTTCTTCGGCTGTGCTTTTAGTTCTTGTTCTTTCTGGTTGTACTGCTCGATCATCGGCTCCAACTCGTTGAAGAAGTCAAACAAACAGACCTCCCCGGGATGAAATGATGCAACAAGGATCTCAGAAACGGTCCGCTCCACATACTTGAGGTCAGGGTACTTGTCAGAGTTCTTGCTGTTCACCTGTACGACGCTAGGTGCTTCATCTGGATACACATTGGGGAAGCACAATTGTACCGTAAGCAGCAGGTCCAGGGGCACCGCAAAGTCATAGACCTGTGGATCCACAAGGCTGGCACAGTCGGGGAAAATGGCGTCTATGGCACATAGCTCGTCGTGGAGCTCCTCCTTGGTCATGGGACGGAGAGTGGTTAGTTCTGACTAAACCAAAGTGAAATCGCGCTTGGATCTGATCCAAAACCTCCGACCACTACTCTTCACGACTATGCCTCCAACTGATTCAGACATTATAGAGTCAGAATCGCTCCGAAAAGAAGGCAACGAGGCATTTTCAAAGAAGGAATACAAGAAAGCAGCCAAAATCTACCGCGATGCCATCAAACTCAATACTACGCCCGTGCTCCTCTGTAACAGAGCCATGTGTTTTGTGAAGCTAGAAGACTGGGATAGAGCCATCAGGGATTGCACAGCCGGATTGAAGCTTGATCCCCCCACACCTTTGAAGTTGAAACTCTGGTACAGACTCAGCTTGGCGTATAGGGCAAAACAGAAGCTTTCGATGGCCCTCGGTGCACTTCAGCAGGCCTTGGCCCTAGACCCTACCAACGATATCGCCAGGAAGGCCATGCAAGAGGTGAGCACCTTGATAGATAAAAGAAAGCTGGAAATTCCAGTTCAGGTGGTAGATCAATTACCTGCGGAGTATTTGGAGAAGGTAGACACCAATTTGCCAAAACATACGCCGTCGAGGAGGGTGGATGAGGAGATCCAGAACTTGTTTGGTAAGAAAAAGAAAGCTCCTCCTATTGAAAACCTGAAGGTACCATCAAAGGTTCCAAACTCTGGCTTACCGAACTTTAAAGACATGCCGACTATGGCGGTGCTCTCCACACTCAAGTCACTAGGTGCTGAACAGAAGCATGATGCGTATCTATTTGTTATCAACTTGCCAGCAAATGAATATAGAGATATCTTCGAGTTGGCAGGCGTTGATACCGATTTCTTACCATTCTACATTGAGGCTGCGATTTATGTTTCAACGAATAATGCTGTGTCGGACTGGCTGACAAGGATTCTCAAGCATTTAGAGATATTCTCCAGTCTACCTCGCTTTGACTTAGCATTAGCCATTTGCTCTCTTGATGATATTAAGACTCTTCTTCTGAGGGTGGAGAGTCTAGAGAATAGAGAGGTTCTACTCAGATTCAGAAGCATTCTTCTAAGTTCTTTGTGAAATTTAAAGAACGATTCTCTATGATGTCAAGTCTTGGCCCCTTGAAACCCGGCGATTGCAATCAAGGCTGAATTAGTTGCTCCATGAACTCCGGAACGTAGTCATCAAGATCAATTTCTAAAATTGTTCCTAGAAGGGTCGGAAGCAAAAAGATGGCCACTGTGAGACAAATCGCTAGCAAAAACAGAACGACTGATAATAGCACCTTCCCTCTTCTCTTTCTTTTCTCCGACCTTGTCAACACCCTTGGACGAATTTGTTGAATCGGCTTCAACCAGAAGAGCATCAAAGTGTGCCACTTATCCACATATGGGATTAATAGAAATGGTATCTGGGAAAAGAAGATCAAGTGCGCAAGAATCATATCGCCAGTGAAATAACTCAACTCTGAAACCTTGCAAATGAACTCTCGAGGTGGCTGCGTCATGACGTACCAGCCCAACCCTGATGTAACCCACTTCCCTGACCACCACGCCATATTCGTTCTATCATGACCAAATTCTCTGGTGACAAACAAAACAGTTAGTAGTCTTATCACCCAACACTGAACCATTATCACTAATGCGACTCCCAAAATTGTTGTTCCAAACTCAAAATTTTGGAAATACCACAAGATTTCGAAAAAGAATAGGTAATTGATTATTGCCAATATATGGACGGAAAATGCAATAAGGGAGGCAAACTTTCTACTGAATATGCTTCCAAGTGGCCCGAGTACGCATGATACGAGAAAGAACACCAAAAGGATTGCAGCATTGATGATGATTGGACAGAATGCTATGACAAGGATTCTTGTCAACGCATGTGACGGTGAAGCTCCCCGAATATTATTCTGTGAGTTTGCAAAGAGGTAGGCACAACCAATTGTGAATAACGAAATCATTTCAAGCATCAGAGCAAATAAAAGATTTAAGGTTGATGGCTTGGTATCGTTGATGATTTTGATTTTTTCTTTTCCGTCATGCTTTAGGTTTTTTACCCCTGTGAATTTGCTTCGTGATGCTCTAGTGTATCCAATCCACGAGGCATCTCTTGTTTTGGTGTTTCCCCTGTATGACCACTTCAAAAATTCCCCATAATCAAGAAAGAATTCATTCCACGCGAACTGGTTCGGATTATAAAACCAAGGACAAAGTATTAATCCAACCACTGTCACCCAAAAATATAATAACGCATTAGTCCACATTGCGATTGAAGTGTAAAGGACAAACATCCCCGAAATCGCTCCAAAATATAAGCTTTCCGATGCAAATCTGGAATATAAAGTTGAAAATGGAACCCTCACGGTTGCAAATCCTCTCCCTGTTGCAATATATCTCGCACCGCCAATACTTATGTCGCTTACCAACGACTGCGCATATATGCGACACACAAATACTTCAAATAATGGCGATAAAGATGCAAAATGTTTCCCTAATCTCGTCAACGATTTGTAAAACCCACGTTCGGTAAGCTCCTGGATTGCTAAAGGCACGAAAGAAATCAAGAAGACTATAAGAATAGAGATAATACATCTCCGTAACCATTGGATAACGGGAATCAAGTTGTTGCAGCCAATTGGTCTTCGAGGGTCGGTGATAGGCTTGTGCTTATCATACTCACAAATTACCGAGGACTTTGTAAGGACAGCAAGATTAATAGCGAAAAACAACAATAATTTGATCGACAACATAATAAAAGCATTGTTCAAATGAAAGCCTGGATGCGCGTAATAGAAAGATAAAAATCTATCGATTGGTAGCTGTGTACCTAGATAGAAATACTCTCTCGAAAGCATCTGTTCCCCCATTCCAGCGCCGATTTTGGTTGTGAAATTTAAGATTGATCCAAAGCCCAAGTCTCTGCCCTTTCCACATTGAGCGTATTCGCAATGCTTGATTCGGCCACCTCTCATCACTGCGTTTATTCCAGCATAGATATCTTCATTCAAATGAAGCCCTATCTGTGCCTTTGATACCCCCCCTCTGGTTGTCATGTAAATGCTGTTTAGAAAATCTGGGTGACCATAATGCAACTTACCTCCTATATGTGCCAATGTCCTGGCAAATAAAGTTCCAAAGGTTTGCTCCTTACCAGCAGCTACATCTCCTAGAATTCCAATGTTTTCTGAGAAGATGTACTCCCTCGTTCCAATGATTGCAACCGGGTGGTCATGTATTGTATTCTTCAAATCGGGAGAATATAAGTCGATGTGTCCACCCAACTCTTCAAATTCGGATAGCACACTTCGAATTTTGAGACATTCTTCTAAGTAATTGTCTTGGTTTGAGTCAACCAATTGGATATATTCCCCGCGACAGAAGATTAAAGCATGATTTTGATTATCTGATTTTCCATCTCCCAAGATTGGGTTTCCAGACAACTTGATCTTGTATTTTGGGCGCCGGTCACCATTCTCTAGAATAGCACAGCTTCCATCAATTAAAACGGAATAATAGTCTATTTCTCCGGATTCGGGATCAAGGTCTTCCTCGATATATGCGATTTGCAATTCTGGATAAGCCCGCAACAAAAACTCAGTGCTTTCTCTTTCTTCCTCATTGAACTGCTTTAATCTTTGCATTGAGACAATCATGTTGAATTTTCTCATTGCCATAATGGCAGCCTCATCAAGCTTAGAATACTCGTCTTCATGACCCTGGTATCTTGAATTCTCAACGTCATATAAAAGCTTGATGGCCCGGGAGTAGTTCATGAATCCAGTCACCGTTCGGTAAAGAGTTTGAGATCTTAAAGATGCCCAAATTCTCGTTCTGAGAATGTATTCTGGAGTTGCAACTTTGAACCCAACAGAAGAGTATGATATATCCTCGAGGCTTTTTGCATCAAATACGTCTACTGACGAGTTCTCAGATTCATATTCTTCAGCCAACAATTTGGTATCCCTGACAAAGCTTTCCCACTCAAAGGGGTGAAGCTGCTTAAGATATTCCAACATCGTGATTTGGGAGTATTGCTCTTCTTCTTTGATTATTTCTCTCAAAGTTAAAGTGATCTTTTCTCTATAATGAGGGATTAAGACCGTGAACGAAGGCATTGCTTCAATGGAACTAGCTTCAGGCATAGGTGTTGATAACGACTGCGCAAAAAATGTGATTCTTCGTTTTGCTTCTGATTCGTTATCAAAGGCTGAAGTCTTCAAGGATTGGTCATCTTGTGAAAGAAAGAATAGCGGTTCTTTCAAAGAGTAGCCGCATTCATCTTCGAAAGAAGGGATCTGTTGATATATGAGCTTTTGGATGTGCTCAATGGACAACAAGTGTTCCCTATACATCGAAATGATAATGGAGTTCCACACTTCTGACACAAGGTACTTGGCATTTTTTATCTTATTGTTCCCTCGAGTATGGAGCACTTTGGAAAGGATTCTTTTGGGTAATCTGGAGTATATGTTTTTCCATGGTGTCCAAATTGAAACCCCAATATAAAAGGAACGGCATACGGAAAAGGTTGCGTTCCATACGATGTACCATAAATAAGTATCAAGAAAGAACAAGACAAGGTCTGTGAGATATAGCAACACTAACACGAAAGTTGTGTGGTGACGACATAAAGTCGTTCCAATAATGGTATCTCCAGCGCATCTGGTTAAGTTCATAGTGCTCAATTCCCGGACTGGGTCTTTCAAAGATAGAGTAAGGAAAAAATAGGACTCTAGAAACTTTGAAAGAAATATTGCAAGCCATAATCCACATGATGCAACGATATCTGTCCCGCTTAGTTGATAAAACGCTGTCACAAAGGTTTTATTCGGAAGATAACGACGGTCGCCGTGCCCCTTATTGCTTTCAACAAGTGACCCTGTGGGGACAATAGACAAATATATAACAGTCACCATTGCAACCACAAATTGAAATGATGCCAAGGAGACCCCATACGTACTCAGCGAAGCCAAAGCATTGAATCCAATCAAATAGATGGAAGGGCCAATATTCACTGACAAAACTAGAAATAGAACCAACAAACGCTTGAGAACAGGCTGAGCTCCTGGCCAATCCCTTGTCACAAAGGAAACCTCGAAAAGTGAGCACACTATTGATATGAACGTTGCTATTGCGCCAGCTAATGCCATCAAAGTCAATCTCATTTGGGTTGTAGGTTTGTTGTCTAGAACTTGTCTATAATTTTTTGTGTACAAGCTCAGCGAGTTGAAGACAGTGTAAAGCCAGAAGACCGAGATATGAATAATCCAAATTCTATTAAACTCGACAAGTACATGGGACCAACTCCTTGTCTCATTAAAAGTTTTATAAAAAGCCTTCTTCCATAAAATCTCATTGAATCTGATGTAGCGATCTTGGGGAAGAAGAGACATAAACTTTGACTTGCCATCCAATAGAACAATTCTTTTCAAGCCTTGGGCGTACCAAAACAATTGGTTCATATCATCATAGCCAATTTTATTCTTATGATCTTTATCTCGTTTGACAAATCTATCATTTTTGACCTCATACCCTTGATCGCGGTAGAATGTGTATAATGGGCTAATGACATGATCTAGAAAGCTGGGTGTTATATTTTTAATGGAAGTATCCACGTCTAAGGAATAATAGTAATCATTGCAGCATTTGAAAATAAAACAAAGGCACTCGGGCATAAACCTTATGTTATTTGCTTCACCCCAACACAAAAGATACAATGCTATTTGGATAACACAGTCTGTAGGCGATAAGTTATTCATGTTGGCACACCATCTAATTTCTGCCTGTTCAAGAGAGTGGTAGACGTCATCCTTTTGGGTATGTTTAACCTTTCCGTCTTGTGTCGTGTTTTCAAAACCTACGGAATCATCCAAGTCTAACTGTGCAGCAAAGTACCACTTTCTGAAATTTGAATTCACTCCTCCGATGTAGTCTGCATGAAGTGATCTGAGGGCGTGAGTGGGACCCAATCTGGAAGAGCGAGAGTCCACGAGACACATAAAATAATCAAACATGTTTCTCGTGTTATCGTACTGAAATCCAAAAATTTCAGTCAATTGCAAAAAGATAGCTTCCACATCCTCCTTACTCACTGGAGTATTATTTGGTAAGGCCCATGCGGGATAAGTGGTATGCTCCGCGTTGTAGCAGATTGACTCGGCCAATTTTCCCCTTATTGAACTCCTTCGACCAGTATCCTGCTTGAAGATGTTCCCAATATTGTCCATTTCCACCCACCGGCTTGAGGGAATATGGGGCGTCTTGAATTCACTCATCTGCACTGAGTTAGGGAAGGCTGGATTACCGACACGAATGTCTTCGTTAAATGCTTGGCGGTTAGTAAAGTGGGAAAGTAATACTTAGGGAACACATACGGGCACCGTTTGGCTTATCAAAAAGCGTCGCATCAGATCCATTGGCTCCATCATCTCTGATGTTCTCTTTAGGGAAAGTGCTGGACATGGCCGTGTAGATTATTGCAAGAAGTGGGCAGACGTCAACTTTAAATAGCCAAGTGGCAATGGTTGCAAAAGTGTTTGTGATTGCCCACGTGACTGCAACATTCCAGCAGCATCAGCATCTGGTAGCAGCATCTGGTAGCAGCTTACGGGTAGCATAGATGGACTACAATCAGTAGCAGAGGAAATTTTGATTAAGGGGTCTCCAACCGTAGCAATGGCAGTAGTAAAATCTGACTCTTCAGGTTCTAGTTGGCTCGTTGGGACTGAAGATGCTCGCACTCGCCTTCCATACGATTGTAAGCAATGCGATTTGGGGTCTTGAAAGCAAGACCCATGGAGCTACGGGGAATTCTATTCTTCAGTGACATTTTCTTGAGAGTCTCCTTCATCTCGCGGCAGGACACTCCCAAGCTCAAGAGATTGGCCACGAGACCAGCAACAATAGGGGAAGACATGGAGGTACCGGAGAGGATCTGGGGCTTTGAATCGTTTTGGAAATGAACGCTGTGCACCTCGGAACCACTGGCAAAAACATCGACACAGCCGCCCCAGTTGGTAAAAGAGGTCAAGCTGTCATCGGTATCGTCTATGGATCCCACTGATATCACTGACTGAGCGCTGGCAGGGCTGGTAAGGCACGCATTGATGTTAGAGTTTCCTGCTGCTGCCACCACCACAAGGCCAGTGTCCACTGCGGCATTGACGGCCTTATTCAACGCAGAGTTTCGCATTGAGCCCAACGAGAGGTTGGCCACGCCATACGCATCATTTTCCTTGCGGTGGTTGACCGCAAATTCGATGGACTCGATGATCGTACTTAAGGAGCCTGAGCCTCTGTAATCCAATGCCTTCACTTCCACAAGGCGCACGTCTTTGGCGGAGCCGAAAGACTTCGAGCCAATGAGCCCTGCGACGTGCGTCCCATGGCCGTTCATATCGCCTGGGCCCTCGCCAGTGAAATCAGCGCCGGCCTCCGCCCTTCCCCCAAACTCTGGGTGGTCGATGTTGATACCTGAGTCAATCACATAGGCGTAGACCTTCTTCTCTGGCTCCTTTGAAACCTCAAAGCAGTAGTCAAAGGGGTGACCTTCGAGCTTGTCCTTCAGTGAGAGGCGTGCAAGGTGTCTGGGGCTGTTATACTGGACCTCGGTGTCGAAGGCACTGATGGCGATGTCTGGAGTGATTTCTGCCACCAAAGGACATCTTCTCAATCTTGCGAGTGCCTTCTGAGTGAAATTCCCCGCAAAGCCGTTGTAGTTACCAATGGCATACGCCCGTTCAATGAGCGGATTGATATGCTGTGAGAGAGGGTATTTCTTATCGTACCGGATGAAGTTCTCGTATGTCTCCTTTGATTTGAGCGAAACGAGGTATCTGTCGTTAGCAGAGACTAAAAGCAATAGCTGAGTAATGGCGAAAATGTTAAAAAGCATGGTATATAGGTAGCTTGAAAATATTGTTACTCTGAGCTTTACCTTGAGGCTCAAACCAGTGCATTCTGGTGCACATACTAGTCACTACACAAACAAACTTGACCAATAACTTCAACTGTATATATTCACTTTTGCACTCTTATTTCAAAGCTTTTGCAAACTTCTCCTTGTCGGAGTCGGAAAGACTAGACAAGAACGACTTGATGGCGTTGAGTGAGTTTTTGGGGTCCTCCTTCATGAGGCTGCTGAGTTTCTGGTGCACAGCCTCCTCCTTGACCTCCTCAATAAAGCCCTGCAACTTGCTGTGGTTATCCTCAATCCAGGTACACACAGCCCTGTCGTCGTCGTAGTCGACAGTAGGCATCCAACTCTTAACTCTGGCAATCTGTTCCAATCTTGTCGCTTGGGAGAGCTGCTCGCTGATAAGTTTCAACAAGTACTCCTCGTTTAACCGGCGGCGCAAACGCCAGAAAAAGAAGCGACGAGCTTCAGGCCAGTTAATCTCCTTGCGGATAACTCCCTTGGCCAACATACGACCTGATCTGTCGTGAAGATCGGCAAATTGTACGGACACTTGAGCATAGATGGGCAACAACTTCTTCTCGCGCGTAGCCAACTGCTTGGAATACTCTGAGTACTCTTCGGGCTTGATGTTCTTATCGTTCATCTTCCGCTTCAACTCGGCGTACTTGGAGTCCAATCTCTCCATTGTCGCTAACAACTTGTCACGCCTGTACTTGATGCCAACCATTCCGCTGGGCTCCAAGACACCTGCTCTCGAATTGACATCAGCATACATTTCCATCATTTCAGGGTTGATGCTGGGGTCAACAACAACCCAAGATCCACCTCTCAATTCACCAAAAGGAGGAATGTACGTGAAAATAGGCTGTTTGAAATCAACCAACGCGTCCACAATAAACGAACCGTACTTGAGAACCTCGTGGTACATGTCACGCTGACCACCCGAGAACCCTCTCCAGTTGGCCAAAATCATCAACGGCAACTGCTCACCGTTGTTGAAATCATTGATGGCTTGCGCAGTCTTGAACGCCGAGTTGGGGTACCAAACCTGGCCCGCCTCCTGGATCAACACTTCGGTAGAAGTGGGGTTGGCTGGGTCCGCAGGAATCAAGTTCTCCACCATACGGGTCTCCACACCAATCACACCAATGGGAATTCCGCCGAGACGAGCTCTACCGACAACAACACCCTTAGCCCAGCCGCCCAAGGTCTCGATAAACGAACTCTTGTCAAACAAACCGGACTCAAATTCGCCATCAGGGAGTTCACGACCGGCAATCATCCAGCGCACGTCAGAAGGTTCATCTTGCACAGGATAGTACTCAATGTCTCTGTCCCAGGTATCCTCGGACTCCAAAATAGGTACGGGCATTCCGCGAGTGGCAGGAATAAACGACATCCACTCCATGATCCGCTCAATACCAGCCAAATCATCGTCAGCAGTAAGATGGGAAACACCATTACGGTACATGATCTGGGTACCACCCAACTGCAAGTTGGACGAGTATACCTCTCTGCCCAACAATTTGTTGATAGCAGGAGCTCCGGTCAAGATAATGGGCTGGCCTTCCACCTGAATGGCTCTCTGGCCCAATCTGACCAAGTACGCACCAATACCCACTGATCTGCAAGTGACCAAGGTGATGGTGAAAATGTCCTTGTAGGCTCTTGAGGTGGCTCCAGCAATCAAACCAGAGCCTTTAAGGCACTCAACACCTAAACCATCTTCAGCACCGATGATGGTCTTGATAATGTAGCGCTCCTGACCGTCCTCCACAATCTTCTCGGTGACAATAGTGTCGCCCTTTCCATCTTCATCGATGGACTTCTTGTCTTCTGGGCTCAAATACAAGTACTTGAAGCCCTTATCCGGAGAATCGTCGACGTTCCAAGCCACCTTGAAGAAAGGTACCAACTCATCGGCTATACCGATACGAGCACCGGAATTGGCGGAAAGGTAGATCCGAGGAATTCCCAATTCACGTGCCAACTCGGTACACTTATTAAAGTAAAAATCTTCCTCTGGGCCAAACGAACCAATCTTGTAGGTGATATCGTTAGCCACAATGATGAATTGGCGACCACGAGGATACTCGGGTGTCTTGGCCGTGACCTTAAAACCAACCATTCCAATCTTGTTGCAGCCGGCTTCACGCTCCACAGCAGTCAACTCGCCATTTTCATCTGGAATCAACTCGAGGGACGTGAAGAAATCATCAGGGACCTTAGCTGAAGGCGAAAACTTCTTCCATTGAGAGAGTGTGCTTTGGCGGAACAACTCAGGGAAATCGTAGACGTAAGTGGTACCCATGTTGTGAGCCTTGTAACGCTTGGGCTGCAAGGACTCCTTCGCGGGGTAAGGGGTGGAAATGGGTCTCAAATGCATCGAACCGGGCTCGCCAATAGACTTGAAGATCCACTCGCCCTTTGCATTCTTCACCTCCATGTACAATTCGGACTTCACCACGTAACCAGAGACGTTGTTGATGATCGCACGCAACGGGAACGAGAGGCCAGTCTTCGTGTCAATACATGCAATTCTGATTTCGGCGCCGGTGATTCTCAATCTCCACAATCTTCTGCCAAACCTTTCCAAGAAGGAACCAAACGCAGCTTCGACCTCTTCAGGCAAAACATTAAAGACAGACGAGAAGTTGATAAAGATATGGTTAAGATCAGAGTTGGAGGTATCAATCACTTCCAATGCGTCCAAAATATCAGCCATGAGTCTATTGGACTCTGCAATCAAGTACTCGCTGATGCTGATATCGTCGCGCATCACGCCAGTACGCACAATGCCTCTGGTGAAAAATCTCTTGTCCGAGGGGGCATTAATACCAACTGCCTGGTAAACGTGGATATTTCTGTTGTCGGTGAAAATAGGCTTGATTTCAAAATTGTCCAACTTGCCCAATTCCAACTGGAAAGCAAGAGCGGGCTCAATGTGACGAATCACCTTGTTTTCTTGGTACTCTGGAGCTGTGAACGTGTAGTACTTGGGGTATGAGCCAATAGTATAAGCAAAAACAAAGGTGATACGACGAACACCCGCAAGATTCAAGTCTTCCTTGCTTTCTTCGAGGATCTCGTTGATCTTAACCAAAATTTCGTCCTCAGACACGTATCCGTCGACATTGGTCACCACGATGTTGACAACGTTAAAGAACTCGGGCTTTTCACCCTTAGACTTGAAGGTAATGGCTCCTGAGGGGTGCAATTTGTCCAATGCAGCGCCCAACATTTCATCAACATCGTCGAGATGTCTGGCTGGAACCAAAACACCTGATCTGGTGATCAACTGCTTCTTCTCATCAACAACAAACGACAAGTCTGAAACGGAGGCAGCACGGTTCATGGGGTTTGAAACATCCTTCAGCGTAGTGGAAGTATCGTGACTTGGAAGACGAAATTGCCACTCGATAATAGGTAAGCCGTCGTGGAAACTGTAGGAGATGGGACCCAAGGAATAGGCGCGGTAAGCACGACGAACATACACCTCGGCCGCCGCCATCGACACCCATTCGTCTTTGTTGATCAAGAACTGAGGTAACACGTCGAAAACGGTGTGCTTAGAATCCACCACCTCGTTGATGACCTCAAGTTTAGGCTGGCGGTGCTTAGCATAAATCTCACCGTACGAAGTCTGGAGAACTGACGATCTCAAGATGTGTTCCAACTGGTCGGAGCGTTCTTCAATCGAAGGTAAAGACGACTGGATTAAAATTTCACGTGCCTTTAATGCCACCTTAGCGGTGCCCCTATTCTCCAATTCAACAATCTTCTGCAACGCCTCTTTGAGGCAAGCAGCCGAGTTCGCTGAAGACGACATTGCTGGCTGATATACGTTCAAAATGGCCAAAATCAAGTTGTTCCTGGCACTAACCCGCGAGTGCGACAAAGCAAACCCGACAACCTTGCTCAAGTCGTTCTTGTTCTCGTCTCTGAGTCTCAAAATGATGTCTTCCTCGCGCACATTGCTGCCGGAGAAATGGCGTTCAATTTCATAGTACTCGGTGAGGAGCAGAGCAAAAAATTTGTACTCGTGCTCAAGCAAACCGTTTGAGTAGCGGTTAGCAATTTCAATCAATGGCACAGCAACACTTTCATAAGTGGCGGGATCAAAAGTGGTCTTCAGGATGAGTTTGCCAATTTGGCGAGCTGGGAAGTCTGTGTCACGCGAGGCTGTTCTCTCGACTAAAGTGCACAAGGCTTCGTTCAACTTGGCAGGTAAACGCGAGTGCAACGCTGAGTGCTGCAAGTTCCATTCTGAGTAGGGTAATTGTTTGTCTTTCAAGATCTCCACAACGTTCTTCAAAGTCGAGTTCAAAATCACTTGATTATCGTAACCGTTCAAGATGTTCCGCAAAATGGAAGCGTAGTAGTTGAACTTCTGGGCTGGTTTGGTTCCCTGTACGATTGCATCACCCAAATCTGGCAATGTGCCCTCATAGGGTAAGGCGTGCTTGACCTTGGTGGGGTCATCAATATCCAAAATGGCTAAAATATCACCCGCATTGACCGTGGAACCTGGCTGTTTGAGAAGCTGTACAACACCGCTCTCCAGCACAATCAAGGGCATGCACATCTTCATCACCTCAACCTCAGCGTACGGCTGGCCAGACTCCACATGGTCTCCACTTTCAACCAAGTACTTCACTAACTTTCCGGGAGAGGGTGTTCTCAACTGAGTAGGATCGTTCTCCGTCTCCAATAAACAAGTCTTACTGTCCACAGACAACCTGGTAGCGGAGGCTTCCTCTTTCCAGTACACTGAGTGAGACTTTCCAGCAATAGCGATCAACAAACCACCATCAGACAAGGCACGAATACCAACGACAGCACGTGAACCATTCAAGAATAAGGTGTATGAGTTCTCAGACGACTTGGTAGCCGTGAATTTGTATCTGTGGCCTTCATAGATGAACTCCACTGGGAAAATAGTCCGCAACAAGTTCTTGTTGGGCACCTGACCCTTTTCTAAGCTTGCAATATACGCGGATTTATCCTCCTCTGACTGAATGTGGGCCTTTGTAACTGCTCCACACACAACTGCCACCACAGGATCGGGCCTTTCCGAGGTCAATTTCTTGCTGATCAACTCATCCAACCACCCGGTGGTGATGGTGTTGTTCTCGAAATCTGGAGTCTCTAACAACTTAATCAAGTATTCGACAGTAGTACGGAAGTCACCTCTGATATTCAATTCCTTCAACGCCACTACCATATGTTTTCTAGACTCCTGACGGTTCTCACCAAAGGCAAAAATGTGCCCAAATTGAGAGTCGGAGAAGGAGTGAATTGAAGACTGGTTTCCGACCGAGAAGTAACCCCAGACGTGCGATGAGGATCTGAAGTTCAACTCATGTAAATTACCGCCTGAAGGCTTGAAACCTTCACCGGGATCCTCTGAGGTGATACGACAAGCGGTACAGTGGCCCTTGGGCACGGGACGGCGCTGTGTAATCAAGGAATTCTCGCTCTTGAATTCCCAGTCGATTTCAGTCGACAAATGAGGGTCCACTCCGTAAAACGTCCGGATGTCCCTAATTCTGTGCATGGGGATACCCATAGCAATTTGCAACTGGGTAGAAGGTAAATCGACACCGGTAACCATCTCCGTAGTAGGATGCTCCACTTGTAATCTGGGGTTCAACTCCAAGAAATAAAACTTGTCATCGGAGTGTGAATACAAGTACTCCACCGTACCTGCAGAGACGTAACCTACCAACTTTCCCAATCTGACGGCTGCGTTTTCCATTTCTCTGAAAGTTTCTTTTCTCGCAATGGTTGCTGGGGCTTCTTCGATGATTTTCTGGTGTCTTCTCTGCACAGAGCAATCTCTTCCAAACAAAGAGATGTTAGTTCCATACTGATCAGCCAATAATTGCACTTCCAAGTGTCTGGCATCACCCGCGAGCTTCATGATGAAAATTGGGGAGCCCGGTATTTCGTTGGAAGCCTGCTGGTATAAAGTGACGAAATCCTTCTCGTTCTCGACTTTTCTGATTCCCTTACCACCACCACCTTCAGAGGCCTTCACCATGACGGGGAATCCAATCTTTTTGGCCATTTCCAAACCCTCTTCCGGTGAAGTACAACAACCTTTCTGGTAAACCCTGTCGGAAACGGACACCAAGTTCGTCTCGCTGTCAATGTCAACTTCGTCAACTCCTGTACCGGACCATGGGATACATGGCACCTTAGCGTGTTGTGCCACAATTGTGGAACTAATCTTGTCACCAAGGGATCTCATGGCAGATCCTGGGGGACCTATGAAAATGATTTTCTTGGGTGAAGCAGCCAATTTCTCGGGCAACAAAGGATTTTCCGAGGCGTGGCCCCAGCCAGCCCAAACGGCGTGGACATCGGTTCTTTCAGCAACATCGACAATGAGGTCCACGTTGGCGTAATTGTTGTTGTTCGTTCCACCAGGAACCTCAACGAACTGATCGGCCATTCGAATGTATTCGGCGTTGGCCTCCAAATCTTCAGGAGTGGCCATCACAGTGAATTGGATGGCTCTGTTATCGCCGAAAGTCTCGTAGGCCCATCTTCTGACGGATCTGATCTCCTTCACGGCGGCAATACCATTATTGGCAATCAAGACCCTGGTGATAACGGTGTGACCCTGGTTGGCCTCGACAAAGTCCGTCACAGGACCAGGCTCGGCCCTCTCAACACTATTGAGACCCAAGAAGTGGGCAGGGAGAGTTTTATGTAAGGCAGTGTAATCTGTGGCCATATTGCGTTTGTAGGAGCTGAAAAGAGGTTTAAAAGCCCGGACAAGGGAACTATATATAGGGTAATGAAATCTTCGGGTATGAGATTTGAAATTAGTTAGGACCCTGGAGTTGGTAAACAGTCTGAAATGGCGGTTAGTAAATGCTGATAAGGATGATGTGAGCAAATGATTTAGCGAGCGTCTATAATTCATCCATGGGGAGATGGGAAGAGCCTGGGCCAGAATTTGTGGAGTGAAGAGGCATGGGAAAGAATGCGACTTTTGTGTTCTGTTGGTCCGGGGATCCAACGGCACCAGAAAAATGGGTGCGAAAATATTGAGCACTCAAGTCCGAGAAGCAAAGGCGGAAGGCACAGCAGAGCTTGGCAAAGGAACAAAAACGGTTCGAATTGGGTCCATCTTTGTCGGGTGATGGCCTCGACTCGATGCCAATTGATAGAGATGCTCAAGCGCCAATTCGTCGCTCGCAATAGGTGGTGAGCTCGGACATGCCTCATTTGCACCAAGAAACGTCTCTTGGTGATTCGACCCTCATTCTTTCCGGAAATTGCCCACCAAGTAGGCAAGCCTGCTGGGACAGGTACTCTCAACAAGTTCCACGTGTTTTCAGTGTTACATACCTTGCAATGTTCACCTCAAAGCTATCCCGTAAGCTCGCTCACACACTTAGCGGAAATCTCACACAATATATATCGCACTGATCCCAACAAAAACCAAGCGTTAGTGTTGGCCAAAAAAAAATTCGCTGGCTCAAAAATAGTAGGGTCGTGTAGCCAACCGCTCACGTCACCTAACCTACGCCGATTTTCAACATTTCTCAGGTCAAGTTTGGGCAGGGTTGGGTTTAGAAGTGGTATGATTGGTTGGTTGGGTCAGGGCGTTGGCGCTTCATTGCTGGTGGGCCCGGTGAAGGCTTTGGGGCCAATAATTTCGCAGTGTCCGCACATTGGACCAGTATGTGG
Source organism: Chernovozyma palmyrensis (assembly GCA_030558275.1). Classification (NCBI taxonomy): domain Eukaryota; kingdom Fungi; phylum Ascomycota; class Pichiomycetes; order Serinales; family Debaryomycetaceae; genus Chernovozyma; species Chernovozyma palmyrensis. Next base: position 270,772 of record JAJMSF010000006.1, read on the forward strand.
CCTGCTACCCGGGGTATATACGACACCCGGCTCATATTATTTGTTGTAGAAGGTGCTTTATTTTTTTTGGCCCTTGCTGACCTTACGATGTGCTATCCTATACACTTGTGGGACCTTGAACCTATCGTAGGCTATCAGATCATCATCAGATCTATATACCCGGATGCAGGACCACAATAGAGATAATGCTACCCTGTTCCTACTCCCAGGGCCTGTCTTTCAAGTCTGTTCCACCTAAGAGACCCTTTTAATTCTCTTCTTTCTGTCCATCATCTCTTGTCACCTTCTGCTCTCATTTTTCTTTATTTACGCCCATATTTTCGCTCTCTTACTCTCGTCTTTCTACTCACTTGCCAATCCTATAATACATATGCTATTCCGCTCAAATGTCATTCTCAGACCTATGGTCGAGCAACGCCTTGTAGATGGTGAACAAATCCAGTCTTTTCGTGATGTCAAGCTCCAAGCATCCACATACAAGGTCCAGGACCCACTGGAACTCGGCCTTGTTGTAGGCATCCCACTCGCACCTCAACCGTGAAATCTCCTCCTCCCGCTTCAAGTCCTGGATAGACGAGCTCACAAACTCGCTGCTGTCCTTCTCCTCCAAAACAGACCGCGATAAGCACGCCTTGTACAAGTCTATCTTGCTGTATTTACCGGCAGAAATGAATGCCCTCAAACGAGGCTCGTAGGGGTGCTGGAAGGGGAGTTTTCCCACTATCATTGTGTAGAGCAACACTCCGAAAGCCCAGATATCGGCCGAAGGGCCCAATGGTGGCGGAGAAGGCAAAAGTAACTCCGGAGAGGCATAGGGAAGCGAGCCGATGTGCAGGTGAGGGAGCTCGGACTCGATCCCAGGGTTGGTGGATGGCGCCCCCAAAGCAGGGCCCACGGGTTCAGGATCGTCGCCCCGCCGCTCCTTGCGCTTCCACGTAAAGGAGCTCATGGAGTCGGCAGGAGAGTAGACCAACGAATGCATTGATGGTCCGTGAGCGCGCTCGATCTGAGAGATCCCGATTTTTGAATCATCCTTGAACAAAAAGCGGGTGCTGGGGGAGTCGCCGCTGAGCAACGCCTTCCTGCCGCTTGTGGACGATTTGCTTCTCATCATCAACTCACTAGAGGCGAGATCTGACCCCATCGCGTGGAGGTTCCGCCGGCTTAACCGCGAACTATACACGCGGGACATACCAAAATCGCAGAGAATCATCTTGGGGAGGTCCTTGCTCTGGTCGTCCACCAACACATTCTCGAGCTTTATGTCTCCGTGCACGATGCCCATATCCTGGTGCATGTACATCAAGGCCTCAACAATTTGAAGGGCACAGTGGAGCGTCTTTCGGATCCGGAAGCGTTGGGCTTCGATCAGAAAGTTCAACGGACCCTGGGTGTTTTTGATGTCGGAATTATAAACGCCCCAAGAAGACACAAGCTCGAACAAAGTGCCGCCATAGATTCTGTTGGTGAAGCAGAATATGGTGGTTTCTGTCTCAAGACTATTGATGAGCGGCAAGATATGCTCGTGCTTCAAGCGCTTCCAGATATCGATTTCTTTCCTGAATACGTCGAGCACCTTGGGGTTGTGGTTTTCAGGAAGATGTTTGCCATCCACTGTCGAGGTGGGTGAAGCGGACCCCTGGTCATAGCGGCAAGATTTGACAATTTTGCACGCCTTCACCTCACCCGTGGCCATGTCCTTGCACTCTCTGATGGTTCCCCAAGCTCCGAAGCCAATGACCTTGCCGAGCTCATAGCCCAAAACAATGGCGCCTTTCTCGTCAACATTGGTCTTAGGCTTGATGTCCGAGAGCTTCTGGAGGTCTGCGGACGATGACAATGCCAAAAGCCGACCTGCGATTGTGTTGGTACTGCTACGTCTGGACCGGCGGTTGCTGAAGGAGGAGCCAGACGAAAACTTGCCCGAACCAGCGGAGCCAGAGAAAAACTGCTTGGCCACCACTGAAAACTGAGAGTAGTCAATCGATTCCGAGTACGATTTGATGAGTTTCTTGCGTTGAGAATAAGGGAGATCGTTGAAATTCGTGGGTAGAGAGTTCAAAATGACCTCGTAGTTGATGTTCCCGGTTGCAGGATCCACCACTTGATTCGATTTGAGCTTTTTGCTCTTGTGGTCATCGAGCGGGTCCAGGCTCTCGTCTGCCGTTAACGTGGCCTGAGATAGGACGCCAATCTGGGAGCCGTCGTTGGTGGCCACAATGGTGTCGGCACCTCCCATGGCGGTAGCCTCAAGGTCCTGGGCCTGTTCCGCTGTCTTATCGACACCCGCCGGTGCCCTAAGCTTCATAAAATCATTCAATTTGGTGAAGCTGAGGTTTGCAGGCGACTGGCGGCCCAAAATTGGCTGTGGTGCCACCTGCGAATGCAATAGATTTAAGTCCAAATAGGACGCTTCCCTACTCTGTGGCGTACTGGAGGAAGTGGTTATATCGCTCCTCGCTGAGCGGTTTGATCTAGCCACGTCGAGTTCAGAGGAGTTACGGCTCCACTGGTAAACCATCTTCCCAAAATCAAGCCCTGGAATGTACTCGTCCTCTAGCCCAACCACGCCCGAGTCAAGAATCTCGTCGTGTGACCTGGAGTAGAGTCGAGGTGCTCTGTTCATTCCCATGGTCGAGAGGAACCTGGGGCGTTGCAAGCCTCGGTCGGGGGAGCTTGCGCGAGAGTGGGTGGGGCGGATCCTGCCGTCATCAAAGAGCCGGTGGCCCGTCTCTTCATCGAAATTGTTGGTCTCACTTTCGGAATATGTTCGGGTCAATCGATAATGGGAGTCGGGAGCGGGTGAATGTGGTAATTGGGGCCGCAAGTCCGGTATTGTCTCACGCTTGACCCGCTCGATCGGGTTCTTGGATAAGCTCAGCAGCAGCGACTTGCGTAGCTGCTCAAACTTGGACTCGTCCACGAGCCCCACCATGGACACCTTAGGTTTTGACTTTAAGGGAATCTCCATTGTGTTCTCTGGTGGCTCCAATGATGGGGATGGTTTAATGCAATGCTCGCGGGGGTTCAAAGACCGAGTAAAAAGCTCACCCTTATTATGCGAATTGGATGCTTGTAGTGTATTCTTGGAACTAGAACTGCCTCAAAATGGCCCAGAGGTACTGAGTCGGTGCTTAAGGACAGTCGAAAGAGGAGTATATCGCAGAAGTAAATGAAAGGCTGGGCAGGCCTGAGACTTGGAGTGGCGATAGATGCGAATCTCTTAGCCAAGAGGAGTCGGCCAGTCAGCCAATTTAGGTTTTGTGTAAATGTCTGCGATCGACTTGGCACACTACGTGGGGTACGAAAACGGAGCCACTGTTTGGAAAGTGGGTGCGTAAGGGACTACAAAGTGCAGTATGAGACTGAGAATGTTTTATGGGAGCCATTGGTTTGTAGGGGGAAGTTTTGGTTGGTGGGTCTTCCCCACAGAGAAGCTGGGGCTGGTAGCGCATCTCAAGATACTGCATATAACTGGGCCCGGACAGAGGGTGACCGCACTGAGGCCCAAGAAACCTCCCAGTTGGGCCAAGAAGAGCCTACTTCTTGGGCATGATCAACGCGTTCAAAAATTCCTTGCCCAACATGTCCACCGCGTTGGGGCGCTTTTCGTAGTCAATCTCAAAGGTCTGCTCCAAGAATTCCTTGGCCTCGAGCGTACACCACTCGGGGATCAGCGGCTTGATGTGGGTACCTATCTTGAAGATCGCCTGCATCTGGCTGAAATCGGGGAACGGGTGCTTGCCTGTAAACATCTCCACAATAAGACACCCAACCGACCAGATATCCGCCTTTTTGGTGTATGCAGTCTGCTTCACCACCTCGGGCGCCATCCAGTACACCGAGCCTTGTAGCGATGCTCTCCTGCCCTTCTTCTCGCTTTCACTCAAATTGCGGCTGCTTCGATTGACTCGCTTGGAAATGCCAAAGTCGCTGATCTTGACCGTTCCCTTGATATCTATAAGGATATTAGCACCCTTGATGTCCCGATGGATGATATCTTCCTCGTGGAGGTAGATCAAGCCTATCAATACCTGGCGGATGAAGTTGCGAATCAATGGTTCCTCAAAGGGTCCGTATGATTGGAGCATCGACTGGACCGATCCCCCTGGAACGTACTCCAAAAAAATGTTGAGGAAGTTGTCGTCGATGGACGAGCCAAAGTACCGTACAATGTTCTCGTGGTTGAGCTCCTTGAGGAGCAGCATCTCGTGTTGCAATGCCTCTATCATTGATTTCTGCAGGGTCGTGTTGGCGCTGTTCTCGTCCGGAAGGCTCACCTGCTTCACCGCCATCAACTCGCCCGTCATTGGGTTCATTCCAAGGTACACAGTACCAAAGCTTCCTGCGCCAATGCGAGCGCCCTGAAGCCAGTTGGACGGTCCACCCTCGATAATCGAGTCCAAATTGCGCGTGCCAGGGCTGCCGATATCCGAGCTGTCGTAGTAACCCAAGAAGTCGTCGTTGTCGTCGTCATCGGAGTCCACGCTGAGCAATTCAATGCGCGAATGCCGGTTGTTGACCGACAGGTCCGCAAAATTGGCTGGAATCGAAAGCCTTTTGGCGCTGCTGATGCGAGAAACTGCAGAACTGATCGACTTGGCGTCAGCATTGCCACTGGTACCCGAATATATGGACGGCGGCTTCTCTAACGCAGAAGAGCCCACCGACGCGGCCGCCTCGTCAATGGCGTTGATGTTGCTGACCATCATGTCGCCGATAGTTCTGCTCGTGGGTCTTTTGTGTTCTGAGGAGGTCACTGAGGGAGCACGGGCACTGAGCACCGAGCCCCGGTGGTTGTTGTGAATGGAAGAGTTGCTGCCCAACAAGCTAGCAGGAAGATTAAAGCGACGCGAGAGCCGGACGCTGTAGCGGACCGAATTGCGAACTGTGGCCTCCAATTCCTGCTGGGGGGCCTCCGGAAAATACTCGGCTAGATTGGACGAGATCAACTCGCTCGGGGGCCGCTGACCAAAGAAGTTGCGGAGTGACGATGGCGGTCGCACCGGCTTCGGATCCGTAATGTGGTACTGCGAGAGAATCTGGTCATTTTTGAGCTTAGAGTAATTGCTGAGAAGATGGAACTCTTTGCGTTGCACGATTTTTATGGAGGTTTCGATCTGGGCATCGGTGGGATAAGTGTCTTTTGGGCAGAGCATGATGCGATGTTTTTCAAGCCGGTCAGGCGAATAGCAAATGGTGACCAACTCAACATCAAATAGAAGACTTAGACCCTCCGGAAGAGAGGACTGGGAGTTTATAGCAAGGGTTGAGTTGGAGAATGAGTGGATGTAGGCGTCGTACGCCGGCTCGACCTGCTTGATGCCCAACTTCTTAAGGGCCTTTCTTTTGATGGACTGAGCATTGAAACAGCCGGTAATGTTGACTTTCCTTACTGAGCCATCATGGGTGATAAAGGTGACATTTTTGTTCAGTTCGGAACTGGCATTGCCCAAGGTGAGGGTGGCGCTGCTGGAGCCGTTCAACCCCGTAGCGGACGCGCTACCGTTGGGATATCCGTAAAAATGGGGACTGTCGGGCCCATTCTCAAAGGTGGGGGTCATTCTGCTGGCTAAAGTTGCGCCTGAGTGGTTCTCGTCACTGAGCGTGAAGGGCGTACCATTGAAGTAAGCGCCGCTGGTCAAATGAAGCCTCACGAGCCGTTGGAGTTCCTCGTTGGAAATGGCGCTAGAAAGTGCAGATTTTGTCTTGAGGTTGCTTATGGCCAATTCCAAACGTATCCTGTCACCCAAAATGTCGATTCCAATCTCTTTCAACGCACTGGAGTCGAGCTCAGCCACTAAATCCATGGTGATCCCATGGTCCACAAAACGCCCCGAATACTGCTGGCAATTGCAGCTGGCTAGCCACAGCTTCAACTTGGCTAATTCTTGTGCCGAGGGAGACCTTAGGGCCTCGGGGTCTTCCATTTTGGCCGTTTGGGGTGGTTCGTTGGTGCTAAGAACGCGATCTGTTGCTGATCACTGAGGTGTCGCGCGCTCACTGCGATGTAAGAGAAGAGAATGGCAGGGCAGGAGGACGACAAGGGGGGAAGCAATGGTAGCAGGAGGATGCAAATGGCGGCAGAATGATAGCAGAGTGGCATCAAAGTGATAGCAAAGAGGAAACTTCAGGCCGCATAAGTACCACCTCAAGGGAGGACCCTTAAGTTCGATCCTTATCGCTCTACGCTTGGGCCACTGAACTACAAAATACGAAATTCAGTTCATTAGACATCCACTACGCTGCGGCCACTTCGATCACCACCTTACCCGAAGCCTTACCTGACTTCAACTTGTCGAACGCCGCCGCAAAATCCTCGAATTTGTAAACAGAGTCGATCGGCACGCTCAACAACCCATTCTCGATCTGTTCTCTGCCATCATCCATATAGGGCCCAGGTTTGGCCAACGCATAGCCATAGTGGTAGTTCAATTGACCCAAGTAGTTACGCACCACTCTGGCGGCGATTTTCAAGCTGACGTTGGAAAAGAAAGTTCCACTGGCGTAGTCGCTTTTCTTATCGCCACTGATTGTCATGTAGGTACCCTTCTTCTTGAGAACGTCGTCCATGGAGTCAAAGAGCGCAGAGCTTCCCACACAGTCGAACACGGCATCAAATTTTCTACTGGCAGCCGCTTCCTTTACGGGAGTACTGTAGCCATCGGGAAATTTAGTGTATTCTATGACCGAATCCGCCCCTAAGCTGGTGATAGCAGGTGCCGATTTTCCGGAGCAAATGGCCACAACTTCCGTAACCTTGACCACGTTTTTCAAGATCTGTACCACAAATCTCCCCACCGACGAGCCGGCACCAATGACGAGAATCTTCGAGTCTGGGCTGAGTTTTGCGGGTATCATGAAACGGGCTGTGGAGTAAACCAAGGGCCAGGCGGCCGCCTCGTTCATCGATACATTCTTGGGCGCCAAAGTAATGGAAGTACCGGACTCCGAGTCCAACATAACGTACTCCGCTAGTGAGCCGGTCTTGAAAGGGTGCAGAAACCAGCCACATACCTTATCGCCCACCTTCAAATTGGTCTTCGCTGCTGCCTTATCGCCTATGGATGCAACAGTGCCAGAATAGTCGAAGCCTGTACCGTGAATGCCAGTCGCAGCAGAAATTAAGGTAGACGCCGTGTTATAGATGGCAAGGTCGACGGGATTGAGTGCTGCTGAGTGGACCTTGACCAAAATCTGGCGGTTGGTGGCGCCATAGGTGCCATCAGGGCGTTGTTTGAGATGAAACGCGGTGTCATTGAGAGTCATTTCGCTGGAATTGTTGGCATACTGAACCGCCTTAAAGGTAAGTGTCGGTGAAGAAAACGACATGAATTATTAGTTTCACAGATATTTGAGGATGGTGGATGGTAGAAGATGGAGGCGGATTGAAGAGGTGGCAATCGTGGGTGTTATCGCGCTCCTATACAGGCTAACAATAGGCCACCATTAAGGGCACGAGCATGAGCTCCCATGTGTGGGATAGATTGCGATCTGGCAATTGGTGTGGGAATGGCGGCCTGTGTAGAAATATTTAGAGCAGATGATTGGTGAATACCATGGTGGCTGTTGCCTAGGTGCTAGTACGGCCAGAGCAATGTCTCCGCAGGGGGCGCGCAACGGCTAGAGTTTCAGCCGTGTGTGCCAAAATGGAGGCTTAACAAGCCTCATCAAAGCGCAGAGCCAAGAAGACAAGATATGGAGGTAGAAATGAAATTGAGGAACTTACGGCAGGAAACCGAGAAGACGTAGAAAGGATGATTTATCAAGACTCGCTCCACTTTTTGGGCTGTACAGGTCGTCTTGGACTGATCTACTGACCCTTGTATCATAACACCTACAAGAAAGAGTAGAATTATCAAACATTACGAATCGCCGCTGATTTGAACAACAACTTTCCCGTTGGCCCGGCCAGATTTCACCACCGCAAAGGCCTTCTCGAAATCCTCGAATGCGTGTACGCTGTCCACTGTGACCACCACCTGGCCGTCCTCAAGATGCCTCTTGCCCTCATACACCCAGGGCCCAGGGTGAACGAGCAAAAAGTAGTAATAGTAGGGCAATAAGTGAAAAAAGCCAAACACCATTCTCCAGAAGAATCTAAAATTGACTTTGTTCAAGAACGTGATGGTCTCGTAGTTGCTCTTGCTATCTCCATTGAGGGTCACGTAGACACCAGAACTCTTGATGATCTTGGTGATGTTGGGGAACAAATCGGCATTTCCGATGCAGTCTACAATCAAATCGTATTTTGCGCCGGCGGCTGACTCCACCACAGCATTCCCAAAGCCCTTAGGGTAATTCGTGTAGTCGATGATGGTATCGGCACCAAAGTTGCGCACCAAGTCGGCGTTCTTTCCTGAACAGATAGCGTCAACCTGCTTGACCTTGTGCACCTTCTTGGCGAGCTGGGTGGCAAATCTTCCCACAGATGTGGCACCGCCAATGATTAAGATCTTGGAGTCCGATGTTAACTTTTGTTTATTCAAGGCAGTCGAGGCGGTTCCGTAGACCAAGGGCCACGCAGCGGCCTCGTTCATCGTTAAGTTCTCGGGTGCGAGCGTGATCGCCTTGTCCTTGTTCGCGTTGACAGAGATGTACTCCGCCAAAGTGCCCGCTCTCAAATGCTTATCATACAAGCCGCAAACATTGTCGCCCACTTTCAACCCCGTATTCTTGGCTGCGTTTTTCCCGATGGAAACAACCGTTCCTGAGTAGTCGTTACCCACGCCGTGGGTGCCTGTGAAGTAGCGCACGAACCAGTAGGCGGTGTTGTAGAGGACAATGTCGACGGGGTTCAACGCAGCGGAGTGGACCTTGATAATGATCTCGTTCTTGTGGGCACCATACTCCCCGTTTCCCCACGAAGCTAACTTCAATGAGGCCTCCCGGATACTCATTTTGTCCGCATTGTTGTTGTACTGAAGAGCTTTGAATTTGAGCACAGGATCCTTGAAGGACATTTTGATGTGATCTTGGAGATTTCTACACTCGTGCTGGCATTCTGCTGCTCTTATACTGAGCAAGGTGGCAATTCGCTCTGTCAATGAGCACGGTTGGACAAGTTCCGGTAATGTTCCGTTCAGTGTAATGGGGGAGTTGCGGCCCTCTCCTCATGAGCCCCACCTCACATGCCGGTGGCAATAGCGCTATAGGCCGAGGGTCCTAGTGTCTTTTGAAGCCTGAGAAATAAAAATTGATTAAACACTACGACTTCAAATCTTGAGTCTGAATCACTAAGTCCTTTTCGATGCTTGAATCTAATTTTGAGTAACTGAGCACCAATCCTTGAACTTGCAACAGGGGACCCTGCTGCTTACCTTGTCCCCTCGTACTGCATATCACAGGCGCTAAGGAGCAGTTTTGTTGTCGTGAGGCTTGAATTGTGTGCCCTGTCTGGTGGCTGGGGAAGAAAAGTGTGGGCTCGAAAGGCTCAGAACACGGCTTTCACGTGGATACTGCCGCAGAATTCACGGCCTCGTGAATAAGAAGCTTCTCGATCAATTTATCTCATGGAATCGCCGCAGCGATCGGTTGGATCTTAAAATACGGACGAATTGGTGGCGATACACTCTGCATTTAGAACCGGGCCTCGAGTCTCGTAAGAACCCTGGCCACGTGGGACTACACTCTACACCAATCTCTACACTTACTCAAACACTACCACAAATTACTCACTATTCAATTAAACTCGGTATAACTGCTCGAATAACATCACTGAAGTTACCTGTGCACATCACTAATCACGGCTCACTTCAATGACAATCTTCCCGTTTGTGTGCTCGTGCTTCAACTTGTCAAACGCCGCTGGAAATTCCTCAAATGGATACACACTATCGACATAAACCGTCACTAAGCCCTTCTCAAGATGCGTCTTTCCCTCGTAGACCCATTCACCAGGAGTTATAGATTCAAATTGGATGTTGTAGCTCGATAAGCCAGTGAATCCAGCAAGGAGACTCTTGATAAGCCTGAAGCTCATGTTGTTGAAAAAGCTCTCCCTCTCGCTGGGCTGTCTTTTATCACCGCTAGTGAGGAAAAATCCACCCTTAGGCTTTAAAATTTCATGGAGATGTGGCAAAAGGTCAGATGACCCGACATAATCAAGAATAAGGTCAAATTTCCCAGTACTTGCCGCCTCCTTCACTGGCGCGACGCATCCGTTGGGATACTGCTTGTAGTCGATAATGGTGTGCGCCCCATGTTCTGTGGCAAGACTGGCGGACTCTGTGGAGCAAATTGCAACAATTTCCTTAGCTTTGAATACGTTCTTCAAAAGCTGGACGGCAAATTTCCCAACTGATGAGCCAGCACCAATGACCAAGACTTTGGAGTTCTCGTCGATTTTGGTGCTGTTTTTTGAAATTGTGTCAAAGGCCGTTCCGTAAACAATAGGCCATGCGGCAGCTTCATTCATATTTAAGTTTTCTGGCACCAAAACGGCATAATCCACTGTGACATCGAGCATAACGTACTCCGCCAAGGCACCCTTCTTGAAGAAGTGGAAGAATGGGCCGCAGATTTTGTCCCCAACCTTGAAATTTGTCTTGGAGGCAGCCTGGGGACCAATTGACACCACCGTGCCCGAGTAGTCAATTCCCACGCCGTGGGTCCGCGCAGTCAAAGTATTGATTAAGGCATTAGAACTGTTATGGATGACGTAGTCGACTGGGTTCAAGCCCACTGAATGGATCTTCACAAGGATCTGGTTCTGACCGGCGCCGTACTTTCCATCTTCACGTGGTACCAACGCAACAGAGGTGTCGTGAATTGCCATTTTAGTGGAGTAGTTGGCATATTGCACTGCTTTAAATTTGAGAGTGGGGGAAGAGAAGCTCATAGTGGAATGAGCTGATGAGCTGCAAATGTGCAATTGGAGAGTTCACCTGTACTTATAGCGACTTGAACAGTGGCAATTTCTAATCTAATTGAAGCTTTGTAATCGTCGGGTGGTGGCAAGGTGATATACTCAGCCGTAGCTGACCCTTATTCGGCCGTAATACGGAGATACGGCTTTAGAACCTGCTTACGAGAAAGCTGTTCCTGCAGACGGCAGAAGCTTTGTGTATGTTCTCCGAGACCCTTCGGCGCCGCCGTGAGTGGCCCAGGCTTTGATCTCGGGTCATTTTCGCCACAATGCTCCCAGAAGGATACAGCGTTCGCAGGGTCAAGGTCACGGACTATAGCACCTACGTTGCCACTCTCAGGGTGCTCACTACAGTTGGGGAAGTGACGGAGGAAGACTTTGCCGCGCTAGTGAAGCACTGGAACACCTTGAGCGAAATATACCACCCCCACGTCATTGCGAATGAAAAAGATGAGGTGGTGGCCACGGGAATGCTCCTAGTAGAGCGCAAGCTCATTCATGAGTGTGGATTAGTTGGTCACATAGAGGACATTTCTGTTGCTGAATCTGAACAGGGCAAGAAGTTGGGACACACCATGATCAAGACCTTAAGCGAGCTAGCACACGAGGCAGGGTGCTACAAGGTTATTTTGGACTGCTCTTCGCATAACGTTGGTTTCTACGAGAAGTGTGGGTTCAAAGACTCAGGCTCGGAGATGGTCAAAAGGTTTTAGCATGGCATTTATTAGCATATCATATTTTTTCAAGCGCCTGTAAGTTAGTAGGAGTGAAATAGATACGGCAGCCAGTGCGGAATATAGTCAGGTGTGTGACCAGTCGTTGGACAGAACTTAGCTAGATATGTACCTAGACTATGACAGATAGCAGGTGGGGGGGTTTATAACGTTAGACCTCAACAGACTCGTCGAAGCCTATACCTTAAACAACTCGTTCCATACTTCCTGGTTCCTGTTGGCTGTCTCAAACAGCTCACAAAGTACATACCTCCATGGAAACTATGGAATTTCCTCGAATAACCTGATGTTAGTAGTTGTAGGGCGCGGGTACAGCTCTCATACGTACAATAGTCCCTATATTAAGTTTCTCGCCGTTCTTTTGCTCCTCTAGAGCTTCTCCCAAGGTTATGTTAAGGAACACCTGTTGTTAGTCATAAATTCAAATCATTAATAGAATTGTCTATACGTACATCGAAACCTCTGAGAGTGCCTATCACTTTCCTGGAACCATTCAACTGTACTGAAAGCTTCTTGTCCATATACTGCGGGTTAGTATCAAATCTGTCCAGTCAGTTTCCTATTCTCTCCACATACGTTTTTAAGCTCGGGGGCAGAAACCATCCTGGATATCTGATTAGCGACTAAGAGAAGAGGTAACTCTGTTTGGGTTTGATGTGGTACTGCATGTAACAATGAGCCCTCTACTTGTATCAAACAACAGAAGCCTTCGAATGGGTCCCAGTTGCAAGGGATTGGCAATATCTAGGTGAAGACACAACCATTGGGTCATTCTGAAGGCTTTCACCACGTCATATACACCTTTCACGTGATATGTCCTTTTAGCCGACACCTTGTTTACATACTACCATGAGTAACATCCAGGACATCACGTCTCTATCGGACCTCCTAAACACGTCTCCAAGTCAAAACCCCGGGCTGGAAAGCTCAGAGGAAGCACCCTCACTCAAGGCGTCCGTTCGGGAGTTGTTGGATCTACAGGAGGAGAAGAAGCAGTTGGCTGGCACACGAGAGCAGCTACTCAAGCGGAGATTGGAGCTAAGTGACACCATAGAAACCTTGAGAATACGAGCCAAGATGCTTACAGAGCAGAAGGTTGAGCTTCTTACAAGAAAAAACCAGAATTTGCCAAATTCCACAGCCCAGATCACCGACTCGGACGATAGCATGATCCTTCAGAATTTAAACGTGTTACCCTCCGATGACTGGAAATTGCGCCTAAAATACGCTAAGATGTTCTACAACTCTGTGGAGATCCTAGATGTTCACATTATGGAGGACTCTGGTTCCAGAGTCATTGAATACACTGTCAGTACGCAGCTGTTCCAATTGCGACTAAAGATAGAAATTGACACCAAAGACGACTCAATCAAGCAAATAAAGACGGAAAATCTGGACCAGTTGCTAGCATTGACACTCATATCGCAGTCCTACTCCACCACACTTACTAGAAACTTCATACCGAACCGTAAGCTCAATTTGATCATGTACAGTCTCAACTCGTTGGCAGGCCTTCTAGAGAAGAGAATGGAGATCATGGGCCTCATTATGACCAATTTCAAGGAGTACGTGGTACCAGTGCCTCTCAGCAGGACCCTCAGCCAGGTAAGCTTCAAGCTTGCTGCCTCCATTGTGGATTTCAACTGGCTCATAGTCCTCAGTGACACCGTCACCGGTCAGGTGGAGTCGCAAATCACAGTCTTCGTCAGCGCCGAGGGTTCCGGCCCCACTGTGCTGTCTGAGGAGGCTACTGACGTCGTGGTGCTGATATCACGGGAGTACAACGTCTACACCGGCTTGAGCGTCTTTCTTCGCAACACTTTCGGCATAGAGACGGACTAATTTCCATTAAAGTACCTAGAACTCCAAATCTATGTCGATTTTGCCTGCTTCCAAGTCAAACTTGACGTAGTCTTTGTTCCTTGGAGGGTTGTCCCGGAGCGACTTTGACTCTGCCTCCGAGACCATCTCGCTCGCTAACTCGAGCAACTCTTGGGTGTACTTGTTCAAAGAGTTGGCCTTGTTGAAGTCATAGATGGGCACAAACCCAAATCCGGCCTCGTCCAGCTCCATGGCATTGGCTCCACCATTGATCTGCTCAAGGGTGAGGGCACGGGGCCCGGGGTTCTTGTTGTGTAAGTTGTTGCAGAACTCCTTGCCTTGCTTCGTGTATATGCTGGACTCGATACCGTTGACGATATCGTAGCGAATGTTGTCCCATTCCATACCAAGGAGCCCGCTGCCTGTAGATTTCTTGTACTGGAAGTAGCGGAAGATCCAGCCGCGCAAGTTCTCGGTCATTGACTGCACCTCTGCGGTCAGTGCCTTGGATGAGGCCCTGAACTGGCGGATTAAGGGCTTCGACTTGTTGACGATATTCAAGTGTGAGGCCATGGTGGTCTTATTCGACGGCTCAATGAAGCCCACATCGGGTACCCGGTCCATGATCTGCTGGAGGTGCCGCACGGGGAACGTGACATTGTGGTCCGACACTTTCATCCGGTGCGTGTGGGCGCCGATGGCCGTGAAGGGAGAGCCCGAGTCCGAGTACTCAGAAGCCTCCTCCTCGTCGTGGTCTGCAGCCAGCACCACTGTCTGGCCCAATGGAGACGATACGGCGGTACCAAATCGCTTCAACTTCTTGCGGGGCTCCTCAGGATCCTCTGCTGGACGCTTCTCTTCCCTGACGATGGGCACTACGGGTCCCTTTGCGGGCTCGGGCCCCTCGGAAATTCCGTAGATCCCAAACGGGTCCGACGCGTCATCGTCATCGTCATCGTCACGGTCCCTACGCGACTTGTTCCCACGTTTCGGGGTGCTGTTGTGCTCCTCATCCGTCAAGTACCGGTGCCTGGACGCTATCATTTCGCGCGAGTACTTCTTTTCAAACTGCGTATCCTGGTCAAACTTCTGCAAATCCTCGTCTGGGATGTACTCCAAGCTGGGGATCACCAGGGGGTGGAAGGGGTTGTTGGCGAGTTCCAGGGCGGTGAAACTTGTTTCGAGGTACGTGTACATGAGCCACAAGAAGCGCAAAGCTCTGTTCCGCGGGTGGGCCCTGGTGTCAAGAAAAAAGTCCATGAAGGTGTTGCGAGGGCCCAGTTCGTGGTAGGGGATCCCCTTCGCCGTGCTGCTCATTAGAAAGATGAGCTTGATGGCGTTGGTGTTGGGTTTGACCTGTTTCGGGTTGAGAAGAATGTCTTGAAGACTAGTCAAGTGCTCCTCGCCCTCGCAGACAGCCTTTAGAATCGATTTGAGCCGTGGAGTGTCCTGGAGCGGTTTTGAGCCGCCGTTCACGGGGTCGGCCTGAAGCGAGGGGATCGAGTGGTAGGTGCGGAGGGTAGACCTCATCTCGGGAACAAAATTGATGGTGGTGTTCATGCGCCCAGAATTGACAAGAAGACACACCTTCAGCACCGACAGGCCCATCTCGTGGTCTTTCAAGAGCCTTTCCTTGAGGATTTTGGAGCACTTGCCCGACTCGGCCAAAGTGCGCACGTAGAGTTCGCAGAAAGTGTATTTTGGGTCATTAGAAACCCCAGGAATCCCCGAGTCCGGGAACGGATTGGTGAACACCTTGGCGGGGTTTTCGAAGAGATACTTGAGGAAGTCGTACTGGATGTCCCTGCGCCAGAAGGGCTCACCGTCGGCCTTTTTGAGATGGCGGAAGCCCCTGGGGTTCAACATCGCGGGTGGCTTTTTAGATTTTTTGGGAGAGTAGGCAGAATCTGCGCTTTCTGGATCCGATGGTAGTGTTTCGGGTCTGGCCGAATCGACGGCCAGACCGTTGGGCTGGTACGTGGGCGCCGTCAGGTGCAAGAGGTCGGCCACGTTCACCTTCTGGGGAGCTTTGGGTTCGGAACTCGCATGGAGCGACGGTACTACCTGGGTACCCGTAGGGGTGGAGCGGATGGGGGGCACGGAGGGCACAGGCGAGACCATCAGCTTTTCCGTGAGTTGGATGGGCATGTGGGGCAACGGCGGGTGCGAAGATGTGTGGGGGCCTTGGTGGGGGGATTGATGGAGGCTTTGGTGGGAGGCTTGGTGTGGTTGGGGAATCTGGGTGCCTGAATGGACCAGGTGTTGGGCCTGGGGGTGGGCCTGAGGGATTGTCTGCTGGAAGGGCTGGGCCTGCTGGGCCTGCTGGAACTGGAGAGCCTGCTGGATCGGCGCATTTTGGATCGGCGCCTGCGAGTGAGTCGGCTGAAAGTGTTGGGGGTGCTGGAGGTTTGAATCTTGCGCTGGTAGCTGATACTCGGGCTGGGTGTCGAGCCAAGGTCTCAGTGGGGCCTTGTAGTCGTCGCGTGGAGCCGAGTGGGGCTTTGCTGGCGTGGGTTCCGGCTCCGACTCGCTGGCGCCCATGGTGATCAATTTAGAAAAAAAGTTTCGGTTTGGTAGACGGGCACTCAAGAAGTGCTTCATAAATGTCAGAAGAAGGCAGTGGTTTCGGCGGTGTTGGGCTCGCAATGTGTGCGAGTGTCGTGGGCGTGGGGGACGGTGGGTGCGACAGGCGTGCGACAGGACACTCACAGCGGTGCTCAAGCTCTGGCCGCTCTTGCCATTGGCTCCTCAATTGCCTCTACGATGTCTGAACTCTGGCGACAGTTCCAGCTATTCGACCTCACGCCGATACGGGACCCCTACTACAAGTCTCCGGATGCGCTCTATTCGGACCCGTCGCTCTCAGCTGTGTGCGCCACCAAAGACTACCTCGTGATAGCTGTGTCCAAGGCGTACATCAAGATAATCGGAAAGGACTTCACCTTGAAAAAAGCATTCGCAGCCTATGATTTGGACTACAGCATCAACTACATCGGCAGTTTGGCCGGGTCGAACCTCGTGGTGACGGTGGCTGAGCGGCAGGGGTTTCCCTCGCTCTTGAAGCTCTGGGACTTGAACCGCATCCTCACCCTCGACCTGAAGGACGACGACCAGTACCGCCACGAGTACCACACGGTGGTGACCATCCACAACGGCGAAAACGCGTTCCCTATCACCGCGTTCGAGTTCAATTTCGACTTGACGTGCGTGGCGGTGGGCTACGCCAACGGCAGCGTGGTGTTGATAAGAGGGGAGCTCTTGCGGGACAGAGGCTCCAAGCAGCGCACCATCTACGAGTCCAAGGACCCGGTCACCGGCATAAAATTCAACTCGAACGAGGATCTCTTCTACATCACCACCACCTCCAAAATCCTCACGGTGTTGACTAACGGCCGGAACCACGGCAAACCGCAGCGCATTCTCTCCAAGCGGACGGGCGTCGACTTGAACTGCGTGGAAATTGACCCTGAATCCCAGCAGTTAATGGTGGCTACCCCAGACTCCATCCGCTACTACAGCCACCTCAACAAGACCAGCACCTTGTCGCTAGACATTCCCAAGAGGTACATCTACCGGTTCGGAGCCAACTACTTGTTGATCTCGTCGCCCACTCAGGAGAATCACAAGATCCTCTCGAAAATTGTGGTGCTAGACCTTTTGAATATGCACATGTCCTTCAGCTTGACCATCCCGGAAAGCACTATAAACCACGTTTTCTCCATGTGGGGAGACACCTATATGTTGAGCAATGACGGAGTGCTCTTCAAGATCCACGAGAAGCCGATTAACCAGCAGATCGAGATAATCCTCCAGCGGAACTTGTTCGCGGTGGCATACCAGCTTGCAGAGCAGGCGAAACTCCCCCGTGAGACCTTACTCAGGATCCAGAAGCTCCACGGCGAGTTTTTGTTTGAAAAACAGCAGCACGACGATGCCATCGCGGTGTATATCAAGTGCTTGGATCTTTTTGAACTGGGCTCTGACTCCTTGGAAGATTTCATAATGGACATCATCACCAAGTTCAAGGACGTTTCCAACATCAACAACCTCACCCTGTTCTTGCTTCGGCTCTACGAGTTGAAGTTGGCCAACAATGACCAGCTTACCCTCCTTTTGTGCTGCTACTGTAAGCTTAAGAAGCTCGAGGATCTCGATACGTTCATAGATGAGTTTGATTTGGCTGACCAGCCCAAGGGGAGGGTGAATTTGCAAGAACTCAACTTTGAGCTTATCATTAATTTGTTTAAGGAATGCGAGTATTACTCGCAAGTGATCAGGCTCTTGTACAAACTCGACCAGCCGGCGCACATTGCAGACATTCAGTTGAATTTCCTCAACCAGCCCCTGCTGTGCCTCCAGTACATAAAGACGTTGAGGATAGACGAATTGCTCCTCATTCTCATAGATTACTCCAAGACGTTGCTAGAGAACTACCCGATTGAAACCACTGAACTCTTAATCAATGTGTTCACCGGAAAGTACGTGCCCCAGAAGATCGAAAGCGAACTTTTCGATGGAATAGAACCACAGACTAACGGTGACTACGGTAACTCGGACTCGTTCCCAATCAACAGCTACAAGAATTTTGTGGCATATCTTTCACGATTTTCGGAAAATTCCCCTGACCAGGGACCCCCTCAAGACGAGCCCACATACCTTCCGCCACGTCCCAGTCTCATATTCCCCTCGTTCGTCAATAAGCCGAATGAATTTGTGGTATTTTTGGAGGCGTGCGTGGAGACCATTGAAAAATACCAGGGTAATTCCAATGATAAGGCAGAGCTTCTCATGACCTTGCTCGAAATGTACCTTTCGTTGGGCCAGAACGAACCGGCAAGGAAGGATGAGTGGGAGTCAAGGGCCAGGCGTTTGCTAGATGCACATGCCTCTCTGTTGGACAAATCCTCGCTACTTTTGGTCTCACACATCTACTGCTTCAAGGACGGGGAGATAGCGGCCCAAGAACTGACTGGTTTTGAGGAAAGTCTATTCCGCTCATCGGCGATTTCAGGCGATGTTGAGGGATGTTTCAAATTAGCATTAAAGTACGGAGAGAAGAGGCCAGAGTTATTCAAGATGTTGCTCAAATTTATTGTTTCCAAACAGGACATTTTCAAGCAAGTGAGCGACAGCGACTTCGGGTCAGTGCTTCTGAAAATCAAGGAGCACAAATTGGCCACGCCATTGGAAGTTATTGAGATCATCAGCGCCACGGACTTCACCACAGTTGGACTCATCAAAGACTACTTGTTAGAATACATCGATGTCCAGAACCGCGAAATATCCAATAACCAGAAGCTCATCAAGTCCTATGAGCAGGAATCCTCGAAGTATGGTAACGAATTGGTGCAACTAACCACGAAACCGTTCATTATTCAGAATAACAAGTGCTCTGGGTGCAAATTGAAGCTTGATTATCCCATGGTGCATTTCAAATGCAAACACTCCTACCACAAGAGGTGTCTCGACGAAAACACCATCATATCCTCGGCGTCCATTTTGAACTCGGCGGACAAAGGAGAAACCTTGGAGAATGTGCATGATTGCCCCTTATGTATTGGCGACATTCAGAAAGTGAAGGATCTCCGAGATGAGCAGTTTAGGTCCAAGGATGATATCGCATTGTTTGAGCAAGCGTTGAACGACAAAGATGATCGGTTCAAGGTCATTAGTGAATTCATAGGAAGGGGCGTCATGGAAAACAAGGAGACTTTAATTGCCAGCGGCCAGAGCAAAGAGAAGTAGAGGGTTAGTGGCAGTCTCAATTCTCAATGCCTTGCATTTAAGTCGCTGGTATGGAATGAAGATGTTTCTCAGCTTTCTATCAGCAAAATGGATGAGTATTTTATCACTTTCGACGTGGACGGAACACTTCGTGTGGATGAAGACTTTCTGGATGCTGGGAAACATTGCACAATCTTCGAGATTTGCAGGGTATAACAGAAACCAGCGCTCTATTTGGCTCGGGAATGTCCCACCAAAGCTCTTCATACGAAACTCTATTTCCTTGAAGGTGGTCAAGTAGTCTGTATACGTCGACAGGTTGTATTGATAGAATGGCAGATACATTTCCATCGACTGAATGAGGAAATAGAAAGCGCACACCAAGATGTCATACACATACTGGACCTCCAGACTGGGGTCGTCGTAGGGAGTGCTTGAGAACTGTCCGGGAGCCTTCATGGCGCTGTCTGCTACCTTGAGAAGATTATGGGAGAAATTCCTCAATAAGGGGAAAAACGTCACTTTTGCAGGCATTAGAATTGAAGGGATGCCGACCTCGAAAGTAGTTCTTATTATGGCCTCGAGATAGGTATCGATCGGGTACTTTGGATTGGGGGTATTCAAGGACACGGTCTCAATATAGTTCTCCAATGCACTGCTGAAAATGCTGTAGGGATAGCAGTAGGTGGGTGCCAACTTGACGGCCCTTGTAGAACGGAAAATCTTGAGCACACGCTCAGCTTGGTCGTCCGTCAACGTCAAGCTCCCGCCCTGGTTGTACATGAGCATCCGAACCAACTGGCGTCTGTCGACTGAGTGTGCTTTTCGGCGCAAAGCTTGGTAGTTTTTCAAATTCGGGGTTTCACCTTCTGCAAAAATGAATATCAAGATGACCAATAGTTCTTCGTGGAGCTTCTCGGTGCTTTTGATCTCCTTTAGTCTGATGGGTCTTTTGCACCCTTTGCAATGGATTTTGTTGTTGTAGCTATCATTGTAATCCTTGAGTGTGAAGAAGTCTTCGAATTTCACAGAGATTATGAGTTTGCCACAACCGGGGCAGTTGTAGGAGAAGAATTCGTCGACCGGCTGTTGACACAGAATGCAGTTGCAGTTGAAGAAGAATTGCTCTTTTAGCAATTGTCGGCGAAGGAACTTAGGAAGGAGTGAATAGCAGTATGTAGTGTAGATCTCGCTGTTTTTGTTGAGGGGGCTTGTTGATATCAACAAGAAGGAGTAGTCCGGAGTGGAAAGATTATATGTATTGGGCACACAAGAGTGGTTGATCATGGCAAAGTTTGGGTCCAAAACGACCCCGATGTCCTCATTGTCCTTGTTGACAAAGACATTGGAGTTGATGAAGCAGATGTAGGCCAAAGTGGCGACGTAGTCCTTCTCGCTATGGCAAGTGTTTTTGAACAGGTCACAATTGCATGCAGCTTCCCAAATGAGGTCCGCTAGGCGACTCACAGCTGATTGAAGGGGATTGGCGTTCAGCGTAAACTTGTCCTTGTGTGACTCCAACGTGAGCACCTGTTTCCTGAGGGTTTCAGTTCTGTAGCAGCACACCAAAAGCCGGACAATAAGGCGGAAGTTGAGGTCCAGCACACTCTTGTTTGTCTTTTTTTCGTAATAGTTGAAAAGGCTGCATTCGTACTGGTGGAAGTTATACCAATCTCGTAGGAAACAAGAGTAGGAGCAGTAGCGGTACATGTGGCAGTGGTGGCATTGAAACAGGCGGATGCCTTGGCCAATAGCCCTGATATCTGTGAAAGTAGTGATTTCTAGGACCTTGGACTCGTCAACTTCTTGTCTTGCCAAGCAATACTGGCAGGTGTCTAAGCAGCTCTGGGAACCCACCAGTGGCATGCTTCTGAGCACTCTGATAGGGGATGTGAATTTGAGAATCACCTCCTCTGGCCCAAGGTCCTCAACAGCGGACAAGCCTCTGCCTTCATTCTCAAAGCAAACCAATCCAACTTTTGCAATTTCATGAAAGGAGTTGTTAGAGTTTATAGGCGTTTCCATATCAAGCAGGCCTTGACTGGTAGTAGCAAGTGTAAAGGGCGAGAAGCTTTGTGAGCAGCCTATGTAACGGCTGCGAAATCGCACAGACCTACGAAACAAAATGGCTGCGAAAGCGAAACAACCCACAGACAAAGACTCTACAAAAATCGGTGGAAAACGTCTGAAATAGGTCGTAATGGGGTATATAAGGGCATGGTATTCATATCGTTTTAGAAAAGCTGTTTTTGAAGTTTGCATGTTTTTTCAGCAATTATCACTTTTGCTGACCAATATTATGAGTTTCGCTTCATCCTTAACTCTTCTTCCACCCCCATACAGAAACGTCAGTTGCAATAAGAAAGAAATAGAAATTGATATACGCAACGAGATCCTCCGTAATTTCGAACTGGGGCAGGCGAAAAGCATCTCTAGCGTCCCGACCAAGTTGCACCATGCGATTCTCGAGTTGATTACCACCGAGATCTCCTACGCGCGAGATTTGACCCTCCTCAAGGACTCCTACAAGTCCCTAATGGAGAGCTGTCATGACTACCAAACACTCATATCTAAGCGGACGTCCAAATTAATATTTGACGACACGATGCTGCTCTTGAGCATCTCGCTCGAGTTCGTGAGCGCCTTCCTTGAAGAGTTGCGAACGAACGCCTCAGGCAAGCTCCTGGAGGACCCCACGCCCAATGAGTTGGTTATTGGCTGCAAAATCGACAAGGTGAACATTGGGGCTTTGTTGAACAGAAAATTATTTGATTTGCCAAATTTCAAGCGGTTCATCTCCTCGTACATAGCAACTTACGAAATGAAGATAGCGCTAATTGAGCAGAACAAGAGCAGCGGGGGCATCCTATTTGCCAAATGGCTCAAGGAGTCCGATTTTCTCTGCAAGGATAAAACCGATACCTGGTCACTAGAGTCCTTGGTATCAAAACCCATCCAACGGCTCATGAAGTATCCACTCTTGATCAAAGAAATCAACGATAATGGGACTAGCCGGTGGACAACGTTGCAGGAACAAGATCTACACATGGCGCTCATAAAAGTAAACAAAATCATCACCAAATGCAACAGCAATCCCACAGTGGCAAATTGGAAGGAATTTGAAGCATTGGAGTCGATTTTGAAGCTCGATCTTGAGAAGGTGAAGCAAAATCCCACTCGATTATTGGAGCCCGAAGTATCGCCACAAGAAATTGGCAAGGCCGTCGAGCCGAAACTGAGAAATAAGAAGATTTCCACGGTGCTACAGACAAAGGAGTACCCAGTAGTCGTCCAGAGGTTCAAATACTCGTTGCAATTACTAGAGCAGTTCACTGATGCTATCCGTAACTTGTGCCAGGCGATGTCACAATTTGGGGCTCTGCACTATAGATACTCGCAGCTATGGTACGGCCTCTATCGCTTTGACAGAGAGGAAAGCGGTCAAAATGGGCTGAAGTACATCGAGTCTCCCTTTGAAAGTTACGTCGACAAGGCCAATGTGCAGAAAATCATGACGGTCAATGCTACCAACCGGATTCACCAGAAGGTCCTCACGGGGCTAGATATTGCGCTGGACATATGCCAGGAGGCAAAATTGAAGGTGAACCAGCACCACAAACTAAGAAGAGACTACATACACTACTTGAAGAGTCAGAAAAGCGGGCATTCTACGAGTTTTAACAGGGAAAAGCAAGAGAGATGTGCCCAATTGTATGTGTTGCTTGACAACAAGCTTCAGGAACAGCTCCCGGTCCTATCGGAGTGCATCCAAGAGCTCTGCCAGAAAGCAGCCAGAGCACTTGTGGTGCAATGTTTGGAGTGGGTGGCGGGATTGGCAGGGCAGGCTACGCTAGAGGAGAGACGCCCGGTGTCTGAGATCGTGAGACTTTACGGCGAGACCATGAAAATGGCAGGCATCAGGACCGATTGGATAGGCTAAGCTGCGCCCACTACGCCCAGAACCATGCGCAGCAATTCAGCCTCGGAAACAGAGCAACAGACCCGAGAGGCAACAGAAGAAGCTCTGATAAAGCAACAAGGACCACATAGCAGCAGCACCACAGAAAGCACCAGATAGCTCATCTGCCTCGGCAATTGCTCTCCATTGTAGCATTCAAGGAGTCTTGTGACTTTTCATCTGCAGGAATCCTCTCTGATAGCAGTGCCAAACGCGGTAGCAGCGCCATTTTCTTGCCGTTCTCAGCCTTTTTGGCGGCGATTCACACACTCCTTACTTTGATCCCTACTTGATTGGACTTGATTTTTCTTCCCTTTTTTCCGAGCTTTTCTTCGACACACATTATTGGAAGCTATAATTTACCAATTCATCATGTCTACCCCTGCTGTTACTCCTCTCCCTTCTTCTCGCTGCACCGTCAATTTATTGACATGGAAAGACCCTATCCAGACCGCTAAGGTCTTTGGAGCAATTGTGGCAGCCCTTGTGATTTTCAAGTTCGTCAACTTGTTGAATGTTTTCTTCCACTTGTCCTATTTGGGACTCATTGGTATGTATCTGAGCTAATTTACAGCGGCTTTCCTCTTTTTGTCAGAATCTGGTCTGTTCAGCGAATTGATCTTACCCTTCTTGTCATCAGTGGCGTCTTGCCTGTTCACCCTCAATTTTTGCCCTCGTATTCCTCAAGTTGCAGAATAAATTCGCCCGAATGACAGCGACGGTCACCAGACCAGATCCTGAAACCACTACATCGGATGATCACTTGGTCTCGATGGGTCACCACTTCGCTTCCCTATGTTGCTCTCTACTAACATATAGCTGCCTCTTTGGCTGAGTACGCTGGAAAATTGGTCACGGGCCAGGGTTTTGTTACCAAATACAAGCCAGCTGATAAGTCATTTGCATCTAAGTTCAATGCTGATGTCTTGCCTCAGCTCGCCAAGTTCAACGTCCAGCTCGAGTCTGAAGTCCAGAAGATCATCTACGCTCACGACATCGAGACCACCTTGAAGGCTGCTGGTATCTCCTACATCTTGTACAAGCTCACCCTGTGGATTGCTTTCTACAACTTGGTTTTGACCTCCGTTGTCTTGGCCTTTACCGCCCCAGCTATTTACTTCCACAATAAGAAGGAGATCGATGCTTTAGTTCACGACGTTTCCGAGAAGGCCAAAACTCACCTTGCTAACCTCACTGCCGAGGCTAAAAAGACCGTCGGACCTCACGTTGACAAGTTGATCAAGAAGTCTGGCCCTGTTGGTGCTTACATCTCGTCCAAGATTCCTACCAGAACCGCTGGTTCCACCGTTGGCGAATCCAAGCCTTCTGCTCCAGTTGAACCGGAAATCGCCAGCGCCACCGGCTCTTCGAAGTTCCCCGAAGTCCCAAGCAACTTGAACTCTGAGTTCAACGAGATCAAGAAAACTGCCGAGGCAGTTCCGGAGGCGAAGAATGCTGTTCCCGAATCCTTCTAAGTACCATTTTGGATGGGCATTGGAATAAGAGTGTTGCTTGATGCCTCATCAAGGCTCAATCTATTTATTTGGTTTTTCTGAAGCAGGATCCGTTTTTGCTTGACACTGTGCCTCTGCTGTTGCTTTTAGTTGCTACGGTAATTCTATCAGTCATCTGCCATTGGTAAATACTAGATGGATACCCAATTGATTTTATTTTGATGTAGCTACTCGCAGTCGTCTGGAGTGGGCAAACGTCTGAAACAAGCGACCCACTTGCTACCGTTGTTTCTGGTGACCTTCTGTCCCTCTTCCGTAGAATTCCACATCAACTCCACACACCTGTCCTGCTTTTCCCATTCCTCGCTCAATCTCTCAAACAAAGGGTGCTCCTCCAAATGCTTAGCCATCCACTGGTGCAAGTCCTCCACGTCGGTGATGGTATAGATGATACCTCCCTCGCGCAAGACGTAGGCGTATTCCGAGAGGAGAGTGTTCGTGATGATTCTGGCCTTGTGCTTTCTCTGCTTGAAATGAGGGTCCGGAAAGCAGAAAAACATTTTTGAGAGTTGAGCCTTCTTGAAGAAGTTGGGCAAGAACTTCATGGCGTTGCCTCGCAACACAGAAATATTCTGGTAGTTCGTTACTGGGTCATCGGCGTGCTTCTTTCTCAAGGCTATGATTCGGTCTTCCACATATTGTGTCACCTGGACCCTTATTTCCATCCCAAGACACAAGGTGGAGGGATACTCCGTTGCCAAGTTGATCAAGAGTCCACCATACCCACAGCCAATATCGGCGATCTCCACGTCCGACGTCATCTTGCCTGTCTTCTCGTCAAAGTGTGCTGGGTATAGCTTCTGCCATTCCATGGCGTCAGGAGACCTCGGGTACTCAAGACTGTGGTCGGAGAAGGGGTTGGAGTGTGCTCTTTGTCTGTAGTATCTCTTTCTGGGGAGGTCTACCAGCGTGGACTCACTGGCCTCGGGTTCCTCTATCCGGGCATGTTTGTGCGCCTTTCTGCTTTCCTCCTTCTTCTCGCGATACTCCTTCCTCTTGGTGGCCTCTGTTTGCTTCATGGTGTGAGTAGACGGAGAGATGAGTTGACGAGAGAGCTGATGAGGGAGCTGAAAAGTTTGGGTGCGAAGGGCCTCGCAAATAGCGACAATGAGCGCAAAGCCAGCAACACCTACCGCTAGGCTGGCTCATTTGCCTCTACAACACTGTCTATGCATCTTATATATACAAGTCTCTATCCATCAGTCTTTCGCCTCATTCCCATCCTCCTCTGTCTTGGTGAGCTGCTGTGTTGTCAAGTACAACAACTTGGCGGGGGACTCCAAGGTGTGAACCAAACCCGCGCCTCCCAACACAGACAAAGTGCCGGCCAACTGGGCCTGAAGCTCCGGTTTGGTTGGCAACTCCTTCACCCTATTCACGTCGTCGATATTGTAGACGTTCTGCTCGATCTTGGCGCCCAATAAAATCATTCTCTCTGCCGCTGCCTTGATGATCCTGAGCACTTTGTCGAGCACTTGCGGGTCACATTTTTCGATCACGATGATGCCAGTTGGGCCATTCAATAACGGGCCTATCGGGTGCTTGACGCCCTTATTTTTGTTGGCGGTTTCCTCGTCTGAGGGCGTCTCTTCGTGCTCAGACCGCAAGAAAATCTCATAAATACTGTTTCTGATAATGTGCAATCTGGCGCCAGCTTTGCTGAGCTCAGCTCTGATTCTCTTGTTGTCGCTCTTGGTGACGTTATTATGGTGAATATACAAGACGATGTCGTTGGTTCTGTTCAAGTGGGTGTAGAGATCAATAAGATACACCTTTTTGCGGAACAAGCGCTTTTCCAGGTCGGATATGGAGGTTTGGGCAGGTGTTTTGGAGGGCGCTGTCGAATAGAAGGAGGCCTGGGACACCCCGGACGTCAGGGGGGAGATACCGGCGAGAGCCCGGGGAGCCATTGGACTTTTGAATGCGCTGGACACGGTGCGGAGTCCCCCAAAAAGGGAGCGACTGACGAGTCTCATGATGTCAGGGTTGAGGCTGTGACTTAGTGCAGAGGAGGCTTCTGGCGAGAGAAGGCAGCAGTTGGTCGCCTAGTGGTTCCAAAAATTTTCAAAATTCGGAATGGCACGTCCACTAGAGGTCGCGCAAGAAGCGCTGTGAGCAGGGAGGGTTTGGCGGCATCTTAGGGAAGAGTTGGGCGCGCCACAGGCCGTTCCTTTTCCCTGGGGCCTGCACCAATTCTCGCGGCATTGGCAGAAATAGCAAACTTTTCTGAGGAATAGCCCCTGGTTCTTCAGAATACACACGGTCTTCACCCCGCTTTCACCCCGTTCTGACCCAGCTTTCTTCTTATTCTCCCTAGTCCCATCAGCTATTGATGGCTAGCTTTTCGTTGGACGAATTTGTTCGAGAGCTCAATCAGAATGCCACTGCCAACAATTACAGTGATATGACATCGTATACACATAAACCCGGCAAAAGTGAGTCAAACCATACCAAATCTTCCCCATATGCCCAGGCCGCACATGAGAAGACGTCTGTCCATCCACAGGGCAAGAGCCATCTGTTTGGGCACGTGGACTTGAAGAAGTTGGAGCATTGTTCCCGCACCCTCCAGAAGCAAATAAGGATCATCATCAACGAGGCGCCTGACACGGCGCGGCTCCAGGAATTGTTGGAGGACTCGCTGGTGGACCCCGAAGTCAAGCACGAGATCCAAAGGAATCTGCTTCTTCAGGTGGCGGCAGCCATCAAGACGAAATACAACGCTGGTGAGCTCGAGGCATTTGACGACATTTTGAGCGGAAAAATTGTCACTGAGGGCGTGCTTCCGTCGGCCGAGGATTACGGCTCGGAAAATGAGGCCCCCAGCAACCAGTACCAGGAGGATGAGGAGCCCAACTTCGAGGAGGATGGCTCCCTTGAGGACGAGCAGGAGCACGAGCAAGAACACGAGCAGGAGGAGGATGAAGACGACGACGAGGAGCAAAAGACGTCGTTGCCGCCGCTCCCTGTAATCCACAACCCGCATCTTCTTGACCGTGTGTTCATCCACAAGTCCACGCTCAACGACAGGACCTACCTCTCGGACAAGGAACTCATTGCGTCGCATAACGAGAGATTGGAGTTCTTGGGCGACTCAATTTTGAACAACGTGGTAACCATGATCATCTACGAGCGCTACGACCACTCTCCGGAGGGAGAGCTTTCCAAGATCAGGTCACTGCTTGTGAACAACAAAACGCTCGGAGAGTTTGCGATGAACTATGGCTTCAATAAGCGGCTCCGCACGAACATCAGCGATGCAGTGCTCAAACAGGGCAACCTGAAGATCTTTGCCGATGTTTTTGAGGCGTACATCGGTGCGTTGGCCATAGAAAATAAGATGGAGTTGAGCTCTATCAAGAGCTGGCTCAGCAAGATCATGGAGTGGAAGTTGAGAGAGTTCGACCAGAAGATCAATTGTCTTGAGCCCGTGAACAAAAATGCGAAAACAGACCTTTACCTGTTGATTGGCACCGCAGCGTTCCACCCGCAATACATAGTGGTGAAGACTGGGGACGGCGCCAAAAAACCGTTCATCATCAGGTGCAAAATGGGTAACGACATTTTGGGCGAAGGCATAGCTCCCAGCAGCAAGGAAGCAGGCCTCAGGGCGGCCATGGAGGCCTTGAAAAACCGCAAATTGCTAGAGAAATACGGACAAATACGGCTTGGGACCGATCGCAGCGAATCCAAGGTCAACCAGAAGTCTACTCTTTTGAACAAATACAGGGACCTCTCAGAGGACGACACTCCCGAATTTCCGAACGAGGGCATTTTTCCCATTGTTGGCAACGAGTCGGTGGGGTTCTTGCCGGAGGCCAAGAACGACCTCTACGCGATTCTCAACAAGAAGGGCATCATCCCCGAGTACCGAGTGTGTGCGGAAGAAGATAAATTCAAGGGCGAGTTGTACATCCGGAACGAGTTGGTTGCCATAGGATACGACTTTTCGAAAAAGCGCGCCGCAACAAGAGCTGCGATGGCTCTTTTGAAGAACAAGGAGGCGTTGAACGAGGTGGAAAGGCTCGATTTCGCCAGCTACAACGAGTCTGAGGGAGGAAAGAAGAAGGCCAAGAGAAACAGGGATGATTTTGAGCTGGAAGGACTTGCGTACTGAGATATATGTCAATATTATGTATGAACGAGCAGCATTTGTAGGGGAGGAGAAGCCCAGTGCTGGACGAAAAAGGTAGTATGCGCGATATCGCCTAAAATGGCGTAACAGCACCCCATGCCATCCACCAACGCCTTATTTGATAGGTGTGAGTGCAGAATACCGTGAGGATTGGACTGTGGAAGCGAACGGCATATTGAGGCCTTCAATTCAACAGTGGGCGCTTTCCAGGCGTCATCTTGTCAACTCTCTCCACGTTGCGGCTGGCGGGTGTGGTGCGAGTGCGACCCTATCGCCTAATCGATCCCGATCCGCTAGTGTGGACCCCTGGACTATAAAGGTGCCTCGCCACCCTCTGCTCCACAGTTTTCTCCCCCCACTCTCCAATTGACCGATATCTTTTTTATCCCAATGTCTGAACCAGTTTCTGTATTCGTTAGCGGTGCCACAGGCTATATCGCCCAGCACATCTCCAAAGATTTGATTGCCAAAGGCTACAAGGTCGTTGGAACCGTCAGATCTACCGAAAAGGGAGAAAAATTGAAAAAGTCATTGAACTCCCCCAATTTTACCTACGAGGTTGTCCCTGATATCCAGGCTGAAGGCGCTTTCAACGAGGCCTTGAAGAAACACCCTGAAGTTACCATCTTCTTGCACACTGCCTCCCCTTTCCACTTCAAGGTCACTGACCCTGAGAAGGATTTGTTGAATCCCGCCATTAAGGGCACACAAAATGCCTTGAAGGCTATCAAGGAATATGCACCCCAAATCAAAAAGGTCATCGTCACCTCTTCCTACGCCGCAGTTTCCACCGTGAAGGACGAGAATGACCCCAATGCTGTGATTACGGAGCAGTCCTGGAACACAATCTCCTGGGATGAGGCTCTTGAGAGCCCTGTTGCTGCCTACCGTGGCTCCAAATCTTTTGCTGAAAAGGCAGCGTGGGATTTCCTCAAGAACGAGAAACCGAACTTCGAGCTTACAACGGTGAACCCCCTGTATGTGTTCGGGCCACAAGCGTTCGACTCCGAGGTCAAAAACGAATTGAACACCTCTGCTGAGATCATCAACTCTTTGATCAAATTGGGCCCTGATGACAAATTGCCCGCGTTCAAAGGTGGCTTTGCGGACGTGAGAGACGTCTCCAAGGCACACATTGCTGCGTTTGAGAAAGAGGGGGGTGCAAACCAAAGACTTTTGCTCTCTAGCGACAGGTTCGAAACCCAGCAGATTCTTGATCTTTTGAACGCTAACTTCCCAGATTTGAAGCTTCCAGCCGGGAACAAGGGCTCAAGGGAGGGAGTTGCTGGTTTGGCCACCATCAACAACGATAAGACCAAGGAATTTCTTGGCTTTCCCTTCATCTCATTGGAAAAGAGTGTTGTGGACACCGTCCAGCAGGTTTTAGATGTTAAGGGTAAGCTCTAAGTGAAGATAGGAATGGATATTAACAACAAGTAATTGTAGGCGGTTGAAAAAATTGGCTGTGGGGAAATTTTTTGACTTGGGTGCATCTATATTTTGCATTCTTTTTCCAAAATATAAATCGGTCCCTTGGCCCAGTTGGTTAAGGCGTGGTGCTAATAACGCCAAGATCAGCAGTTCGATCCTGCTAGGGACCATTTATGCCAGGGCGTGTGGCGTAGTTGGTAGCGCGTTCGCTTAGCATGCGAAAGGTCTCCGGTTCGACTCCGGACTCGTCCATTTTTTTGCCTAGCATCAGATCTTGATCTTGGTTGCATGTTACCGTGGCCAGGCACTCCGAGGCGTTCCTTGCGCACTTAAGCGCTGTCAGCACCAGGGGACGGTTAGCTTATCGTTCGCACAAATAAAAATTCCTGCATGGCGTCTCTTGTTATAGCAGAGTCGTAGTAACAACACTAGGACCAGCATCTGCTGGGCCAAGTACTATTTGCTATTAAAAGTGCTGCTGCGTAGCCACTTGGTCTGAAGAAATATTTGACCACCATGGAAACTCCCAGCTCACGGACTACCCAGGAGAGCGCCAAGACGCCGTCCCTCAGTGCTCCGCCTGAGCACCTAACAGAGTTCCTCACTTTCATG
Organism: Chernovozyma palmyrensis; assembly: GCA_030558275.1. Taxonomy (NCBI): domain Eukaryota; kingdom Fungi; phylum Ascomycota; class Pichiomycetes; order Serinales; family Debaryomycetaceae; genus Chernovozyma; species Chernovozyma palmyrensis. Next base: position 301,568 of record JAJMSF010000006.1, read on the forward strand.
AACAACACAACGGGCCCAGTTAGCCCTAGCCGGAGTGTAGAGAAGGCGCGGGGACTCAATTACAAGCCAATCACAGGGTCTCGCAGCTCTATATTGAGGAAGCCGTCGTTGAACACCATAGACACGTTCACGTCCTTCTCGCCATCGGTGTTGGACCTACCCAACATTTTGACCTCTAGAGACTTTCTGGCTGCTCTTGATAGCTACGGGCACTTGGTTTCAAAAGCTGAGCAGCTCAGACTAGCTGTGAATGAAGTATCGAAGGCTGCGGGCGAATTTGGCCAGGCGCTAGAAGACTCGGTCAATGCTAACCCCAAGATACACAACCCGAAGAGTGTCTGCGACGGAATCAGTAACGGTGCTGGACTCCAGTTTATGATTTCGACAAACGAGCAGATATTTGCCAAGTTATTGCGGCAGAATTTTGAGCTCCCCATGGCACACGAGCTCGCTAAATTGAAGGAAGAATATCAGACAAACCACACCTACTATCAGCAGGAGATCAAATCAAGATCTCGGGTCTTGAGGGAAAAAGAATTGAGGAATTTAAAGCTCTCTAAACTGAAAACAAGGAACCTTTCGGAGTACAAGAGCAATTTGGTGGACCTTACTAGAGAGGTGGAAGAGATTGACCGATTGAAGTATGGCTACTACCGCGAAATCAACGTGATGCTAGAGCGATTCTACCAGGAAGTGCTATTAACTCGAACAGGATCGCTAGTACGGGCGCAATTGGAGATCTACGAGGGAATAGCAAAGAAAGGTTGGTCGGGAGGCGGCTTGGACGATCTTTTGGCCGTGTCTCCCGATCTTTTTGCAGAGTCAGAGGAAGACCCTACCGACGCGAGAGAGAGGGAGGCGTTGAATAACGTGGTACCCGATTTGGCACTGGATCAATTGGCATCTGAGGAGATTCTCACAGGCGCCGAGAAACTGCCCACACCTGAGGCTACGCCAGAAGACGACCCCGATGATACAATGTCCACGGTCCGTTTTGAGCCGAGGGAGGGAAACTCCACGCCCATAAATCCACAGCTTAGCGATTCTTTGGAACTAAAGAGCGACTCACCACAAGACGAGTCCTTCTCCCTACCGAAAGTGAACAATACGAACTCCTTGATCCGAAACACTACACAAACTTCAGAGGCGCCCCCACAAGGGGATATATTAGAGGGTCTTGAGTACTAGAGCGATGCGTGCGCTGTATGGGAAGACTCAAGTTTCTGTGACACAGACTCGGTGGCTTTTTCAAACGGTTTCATAGGCCTGAGCCCCCATTTCTTCAACATTTCGATATCCTCCTCCCAGCCATTGCACATGGTGGTCAACATCTTTTCTCCTGTGAAAATGGCATTACATCCGGCCATGAATGAGAGAAACTGCTCGTGCTCTTTCATGGTATATCTCCCAGCGGCTAGTCTGATAATGGACTCGGGCATGATGAGCCTGGCTGTCGCGATGGTCTTCAAGACGTTTTCGAACTTCAACTTGCGCTCTGAGTTCGGGGGCAATTCCGAGATCTCCTGTGCCATGGGCGTTCCCTTAATGGGCACCAATCTATTGATGGGGAGAGACTCAGGGTGTCTGTCCATGGTGGCCAAGGTGTACAAGAATCCCACATGGTCATCTGGAGTTTCTCCCAACCCCAAGATTCCGCCGGTACAGGCCTTAATACCCGCGTCCTGGACGTTTCTTATTGTCTCGAGCCTGTCGTCGTAGGTTCTGGTGGAAATGACTTTGGGGTAGTGCTCCCTGGAGGTATCGATGTTGTGGTTGTACGCAGTGAGACCCGCTTTAGCCAAGTCTTTAGCCTGTTGCTGGTCCACCATTCCCAAGGTGACACAAGTCTCCATACCAAGTTCGGAGTTGATTCTGCTGACCATTTCAGAGATCTTCCTCAAGCCTGATTTGCGTCCATGCATGTCTCTCCAAGCTGCACCCATACAGAACCTGGTGGAGCCATTGTCCCTAGCAACCTCTGCCGCCTTCATCACCTCGTCAACAGAAATCAACTTCTCGGCTTTCGTTCCGGTATCGTACCGGGACGACTGGGCACAGTATTTGCAATCTTCGGAACAGCCGCCAGTTTTGATCGAGAGCAAGGTGCAAAGTTGCACTTCTTGGGGGTTGTGGTACTGTCTGTGCTTGACTTGAGCCTGGAAAACTAACTCCATGAGGGGAGTGTTATAAATCTCGCTGATCTGGTCTTTTGTCCAAGTATTGATGGGAGCAGTGGCACCGAGGGCGATGTCAATTGCCTTTGGAGCAGCCCCCGATCGAGGGCTTGCAGCTCTGGCAAGCTGCACCTTTGACTCGACAGGGGAGCACAATCTGGCGGTCTTGGAGATATATCTTTTGAACATTTCAGCGTAATTACAGAAAAGTAGAGGCACTAGAAACTAATTGAAGCAGAAACCAATCAGGAGAGGGGGTTACCCTATGACCAGGGTATCGAAGATGCATATATACGAATTAGACTACGAGTCATGTTGGGTATCTACCCAGCACGAGATGATTCATAGTCACTCTGTATGAGGGCTCGAGCCCTAGTTTCAAAATTTTATTTTTTTGTGTAACCACCACTCGCACTAAACTACGTCTCAGAATTTTCACCTTCTCTTCTTCTCCAACCTCATCAAGTATAAACAAAATGGCTCCAATCGTATGTATTATTAACTCATCTAGGTAGCATATCCCGTTGTACGGTATCGTGAAACGTTGCAATTTTCAATTCAACAGTTTGTGGCGATGACTCTTGGAGACTAGCTGGCCGGCCCAGTGTCGAGCTTCAAGAGCGCCATTTTGTGAGCTAAGATTATTCTGGCAGCCAAAGAGTTCTTTTTTTTTCTTTTTTGAACATATTCCAAACACACGTACCCGTCCCTGGGCTATGCTGTCTTGATCTACGGATTTTGTGCAGTAGGCTAACAGGATAGACCACCAAGCAAACTAAGGCTGCTAAGAAGTTCGTTGTTGACACCTCCGCTCCTACTGAGAACGGTGTCTTCGACCCATCTTCTTACGTCAAGTTCTTGATTGAAAACATCAAGGTTGATGGTATTGTTGGTAACTTGGGTGACGACATCACCGTTACTGAAGAGGGTTCCAAGGTTATCGTTGTTTCCAACGCCAAGTTCTCCGGTAAGTACTTAAAGTACTTGTCCAAGAGATACTTGAAGAAGAACCAGATCAGAGACTGGATCAGATTCGTCTCTGTGAAGCAGAACCAGTACCAATTGCAGTTCTACTCCGTCGCTGACGAAGAAGAAGAAGACGACGAGTAGATTAGTTGAATATAGAGTTGTCGGGGAATACAGTGTAAATTGGAATTTGAGTAGATGTAGGGTCGGGGAGTGGTGTGCACGAGGGTAAATTGAAAGTCGTAGGAAATGGCTGTATTGGTATTTGCCGAGAGCGTAGCGAGATAGGCCAGATCGTCCGACTCCGTTCGTCCTAAAGCTTCCAATTCGCCCTTGACCTTCGACCTCTTCACTCAGAGCAGAACCTCGAACAAAGGCCGCCATGCCCCACTCAGATGCAAATAGAGGACCGCGCAAAGCCTTCCCCTCTGCTCCCCACCGCTAGGTCATTCGATTGCATTATTTTCCCATCGCTTGCAAGCCCACATAAGTGGTCGTAACAATTGCCGGTTCGGGGCAAGAATCGCTCCAGTAGCGGCGAGGGAGAATCCGCGGTAAGCGAGCCGCAAAATGAGCGAGGCATGAGCCAAAAAATTTAAAGAAGCGTGCACGCCCATTTGCGCTAAAAGCCAGCGAATGAATGCCTCGCTATTAGTGGGTAATAGCGCACTCGCACAGGTTCCGGCCCGCCCTCAGGGCCACCATTGAGCTCTGTTTCTCTGCCCAAAACACCTGACTCCGGCTACAGCTCTCGTGGCTACCAGCTCTGGGTTCTACTCTCCTCTCTACTCTTTTGCTACACCCTCTTTAATCCTCACCTTCCGATGTGGCCCCGTCGCTTCTCCGCATCGAGGTGTATCGTAAATCGTCCGAGCTTCGAACCCCAGCAAAATTTGTGCGATCATTTCTCACCGTTTTTCGATGTCTCCGCGCCAATAGTGGTAGCCTGTGAAGTTGTTTTTAAGCGAAGCCTTCTCTTCTTTTTCTCTCTTTTCAAACTTTTCTAAGTTCTAGTTATTTTCTAGAACGGTGTCAACGTCTCGAAAAGAAAAGTCATCATGGAATCTTTAGCTCGTGCTTCAATGAGTGTGTGTCCCTTCGTCAAGTCGTCTTCGACTCAGGCTCTTCGCAGAATCAGCATGGCCGGTGACTTGGCCAATCAGGCTCGCCAGTGTCCTTTCATGGGCGCTGCATTAAGCGCCAAGGAGGCTTCCAGGAGCTACTCGTCTGCTTCTTCTGTCGCCAAGGCCACTGCTGCCACTTCTGTGTCGTCGTCTAACGCTCCAAAGGCTTCCTTGTACTCCTTCAAGGGCGACAACTTGGACGACGCTAGCTTGAACATCCGGGGCTCCAACGAGGCTGCGTTTGACTACAAGGGCTACCTTGACAGCGAGCTTGACAAGAAAAGATCAGACAAGTCGTACCGTTTCTTCAACAACATCAACCGCTTGGCCGAGGAGTTCCCCAAGGCTCACCGTGCCACCGAGGAAGACAAGGTTACCGTCTGGTGCTCCAACGACTACCTCGGGATGGGCCGCAACCCACAGACTATCGCTGAGATGAAAAAAGTCTTGGACAAGTACGGTGCCGGTGCTGGTGGCACCAGAAACATCGCTGGCCACAACTACCACGCCATGAGATTGGAGGCTGAATTGGCCGCTCTCCATAAGCACGAGGCTGCCTTGGCCTTCTCGTCCTGTTTTGTTTGCAACGATGCCGTTTTGTCGCTCTTGGGGCAGAAAATCAAGGACCTTGTGATCTTCTCCGACGAGCTCAACCACGCCTCGATGATCCAGGGAATCAAGAACTCCAGGGCTAAAAAGCATGTGTTCAAGCACAACAATTTGGAGGATTTGGAGAGACTTTTGGCTCTGTACCCCAAATCCACTCCCAAGTTGATCGCCTTTGAGAGTGTTTACTCGATGTGTGGCTCAATTGCGCCCATCGAGGCGATCTGTGACTTGGCGGAAAAGTACGGCGCCTTGACCTTTTTGGACGAGGTCCACGCTGTGGGAATGTACGGACCCCATGGAGCAGGTGTGGCCGAGCACTTGAACTTTGAAGCTCATTTGAAGAGCGGACTCGATCAGCCCACCTCTCCTACTGTCATGAGCAGAATTGATATGGTCACCGGTACTTTGGGCAAAGCCTACGGTGCCGTCGGTGGCTACGTTACCGGCAAGGCCAATTTGATTGACTGGTTCAGATCCTACGCTCCAGGCTTCATTTTCACCACCACTTTGCCACCCAGTGTCATGGCTGGTGCCCGCCAAGCCATCCGCTACCAGAGATCCACTTTGGACGACAGAATTGCCCAGCAGGTCAACACCCGCTATGTTAAAAACAGTTTCAACGACATTGGCATCCCTGTGATCCCTAACCCGTCTCACATTGTCCCCATCTTGATCGGCAATGCTGCTAATGCCAAGAGAGCCTCCGACTTATTGTTGGAGAAGCACGACATTTATGTCCAGGCAATCAACTTCCCCACCGTTCCAATCGGTCAGGAGAGATTGAGAATCACCCCAACCCCGGGCCACGGTCCCCAGCTTGCCAACCAGTTGATTTCGGCCGTCGAGGATGTCTTCAACGAGTTGCAGTTGAGCAAGATCTCCGACTGGGAAGCTAAGGGCGGCTTGTGCGGTGTTGGTGAACCTGACTCCGTGGCCAGCGGCGTGGAGCATATCTGGACCGACCAGCAGTTGGCTTTGACCAACGCTGACTTGAACCCCAATGTTTTTGATCCTGTTATCAGCAACATTGGCGTTAGTTCGGGTGTGAAGGCTTGAAAGACCCAAATTGATGTTTGTTTTCGAAACACCAACTTTGTGAGTCTTTTTTTTTCTTCTTACCAGATGTTTGTTTGGCTCATATACAGTTGCAGTTCTAAAGTGTAGTGTAGCATGTCTGAGTGGGTGGAAGTGAAGCCGATGAGGTCTGTCGTTTCGCACTGTGGGCGCCCAATTTCGCAGCTTCTCGCCTAAGCTTAGCGCGACCCGCAAACTGAAATCAAAACAACGGAACAAAACAAACGAGAAGCGCTGTCTTAAAAGCACCTCCTGATTCAGAGCAGAGTACCTACTGACAGTAAAGCCTACTGTTGTCTTCTCAAACCGATCACATCCCTTAATTGGTTTTCCCCATATCACACATCGACAGTTCTCTCTCTTCGCCAGTGCGGATCGCCAGACTCAAGCGTAGCTCCACACCCCAGCAGCCAAATATCCTCAATGTCATGGAGTCACATTCCATCCGCCCTGATATTCTCGGTCGAAGTCACCTCCAGTCATCACCATATAGGTCAAGCGTGGAGCCGGTAGCTCCTAGCGGCTTTGGTGCGAGCTCTCGTGCTGGTAATACTCCTTTTGGAGCAAGCGGTCCTCATGACAGCGCCTTGGCGTCTGAAGCATTGAGGCTGGGCCACCCAGGCACCTATGAAGCTTTCAATGACCGAGGGCAAGTTTTCAACTCCCCCAGAAATAACACAGCATCCCCAGGCATTCCTGGCACACATGACGCTACACTAGCGCAAATAATAACTCCATATTACGAATCTCTTGACGAGCTGGTTCTTCTTCAGTACCTCTCGTACTCACTTTTGGGAGTGGATTCGAAAATATTTACGTTCACGGAGCGCCCTAGTTTTGGAGGAGCCTCCATAGGGATCGAAATACCCCCAGGCATTAACCACAGCTACTCCAGTCTACTTCTTCAAATACTAGAACCGGCGCTCATTTACAGGAAGCTCAAGAATCCGCCAATGCGACATGGCACTGCAAACCACAATTCGCCCATAAAAACAGCATTCACTCGATCTTTGGAGGGGGAACTCAATGACTACGTTTCCTCAATCAATAATATTTTCAACCAGCGGCCAGCGTCGCTCCTTGCCGTATACCATCAGCTCTACCCCATGATTCTCAGACTAAGGCTCTTGTACACCTTACAGGAACACCAGTTGAGTCTCAGTGGGTACGACTTCCTCTCAAAATGCTATTCCCTTTCAAAGTTTGGAGATTTGACAATTAGGGACATTTCTACCTCCATTCTTGTGAAGATCTCGGTGCCCTACTTTGAAATGCTAGAGAATTGGATTATCAAGGGCGAGCTCATCGATAACCACAAGGAGTTTTTCATTTCCTACAACAATGACGCGAACAACCTCAATGACATAATAGAGTTCCACCCTCATAAAGTTCCCGAGTTCTTGGTATCGAGCAGTAAGGACTTAGCCTATAAGATGTATCAGATTGGGAAGCTCTTGATCTTTTTGGAGAAGTACTGCAAGGAGCTTCAATGGGTCAATGTCTATTTCACCAAATACTCCCACATAATCTTCAAACAGCACCAGGGGTTGCAGTCGATGAAAATACACCAATTGAGCTCCTTGGTGCTAAAACAATACAGCGAGTTGATGAACTACTTCACCTTGGTGGTGATGGGAAAGTTTGATCTTTTCCAACATCTCGTGCAATACAAAAGATTCTTGATGATGGGTTCGAATGATTTTATCGAGTCGTTGATTGAACGAGGTAGTGTTCTATTCAATGAACCTGCAACCTCCTTAACAGTCAACCAGTTGAGCAAAATTTTGGTGGACTCTATCAATGGATCCAGTATCAAGAATGTACCTATGGAATACAAGGAGCGATTGGATGCGAGGATATTGGACCTCCGGGGCGGTGCAGATGACAATGGCAGTGGAAATATTGGGTGGGAAGTGTTCACACTTGAATACAAAATCAACGATTTGCCAATAGAGCATATCCTCAACCACAACAATGGTCTTCTTGGGTACCTCAAGATGTTCAACTTTCTCTGGAAGCTTCGAAACTTGGATTACTTGCTCACCCTGAGTTTTGTTGAAAGCAGCGCCTTGATAAGGAACGATTTGAAGGATCTCAGAGCGAAATATCTTGAGTTGAAGCAGAGGATCAAGAGGAGCAAAGCTTTGGGAGAAGATTCCATAATCGGTATCAGAGACCGCAGAGTGATGTGGATAATGAAATCTGTGAATATTGTGAGTGTGATCCGAAGCCAGTTTCAGAATTTCATCTCCACCCTTATCCGCTATCTTTCTTACGATGTTATAGAGAACTCTTTCGATCAGTTGATAGTTAAGAAATTATTCAGGTCTCGATATCCCCACACAGACGATAGAGATGAGGTCCCGGCTCCTAACAAAAAATTCATGCAGTCTATAAAAGGGAAAGATCTTCACGACAGCGGTGAAACTGGCTTGATAGTTCACAACTCCAACGAGTTGACTATAGATGAATTGATTCAGGTGCACAATCAGTATCTCCAAAGCATTGTGAAGAGCAAGCTACTTCTGGAAGAGGAAATAGGGCAAGCATCAGGGCAGAGTTTTGTTCTGCAGATCTACGACTTTTTGGACTATACGTTCCAGTTCATCAAGGGATCAGAGGAGTTCTACAATTTGGTGATAAAATATGTCAGCTTATCAAAGCTCGAAGAATACGAGCAGGACCAAGTGGAACAACTTGACGATGATTTAATGGAGCTTGAAGATAATTTGAAAAGTATGATGGACCGGATACACCACCAGTTGTACAACAATTCATTTCAGCCTAAGTTTGAAAGGTTTGTGAAGGATCTACGGGGCACTTTGGAGTTCAAAGAGTTGAGCCGGTTTTTTTGAGTTAGCTAAAATAGAACGCACTCCATTCTCGTATTTTTTACCGATTACCGGTGGGTATCCGGAGGGGACTCCGGCTCACCAGAATGCCCGGCTGGCGAGATCCAGCGCCAGAGTCGCGCGCACGCGAGTCAGATCTTATCCAATGCTCCGCAGCCATTCGTCAGGTGCAGAATTGCCCCACAAAATAGCTACGCACGACCGGAACATCTTCACAGGGACCAGTGTAGTGGTCTGCTGATAACAGCAAAACACGGCCCACATATGAATTTTGCTGTGGATTTTTTGTCAGATATGCACTAACAGATGAATGTAACAGATTTGTAAAGTCACAGGTTTTTTGCTTGCGGCTGGAGGCCTCCACCTCAGTATAGGGGACCACCACTAACAATAAAGCTATGCGGTGAATTTCAGAAAATATTCCCGAGGCTATTTGAGCGCCCCGACCCATATAAAGTCGGAGCAAATCGCAGTGTCCGATATTTCAGCTACTTTTTTGACGACACAGCTCCTATAAAAAATAGACAAAATGGAAGAAGTCGACAGTGTACTTGTTGATAACGTTAAATCCTTCGCTGCTGGAGGATTTGGTGGTATCTGGTAAGTGTTGGCGTGTGTTTTGGCGCCTAATTCTGTCCCTGACAGGTGAGATGCACCCGGGGACGATCCCGGCGACCAATTTTTCTTCTTCGCCTACTAACAGTCTAGTGCCGTCTTAACGGGTCACCCTTTTGATTTGGTAAAAGTCCGTTTGCAGACCGGGTTGTACAACTCTTCGATCGAATGTGTTAAGCAGACCTTGATCAAAGATGGACCCACGGGGTTATACAGAGGAGTCTTGCCTCCGTTATTGGGAGTCACTCCTATGTTTGCAGTTTCCTTCTGGGGTTACGACATGGGAAAGAAGCTCGTCGGTAGCTACAGAAACAAGCCAGCATCCGAATTTACCATCGGCGAGACGTCAACTGCCGGTTTCATCAGTGCCATTCCCACCACTTTGGTGGCTGCTCCCTTCGAGAGAGTCAAGGTGATGATGCAGATCCAAGATGGCTCCAAAACAACCTCTATGGGTGCCGTTATCAAGGAGATGTACAGAACTGGGGGTATTAGATCCATTTTCAAGGGTTCAGCCGCCACTTTGGCTAGAGATGGACCGGGATCTGCCTTATACTTTGCTACCTACGAGTACTTGAAGGGCAGATTGTCCTCTCCTGGCGAAGACATGTCCATTCTCGCCATCTGCACCGCCGGAGGATTTGCCGGTGTTGCTATGTGGTTGGGCGTCTTCCCCATCGACACTATCAAGTCGAAACAGCAGTCCTCCAACACCAGTGTTTCCATTTTGGAGACTACTAAAGGGATCTACCGTTCCGGAGGTGTCAAGGCGTTTTTCCCCGGTGTGGGACCTGCGCTATGCAGATCTTTCCCGGCCAATGCCGCCACTTTCTTGGGAGTTGAACTCGCAAGAAACTTTTTCGATAAGGTGGTGTAAAACCAGATTTTGGAGCACCAGTCGGAGCCAGGGGCTACTTTGAGACATTATTTATTCATAGTTCAACCATATAGAAGTTACTTGGTTTATATTTTGGGCCAGCATCATCAACTGATGCCGTTTGCCATTAAAGAACTGAATCTATTTATTGATAGGAATCGTGTAGCACGCTGTACCGTAGTGATATCGTTCAGTGTGCACAGACGGCCAATTATGAGGGTCGTGCCCGTGTCTATTGCGTTCACTCCTTAATCGATAAGGCACAGCTCGCTACAGACTCCTTTCGCTGGCAACACTAATTGAATAGAAAGAAACTCAAAATGTCTTTGACTGATGATCAGGTATGTAATTTGCGTGTGGGCTGCAGTTTTAGCAAAATTTAGAAACAATTGACGTTTTGCGAGTCGAGCGGTTAAGGAGGAACGGCCAAGAAGAGACGAGCCAGAAGACAACCAGACGGACCTTTCACTGCGATATTGGCTAAGCAGTCACTATGGAGCTGTTCACATGAACTGTTTTGCATTGTGTTCATTACAGTAATGTGGACAACAACCCTGCTGGATACTAACTTCAGGTTTCTGCGGAACTCCGCAAAATGAAGGCCTTCATTGAGAAGGAGGCCCAGGAAAAGGCCAAAGAAATCAAATTGAAGGCAGACGAAGAGTACGAAATTGAAAAGGCCTCAATTGTCAGATCTGAGACCGCTGCAATCGATGCCACTTATGAGCAGAAGCTCAAGAAAGCAGCGTTGGCTCAGCAGATCACCAAGTCCACCATTGGAAACAAGACCAGATTGAGAATTTTGGGCACCAAGGAAGAAGTTTTGAACGATATTTTTGATTCAGCTGAGCAAGAGTTGAAGAAGATCTCCGACAAAAAGGGTGAATACAAGCCAATTTTAACTGGATTAATTGAGGAAGGTGTGTTGGCACTTATGGAGAAGAAGGTCACTATTAGAGTGAGAGAACGCGACGTTGCCGTCGCCAAAGAAGCCGCCGAAGACGCAGCGGTAGAGTTTGAGAAGAAGGCCAAGTTTCCCGTCGAAATCACTGTGGACGAGACCAACTTCTTGAATAAAGATATAGCTGGTGGAGTTATTGTCGTCAACGAAACAGGCAAAATTGAAGTGAACAATACATTGGAAGAGAGATTGAAATTGTTGTCAGAGGAGGCATTGCCTGGTCTTAGATTGGAGTTATTTGGCATCTCTCCCACCAGAAAATTCTTCGATTAGTCACTTAACGCTGGACCAGGAAACCATATGTTTGTCATTACAATAAAGATCCTATAGAGATGAAGAGGATGTATCTATGTGTAGAAGAGGAGAGCGCAAGGCAGGCAGAGATCCATCCAAGCAACCTCAGGGCTGTGTTGTAAGCTTCGGTTGAACTGAAACCGCCGCATCGTCCTTCGCACCATGGCCCGCTGAGAAAACGGCCCGCAACCCACGATGCGAGCAATGCGACCTAGCAGAAACCATCAAACAGACGCCCTCTCTCCATCTTTGTCCCTATACTGACAGCTATAGATACTCACTACTTGAGTAGTGCGCTGTGGTTTTGAGCTTTTCACGTCAACGCCAGCGAGTACACAGTCGGTGGTAAGCAACGCAAGAGACCAAAGAAGGTGATAGACCGTACCGCCATGAGCTTTCGACGGGGGATCGTGGACCATATAAAGGGCCAGAGGTGTCTTCTCGGACAATATGGACGATATCAGACCATTTCCCGGGACGTTCACTTCACCAGGCTCTCTGCTCCTCGACCCTTCAGCAGTCTCACGGGCTACTGTCGTCCCTCGCCCCCACAAGTGAACATCACCCAAGTCCAGCACAAGTCGACCAAAAACCGCAATATAGACATACGAAGGTCGCTAGAAATCGATTTGGAAGCCTCGAACCAATTCACTGATAACGAGACGTTCCAGCAACACGACGAGAGCCTCCATGACTACAGTCGATTTCAAGACCCCGAGGCCCTAAAGCTCGAAAAGGCAGTGTATCGCCTGGTGGAGCCCGTAACTCCCAACGATTCTTTTGTATCATGCACCACTTTTGACTCTCAGGGAAACGTGTCACACATATCTAAGCTCTATCCCAAGATGGAGTTCCTCAGCGAAAACAACCTTTATCCCCGAGATTTGAGAAAGATTGATACTTCCTCGGTGGACGTGGTGCCACTGATCATGGTTCGGCCCCCCAACAACATTTTGGTGAATTTGCTTCACATCAAAGCCATTATCAAGAAGGATAAGATCATGATTTTCGACACTTCTGCGCCCAACGTGGCCAAGAAATTGGGGATCTTCATGTACGACCTTGAAATGAAGCTCAAGACTGCAGGACTAGCGAATTCCAGTTACCAATTGAGCTACGAGTTTCGCGTGCTTGAGACGATTCTTATTTCGGTAATGAGCTATCTTGACTCCGAGTTGAAGATACACATGAACCAGTGTGGTACCATTCTTGACGAGTTGGAGGATCAAATTGACCGCGATAAGTTGAGAGACTTGCTCATTAAGCTGAAAGCTCTTGCCAGTTTCCACCAGAAAGCTGTCTTGATCAGAGATGTGCTAGATGAGGTATTGGACAGTGATGAGACCTTAGCGGACATGTACCTCTCGGAGCCCAAAAAGTACGATCCGAAAGTGGAGAACCCGACTGACTACGCGGACTTGGAGATGCTTCTAGAGGCCTACTATAATCACTGTGACGAGTTTGTTCAGCAGGCTGGCTCTTTGCTCAATGATATTCGAGCCACTGAGGAAATTGTCAACATCATTTTGGATGCCAACAGAAACTCATTGATGTTGTTCGAGCTCAAGGTGACAGTGTACACTTTGGGGTTCACAGTAGCCACGTTGATTCCTGCGTTCTACGGGATGAATTTAAAAAATTACATCGAGGACTCTGTTTTTGGATTTGGGGCGGTGGTCGCTTTCTCGCTCCTTCAAGGGGCGTTGGTGACTTCGTTGATGTTCCGAAAACTTAGAAAGGTTCAGAAACTCACTATGATGGGCGGTGGTCCAAGCATTCCTCAAGTAAGGAACACAGCGTTGCTCAACTTCACCCGTAAGCGCAGACAGCACTGGTACGAGCACATGCTTCGAAATCGCAAGACCTGGAACCGCTGGATCTATGGCAACAGCAAGCATCCGTACTACCGGCCCACCTCGCGTGAAAGAGACGCCATCTGGCGAATGATAAACGACGACAAGACTCCAAAATGACATGGGATACATGTACATAGGCGATTATAGACATAGAACAACGATGTAGGCTACGAATGAATAACGATAGTTTTATTCTACTGGGGCTAATCTGATTCTTCCTCATCAGAATCGGACTTGTTCACCACCGCATCATCCTCATCATCATCCTCAAGTTTCTCGTACACTGGGAACGAGTCTATCGGGTCTTGCTCCGGCTCTATGTCGTCGAACCTCATGTGCTTTCCTGAGCCAGCGGCCGTCGTAGGCGTCACTTGCGGCTCGGACGGGCGACGCTCTCTAGAGACAGGCTGGGCGTCTCTTTCACTCCCAGGCTGCAACAACGTTCCCTCCACCGAAACGACTCTACCGCCCGAGTGGATCGATTTGACAATAAATCTCAACTTTCCTTCCACTTTTTGCTCGTTCTCGTCCACCCAGTACCCAAAAGACTTGAATTTGACGGCGTTGTTGGCAGCGGCTGCCGGCTCGTTGTTGATATTGGTAACAGTTCCCTGTGCAGCCCCTGACAGTTCTACCATATCCGACTCAACATACTCGTCCTCCTGGTTAGGTATAAACTGCCAGCTTGGAGGAATGTTGTATTTTTTGATGGAAGCGTTGAAGGTATCGTGGATCAAAAGACCGATATGCGATGCTGTTTGCATGTAGCAGTAGCCTTCGAGTGAGTCGCCCACCTGGGGGCTCCATATCAATAAATCCACAGTAACCCACATGAAAATGAAAGGCGAAGAGTCAGTGATTCTTCCTATAGTGACTGGGTTACCATTAGAGTCGGTGGAGATATTGTCGCTGGAGAGCTTGATGTTGGAGTATGCAAGAACCACGCCCTGTGTCTTGGGGAAGTAGGTCATTATTAACGAGTCAAGATGCTGAGCTTTGATACCCTTGATCGGGTTGGAGACATAGCAGGGCGCCAATGACACATAGAGCGATGTGGTGTATGTTTTGAAGCACTGGGATATGCCGTCCTTGTCTATAGGGTTGGTGCTCTTCGAGCGGACTACGGCCTTTCTCTTCTTGGCTGAAGATGCGGTGGCACCGCTGGCATCATTGGAGCCTGAGCGCTTCTTTTTAATCTCTGATTCAGGCATCTTTGTCTTGTCCTCTGTTGGAGAGAAGACGGGCGCCTGATGAGATGAGTCGAGAAAAAATTGAACCGCGCACAGTACGATGGCTGCGAAAAGGAGGTTCGACTAGAGATGGTGTGAGCTGGAGAGAGAGAGAAAAGTCAAAGAAAGGCAAAAAAAGGAATAAAAAGATGTTCTCATATAAGGATTCGCATATCTAGTCAATTCGTCTTCCTCACAAGCAAATTCTACAAGCTTAGTATTCGCATGTACCTTTCTATTCTAGAGCAACCGGTTCTTGAGCTTCGCAAGACCGGAGGTGCTAGCCGACAAGGGCCGGGAATTCACTGGGGGACTGCCAGTGGCCCCTGATGGAACTCCAAGTCTGTTGGGATCATTCTGATGCAACTGTGTGCGAAAGGAAATACTCTCCTCCTTCTTAAGTAGCTGGTCCCTTCTCTTCACTGCCACTGCCGCTGGCCGGTTGCCGTAAACGGGCTTCTTAAACACAGCGAAGTTCTTGAGAATCTTGCTGGAGTATGACGTTGGCGC
This sequence comes from Chernovozyma palmyrensis, assembly GCA_030558275.1. Lineage (NCBI taxonomy): Eukaryota > Fungi > Ascomycota > Pichiomycetes > Serinales > Debaryomycetaceae > Chernovozyma > Chernovozyma palmyrensis. The sequence goes on from JAJMSF010000006.1 coordinate 316,709, forward strand.
ATCCTCCTCTTCGGAGTACTGAGGGACCCCTGTGAACCTCACCTTCTTCGTGATCGATTCGGTGCCGTCGGAAGAAACAACGGTGCATTCTGAAGAGTCTGAAACTAAAGACGCCACCGAATTGGACGCTTCGGGAGGGGATATTCGCTGGTTAACGCTATTCCTGCGTGTGTTCATCCTGGTCACCTGGTCTCTGGTTTTGGGCTGCTTTGGCGGTTGCGGGCGTGAAGGAGAGATAGAAGGGGGGGACATCGTTTTGTCGGCTCTCGATGATGCTGTGAGCCCCAGCACCTCGTTAGTACCCGGCGGTATCAATCTGGCCGTTCTAGGACGGGAAATCGGGGTGGGTTGAACTAAAGGTTGAGGCTGGGGTTGCTGCCTGCTCTGGGACCTCAAATTCGTTGACGAAGGGTTGCTGGGGTCAAAGACGACAGAATTAAACGTCTCCTTCTGCTGCGTCATCAATATACCCTGTTTTGCGGCATGCCTTAAATGCTCCTGAAGCCTCTGATTGGCCGTCAATTGCGGCGGTCCTTCCTCTTTGACCGCAACTAATGGCTTAGCGGTGTTTGGAGACCTATTGGTCACCGACGGTTTTCTTTTCACGGTGTTGAGTGGGGCCCTGGCACTATTGCTTCTGGATAGAGCCGACATTGCTCCATGGGCGGCAGGGGAAAGTGGAGACAACGCCATCTCCAGCGGCTTCGTGGGCTGGGAGTTAGAGCGACGGCGACCTGCCACCTCGCTGGCTGCCCTGGCTTGGGAAGTTTCTGTGGGGATGTTAGAGAGCGACAAATTCGTGTTCATGTAAATTGCTGACTGTGGTCTTGTTGGAGAGGCGCCAAAGGAAAGTGAACTTCTTCTGCCTGGAGAGATGGCTGAGTTCAGGGGAGACGAAATCATCGAATTTCTGTTGCCTCGTCTGGTGATAGACTTTGAGGGTGTCAAAAACTTCGAACTATTGGTGCTGGAAATACTCGAGAGTGAGGAGTTTCTGGAACTGGTGTTCGAGGTTTCAAGCACAAGGGTCAAGTCGCCCATCTGTTTAACAAGACCCTCTTTTTCATCTGACTCCTCCAGCTCCTTGATCAACTGCTTCTCCTTGGCAGAGAGTGAGTCATCCGCCTCCACTGTAATCGTAGAAGTAGTCTTTGCTGTACTCGAGCCGTTTCCAGAAATTGTACCAGTTCCATTCCCAGAACTTTTTATCACCGACCTTGTGTTCGCTCTACCAACAACTTCTGCTGTTTTTGACACTTCGTTGTATATCTCGGATAAAAGTTTTCTGGGCAACCCATAGACTTTTCTAAAACGAAGTTCGCAAGCCAACCAGCTGAGGCCAAATTCTTCAAATTTAGCACAGAGTCCGCTGACCATCATGTGGCCTTGATTCACAAAATTTCCAAAATCCAACACATTCTTGGCCGTGACCTCATACTGAGCGTTTTGTCTGAAAAACCTGGTTAAAGTGGCAATTAAAGTGCCATTTTTCCTCACGGTGTTGAATATCTCGTCGATGTCACGTAGCAAATGTAGCTTAAAATAGGTTGCATTGTTGGACTGAAAATGAAGCTTGTTGTCATGAAGGTGCTCATAGTTGGAGAAGTAGATCTTCCTGCCGATCTTTCTGAACATCGTGTAGAGCTCATTCAACCTCAAGGCCAAAGCAAATATGCGGTGAAGCTCAAACTCGTAGTCTGGGTACTCTTTGATCACACGCTCTTGGACAGCTGCTGGTTGCTTCTTGAGAGCCTGATACTTGTTTATCTGGAGTTTTAAGCGGTCCAACGTGGTAGAAAGACTAGAGGCAAACGTAAATAGCATCTTGACGTCCATATCTATCAAGGTGGCTTCCACATAATCGGTGTTGCTTAGCAATGCTGGATCCCGTGGCAAAACAGCTAGAACCTTCTCATTCGTCAAATGGAGGTCTAGATCCTTCTGCAAGTCGAAGATCTCGGTCTTGATGATTTGCTCGATCTTAGGCTCAAATTTGTCGTCTGAAATACTTGTAGGCCCCTTTGGGTATGTGGTGCGGTCTATTCTAGCCTGCTCAAGCCTCCTCTGATACCCTCGCAAGCAATTCTGGCATAAGGTTTCTAGAAGCTTCAAGCATTTGTTGGCCTTGTCGGCCTCTGGCAACTCCTCCAAGGGAACCACACGCGAGTCCTGGGTGTCATATGGTATGTGCGTCACGACGGACGATATGGCCAAGTTTGATGCTTTAAAAAACTTGAAGTTAGACAATATTTCTAGCCTGGGGAGAAAGACGGATTCACTGATGGAGAAGGCATTTCCACAAAGAAGAATGATATACTGGATCAAGGGCAAAGTGGTCTGGTCTTCCCGGGTCGAGAGCCGGTTCAAGGAAGCAATAATTGCCTCTAATTTCGCTATGAAGTACACATATTGAGTTATCTTGGCGTCGAGGGGGTTCATTGTGGGCTTGTGATGTTAAGAAATAATAAGCGCTGTCCGCTCACCAAGTGGCAATTGGAGCACGAAACCGTCGTGAGGTCTGTGGCAGGCGACACTTGCAGTTTCGTCCCCGGAAATCAGTCCTAGGGTGGCTGCTGGTATCACTTGGCCCCGTGTCAGATTGCTGTTTCGGAAGACAGGCGGCTGCCAATGAGCTGGGCTCCACTTACGTGTGGGTGTGGATGTACTGACAGAGATCAGCAGAGGTGTGAGCTGGCAATTGCAACCGGCGGAGCAGAATCTGGCGTTGTGGGGGGCAGATGTTGACGTCTTAAAAGTCGCTGGTCTTCACCGTCACTACCGAAACGCGAGCAAAGCTCTCCCTAACGAATTCATGTGCGGGAATAGAAGCAGGAAATTTGCGAGCGTTTACGAAGGCAGACAGAGGGCAGAGCGGGCTGAAGAGAAGAGTGTACCCCAGGATTGAGGCCGGGACTCACGGAGGGCGTCCAAAAGTGCCAAAGACTCGTCCTAGGAGGCCAAAAGATGCCCCAGATCGCTTCAGGCGATGTTTTTGGGCCTAGGTACCGATGCGTAACGTCTCGTACTCCTCGCGGGTATCGCTGACCCAGGGCTCTCATATGGCCAGGATGCGGGTTCTCTGTCAAAAACTACAGTAATTGGGGCAAAATCCGGAGAGTAGATAGCGACCATGAGATTTTCTGCTCCTCTATGAAACTAACTGGCGCCTGCTAACTCTCCTTTGGCTTTACCCTTGGCCCTCGCCTTGGCGCTCAGCTCCCGCCAGCGCCCCGGCAGCCCTTCATTCACGCGACATCTGCATATAGACCAAAACATCAACATAAACACCGCCAAAGATCACTACCACACCAGCTTCCGTGACACAAAGGTCCCGGAAATAAGGAGGTTTGCATCTTGATCCACTCATCATCTGAGCTGAGATGTCCTCCGTGGACTACACCGAGACCGCTATCCTCACGGAGCATTTTGGCTTCCCCCCCATATCGCTAGTCGATGATGTGATCAACGCAGTCAACGATATCATGTACAAATGTACCCAGGCGATGGAGACGTATCTTAACGACCGCCAAAAGAAGAGGCGAGAAGAACTTGATGCTGCCAGCTACGGTAGCGATGACGTGTTGATGGAAGGCACGGACGAAGCAGAGCCGTTGGTGCCAGATGACGAGATACAGGTGGGAACTGCCAAATTAGAAACGCTTTTAGAGAACGAAGTGTCAAAGAACTTTGATAAATTTGAATTGTACGCCTTGAGAAACCTTTTTACGATACCTCATGATCTCATCGAGGGCGGCTGGATACGGTTGCACCATCACAAGGGCATCCAGTTTTCCAGCTCTGTCAAGGCAGAAAACACCAGACTAGGCAACTCCATTGAGAAGCTACTCAAAAACATAAAATTTGAGCTTGAGATGCGGAAGATACTAAAACTTCAGGTCGAGAAAGCAACCAGAATAGTGGCCGCATTGAGGCGATGTCAGCACGCCTTCAAGTTTTTAAAAGTTCCGTCCACGAAAGAGTCTGCGGAGGCATTGAAAGCTGTTACTCCTTTGGATGAAAACCTTTATTTTTTGCTTTCCCAGGCAGAAGAGTTAATAGACAGCGTTCGCAAGATACAGGTGAAATTGAGCACTTCGAGCGGTGAGGGAGGCTTGAAGGACGTGAAATTCAGTCCTACGTATAGAGATCTTTACATGAAGAGGAAGAGCATGAAATTATTGGAAAGTATGGGGCTTTTGGACCCCGAGGATAAGGGTGAGGTTGTCGAGACTATAGAGGGCGCCTCCAGTAACGAGAGTGGAGTAGAGGCGGTCAAGAGCATCAACTTGCAATTGCGAGCGTCTGTGGATGCAGAAGGGGATCTCGAGTTGTCCAATGCCGAAAATCAGTCGGGAGGTTCTGTCTCAGAGTTGGAGGTTCCTCTCTCAGAGTCGGAGGGTCCAATCTCAGAATTGGAAGGCCCTGTCTCAGAATCGAAAGAAGAAGACCAAACCCAAAATTTCGGGGAGAGTCTCACCAATGAAAGGGACGGAGCAGAAAGTTGAAGAACCCTCAGAATCTGGCTGGCTCTGGGCTGGTCCCACCAGTAATATTTAGCCGTCTCTCTCTGGGGAACTCATAGAGAGTACATCTAGTAAGTGGTCACGTGCCTGTTTGCATATAGTTTTGTGTATGGCACTCCCTCTAACCAATGAGATCTCAACAAACTCAAATTATCAACTGTAACTAAGCTTGAGGATTAGCGTTAGAAACTCCGAACGATAGTAACGATGGCACATACTTTGAAGCCCGATCCAGAATTGCAGAAGTTCAATGTTCTCAAGGAAAAATTAGGAACTTATTTTCGGTTCACCCCTAGATCCATAGCGTTCACTTTCGTCTTCATGGGTCTTATTCCTGCCGGCTCGACCTACTTCGCTTACGGCACTGAGGGCCAAATAAAATACTTCAGAAGGTTCAGACAGGCCAAGGTGTTACATGGGGAGGAGTACACTCCTAGAGACAAGGATTTGTAGATTAGAGGAGACAATGCTGATACAAGTTGTTTCGATTGCATGCTATATTAATAGTAATATTACGAAAAAGAAGAATGTGTAGTAAAGGGGCTCAACTTGAGCCATCAGCCTTTCTCCCTGTGGATTGGTAAAGGGAATCTATGAATCGGTGAGAAATAGCCAAATGGACGCAGGCTAGTAGCTGAGTTCATAGGTCTGACCGTCATCCAGGTACTAATAAGCATATACTACTAATCTTTCTCAGTTAGTGCCAGGCCTACAATCGCATCCACGTATTACACGTGTCGCCTACAGTCTCTAGGATATAGATTATTAATGCTAGACAACATCTCACTTTCTTCCCGAATTATTCAATTGGAACACCACAACGCCATCGTTCATTTCCTTCAAGACTTTGGCGGAGTTGTTCTCAAGATGCTGCGGGAAGTAGCTCGATTGTGATTTCCTTAAAGGAGGTTTATCTATATTTTTGGGTAAAATTTTGGGCAAAGACTTCCGATGCAACTTTGCGCTGGTCGGAGAAGGGGGACCTCTCTCCAACACGAACGAATAATTTTCCGAAGAATTCAATGAAAAAGAATTGGAACAATCACTTAATGAAAACAGTGGTTGTTGGCTTATAGTAGCTGAATTGGAAAGCTGAACTTGAAATGATCCTGGACCTGCCGGGCTGTAATTACTTGCCATGCCGTTCGTAAAAGAGCTTGTCCTCCGGATTTGTTTCTTAGATACGGAATTGGTCTTTGATGGTGAAGTCGAAATTCTTTTGGGTGACCTCATGTCAGGAGGCCTGGAAAAGGCTGCATGAGGTGGTGCTATTGGAGTAGTGGGTGTCTGAATGTACGAATTGTTGCTCAGAACCACCCTGGATTTGACTGGAGGAGACAACGACGTGGCTGGAGATACTGAAGATGGCGTGGGAGTCTTGTTATAGACATGGTCATTTTGGATTGAGCTTGTCTGAGGTGCTTCTTGTAGCACATTGAGCCCTAAGCCTATTGTTAGGGCGTCGTACGACTTCGCTCCTCTCTCATGAACTTCTGCTCCTTTGACTTCGTCGTCGAAATCAATAAAGCTTGAAAGGATATCGTCCTCGTCAACTGTTTGATGAGCATGAAACCCACTTGACGATGTATCGTATTCCTGAAAGGGGTCTTCATTCAAAATGTCATCTAGCGTGATCTCAGACTCGGGCTGGTCCTCCTTGGGAAAGGTGAACCGCCTACGCTGTCTATGCAGTGGGTTCTGACCCTCAAAAGGTGCAGAGAACTCGGGGTTTTCATCAAGCGATACATTCCTGGAGTGCGTGAAAGCAGGACCCATTGAGTTGGGAGTTTGCAAAGCAGGGGACGTCTGTAAGTTCGCAGGTGTTACAGGCTGATATTGGCCATTGGGAATCAAGGGCAGAGCCTGGAAAGTAGCAAACGCCGACGAGGAGTCTGTTACCGGGGTCTGAATATGAAATCCGCTCATCTGAGAAGATAGCTGATGCTGCAAATGCTCGGGGGGGTGTGTGAGGTCAGAGCGAAGGTGGGGAGGCTGTACGGGACTCCATTGCTGCTCTTGGTGCGAATTTGGGACGTGGGAAGCCACATTTGAGGTATTGAGGTCAAGCACCTGGGGTGGTCGTTTTCCTACTGTAACTTGCTGTTGGACAGCAACCAGGGGTGGGATAGAAGCTGTACTCGGCGCAGTTATTCCCAGGGCATTATTAGAAGGCATATGGACTTGGAACTGGTTCTGTGCATCATATGGAATGTTTGAGTTATCTTGGGACAATGATGGACTCAGTGAAAAGGCCGGAAAGGACAGATGGAGTCCTGAATTATTGAACTCGTTCATAGGTGTACCAAGAGTTAAGAATATAACGAGGGTATAGTTTAAAAAGTGAGACAACTAAGAAGACATAAATAGCTTCAGGCGGTAGGTGAAAGAAGACCAACTTCAGTTGGACAGTTATAAGCGAGTGGGAGGGGGTCGTGGTACTTCGGGATGTAGGAAACGGGCGGTAGCTCACTTATGGCTCGAAAAATTCGAGGAATAATGTTCAAGTCAATCCTGGGGGCTCTCACTAGATAATCTAGCTCGATTTTCAAATATTCAAACCGCCAACTCTTGGACGATTTGGTCTTCAAAAGATGGATTATTACTTAAAACAGATAAGTAATGAGGTATGGACCCTTGCGTGGCTGCTCCCTTGGGAAAAGTCAAATCTGAACGCTTGAAAACACAGAAATGTACAACGCAAGAATCACAGCAATATATAATCTCTTTGGATGTTGTTACTCAGCTTAAGATGTTCTGGAGTTGTCTGAAGTAAGGGAGTTGGCTCCTCTTTATTTCTTGGGTTTGTGTAATCAAATCGAGCCAATTTCATAGTAAAAGTTGGCTGGTATCGCCTATGTGCAGGTGTAGCCAGCTTTTTCTCGATATTCGCTCGAGTTCTCGCCCAGAAGTTGAGTGCCGTTCTGCCCCGCAGTTGCATTTTGTGGCAAGGAAAGAACACGCCAGAGGACGACGTTCGGTGTTTCAGGCTTGGAGATCTAGGTTTTGTGTCGTGTTTATCGACGGTGGTCTCGTTCTATGCATCGGTGGAATCGAGATCTCGGAGTTGAAGTGTGTCGGATAAAGCTGTTTATTTTTTTAGCTTGAGGCGTTTGGGCGGCTATGGTGCGCTATTCGCCCCAGTTTCGGGGCCAGCCTCAGCTGAGAAGAGCTATCGGGCCCTTCCCAGGTCTCTATTGCCTTGGCGTTTTTGATCAACAGCTGCGCCAAGGGAGGCCTGAAGTAGAATTTTTGAACAGGATAGTGCTAATGTGGTTTGCTGAGGTCATTGTACGGACCATTTTCATCCATTCCTATCATGGTCAATTTTTGGGGGCTTTGAGTCTCTATTTCCATGAAGTAGCTCCTATGTGGTGGCTTTGAATCGCTATTTCCATCAAGTAGCTAACTATGTACTCAGTTTCGATTGCTAATTGGATAGGTCTCTAGATTTCGGAATACGAATAACTGACAATCAGGTTGTGGTTTTGTATTTGATGCTCAGGTTCATCTATCTCTCATCTTCAACTTTGCTTACAGGCTGAGCAACTAAATTTGCACCCAAATTTTGCAATAAGTTTCCACACTCCTTCCTTTCACAATGCACTATATCCTACAACTCATAGATATTCACACAATAAATACATTAATTAAATAAACACATGGTATCCTTACCGTTTTCCGTTATATGAACCGTCCTTATTCCTGGATCTTTTTCTTTATCTTTCCTTTTCCTTTCTTATTTCCTTGATCCTTCCGTATGCCTTAGTCCGTTCGGACTCTCTTGAATTTACAAGAACTTCACAAAATGTTTGTCTTCGAGCCAGCCAACTTTCTCAAACGCAGCAAATAGCCTGCTGGCCTTGTTGACGTCAATGCGGCAAGCCTTTTGAGCATCTGTTCTTCTGAACTGTTGTCCGCTCTTTAATCTGTTCACTTTCTCGAAGAAAAGTCTTCTCTTGGAGTCTAAGTAAACGTTGCTTGGTAATCTTAGTATGGAAGCCAATAACACTTCTGCTGGATGCAATTTCTCAACGTTGGGGTCGAATCTCAAGTCCATGGGCTGTCCCTTCCATTCAACCTTAAGACACCTGTTGTTGCCCTTGGGGAGGGTGGAGGTGTCGGGTGAATAGTCTGGGATGTTCACGTCGATCAATGCAGCCTGCTGGATTGCCAAGGGAGAGCCGGGGCATGGAGATTCTCTTCTTGGCTTAGCTACCTTTCTCTTTTTAGGGCTGAATGCTGAGCTGCTGGTCTTATCGTCAATCTCTGAAAGATTGGCGGATGATTCCTTGACAATTCTCCGAGTTCTGATTTTCTCAAGCTCCGACTCTGATTCACTGGATCTTCTTCTGCGAGTCGAGGAATTGGGGCTTCTGTCGACATTCGAAGATGCCGCGGCCCTTGCTCTCAAAGCAGTGGATCTCTGGCTCTCCTTATTTGAAATGATCGAGTACTGGTCAAGGAAAGAAAATTGTCTCTCCTTGTAGTTCTTGAGATTTGCCCACGGGTTCACTTTGAGCTCGTACTCTTTGAAATTCTCGATTCTGAATGGCTTCTTCAGCTCGATGAACACAGAGCCACCTTGGGACTCTGAGTTGAGAACTTGAGACAAGTCCTCGACCTCTTTATCCTCGCTACCCTGGCGCTGATAGGGCGAAAGAGGAGGCGAGAGGATGCTTGATTTCCCGTCAGACGAGCTGTGAGATCCAACACTGTTAAGCGAGCTACTGATGGTGACCATAGCACCATCGATGCCGTTGGTCTGTGGAGTCTTGGACTCTCTGAGGTTCACAAACTGCTTGTAGGCAAATTTTTTTTCCTGTGATTGGTCCAAATTGATGGGAGTGATGCACCCGGGGGTGTCTCTGCTGGATTGGGCCCTCGAGATAGGATGAAACAAAGACATTGCTTCTTTTAGGTGTTTGTAATCAATAGACTGTGATTGGGTGGATTAGGAAAGTGGTGGTAAAATGGTTTCTGGAATCTATAGCTATAATTCCTTTGGACTCTCCAATTGAGTAACAGAAGGTTCAAATGATTAGCAGATTTCTTTCTGGGGAACCTTGTTTGAGACTTTGGCTGAGTGTCAGAGTGTTGTTCAGGGTTCTTTGATAGCGCGAATGGATGATAAAGTTGCAACTATTTGGTGAACAAGGAATTGACACCACGAAGTAGCAAAAACTAATTCAATTGCACTGACAGATATGCTCGTACTAGTAATCTGAGAAGAAAAGATAAAAGTTTTAAAACATCTGCAGATTAGACCAAAATAAAGAAATGACTGTTAGTAAATCAAAAAAAATTTTTAACTTTTCTTTTTGGCATGCGGCGGATCTCCAGATTGAGTAGTAAGAGAAGAGAAAAAGAAATAGCAGAGGAAAGGTGGAGCTTATCAGCAGAGGGAAGCTCGAGAGAACGAGATAGGACGATTATCGAAGGGCACTAGAATTTCATGGTGTAATTGTGCTCTTCTGCTGTCTGTTACTACACAATTGCAATTTGTATCTTGCTGGAAGTTTTCGGCCCGTACGCTGGATGACTAGTTCTGATCATCTTCAATTACTCAGCTGTCAGGCCGGAAGTCCGCAACTAGAACATGAGATTTACACCCGTATTTCCGAGCAACTAGGCCGGAATGACCTTATTGTCACGTGAACAGCGCCAATTCTAAATGCTTCTTTCTTTTGTCTATTCTTGCTTATTTTGTTATTTTCTCTACCCAATAACCCACACCATACTTGCTCAAGCTATAAAATAAGCAAGGAGCTCAAAACATTGTTGTTTTGCTTATCAGAAATGCTGAAACATATTTGCTGTGGTGCAATTGTGACCGCTCCGTCATAGCAATTGATATCTGCTTTCCTCAGTCATTCATTTCCTGCACGGGGCTACAGGATCCGCCCAACAGCGACATGTTCTCCTCTAGATTAGCGTGCTCAGGTAATGTCGTGTTCAATCCAGACTCCGGGGTTTATCGCCTGTTGTGCGTAACAATAGCTGAGGGAAATTGACTTCCGAGGGCGACCGTTATTATCTTGTTTTTTTTCTCGAAAAAGAAAGATTTTTTTATTGTTTCCTGTATAATGGCTCATCTCTGCTACACGCTTTTCCTTCTCTGCTTGGTACCAAAACGATGACACCTCTTTTGAAAAGTATGGGCAGCTGCTAGCGCTTTGTTTTCAACTTCAAGTGTTCATATCCGGTTTGCTTGCCTTGTGTTGTCTCTGTTCTTTTGCCCAATTGCACTATAGGCCAGCTTCTCGTTAGTGCCCGAGGTCAGTCATTCTCATATTTACACGTCTTGCAGGTAGTTTACAAACTGGGCAAGAAAAATATTTGGCTACATGCAGGAACTCTCTGACCAAGGCAGCTTTAAATACTCCCAGTGTAAAGAGACCTTGCTTTTTCACGCTTAGGAAGTGCACAAGGGCCAGACCTTGCATAAATTAATGTGTCATTGCATTTCTAGCCCCTTTACTTCCGGTGCACTCTACTGTAGATATAGGTCACGTGTTGAACTACTAGGTGGTGTATGCAGTCCCTTTTTTTTCTGTCATCACGGACTGGATCAGCACCACCCATAGAGATTGAAAAGTCATAGTTGCGTATATTCTCAAGGTTCTGGAAATTTGGGTTTGTCATGTCCTTTTTGCCCCTCTTTTCTGGTAAGCTTGCGCTAGCGCCCATGGTGCGAAGTGGCGAGCTCCCCACCAGGTTGATGGCGCTCAAGTACGGGGCCGACTTGGTATGGAGCCCCGAAATTGTGGATATGAAGCTCATCAAATGTGAAAGGTTTTATAACGAGCAGCTCAACACGATTGACTTTCTTGAAACCGGAGGAAATTACAAGATCCCAGGCGTGAGCAATCTAGTGTTCCGCACCCTTCCAGGGAAGGAGAAGGGCAAATTGATCTTCCAGCTCGGCACCGCCAATCCAGACTTGGCGGTCAAGGCAGCAAATGTTGTCGCCAGAGATGTGGATGGTATCGATGTCAATGCCGGGTGCCCTAAACCGTTTTCCACTCACTCGGGCATGGGTGCTGCGCTATTGAGCACTCCAGATCTTTTGGAGAGCATCTTAAGAAACCTCGTTTCCCAAGTGGGCTCCAAGTTTAATATCCCCATCAGCGTCAAAATCAGACTCCTTGATAGCGAAAATGGTGCACCTACACTCCAATTAGTGGACCGTTTGTGCAAAACCGGCATTTCGAACCTCACATTACACTGCCGAACTAGGAACATGAGGAACAGAGATCTGCCTATCAGACGGTTTTTGGAGCAGGTAATTGAAGTGTGTCGCAAAAACAATGTCAGCTTTATCATAAATGGGGCCATTCGCAATCGGGCGGAGTACCATGCTCTTCAGGGCATTTACGGTACTGACATTGGGTGCATGATTGCCGAGTGTGCAGAATGCAACCCTTCTTGTTTCAGTGAAAGGCCCTTGGCTTGGAACAAGGTCGTCCCTGAATTTGTGAGCATCGCCGAAACGGTCGGGAATTTCTTCGGCAACACGAAGTACGTGCTACTCAATCAAGTTCCAGGCAAATCGATTTTCTACCAGAAATTTGCACGGACCAAAACCTATGAGGAGCTCCGAGAACTTGCTGGTAGCATAGGGAGCGAGGGGAACAAAGTCCTCCAGCGGTATCTCCAAAAAGCGGTGATGGTCGAGGAAGATCTGGAGGAGAACGTGGGGCCCCAGAGGTTCAAGGGATTACGAAAAAAAGCCCAGCAACTCGAAAGGGAAGCCGAGGACGAAGACCAGGAGCAGAGGGACGTTGGGGAGGAAGAACGTGGGGATAATGAGGACAAGGAACAGAAAATCGCCGACCAAGAGGAAGAGTTGGATGAATCTTTGGACATTCAGCCTAAAGAAATCACTCAGGAAGAAATTGGGCAGGAGGAGATCGTCCAGGACGAGATTTGCGGCTTGGAAAGCGATAAGCGCGAGCTTGAAGAAGATCTTTTGACAAGGGAAAGCTCCAAAAGGATCAAGGTTGGAGACGCTTAATAGATTTATAGAACTAACGCCGGTCTACACTGAACCTTAGTCTCCTCTTTTCATTAAATACAAGAACCTCATTGGTTACTCTATATACAGCCGAGGTTGAAGGCTTTTACGCCAAAAGTCTTTTGATTCCACACCATGCACCCGCAGCACCTGCCATCAACACAGTGGAGTAACCCATAGGTTTGAGACCAGCACTGCTTCTGAAAATGGCACCTGCCAAAGCTCCAGAAAGAACCGAGTTGGTGTCATCGTGCCTCCCTCTGATAGCATCCAAACTGGAGTCGATGATGTTATAAGTTAATGCTAAGACGCCGGCTGAGTTACCCAAAAAAGGTCCTCTCTTGGTGATATGATTTAATACAGTATTGAGCTGTAATCTGGGGGTTGCTTTGGCAGGCAAATTCTTCAAGCCCTCTTGGAATCCGTACGCTCCTCCAATGCCCAATCCTAATAAGTAAACTGCACCAGTACCGTAACACAAGTCGTCGGTCCAGCCTTTGGAAGGAATCAAGCCTTGTGCGCCCTCGAGATCATTGAGTTTTTCTTCTTCTAAGTCCAAATACTCGATGCCTTTCTCTAAGCCTGCCAAAGGGTGCAATCTGGAGCTATCAAAAACACCGGGGGCCAGCAATATAGTAGACACATCGGACACTTGGGCGGGATCAAAACCCAAGCTCTGCTTGAACGAGTCTTGCTGCTTCTCTTCTTGAGATTTTCCTCCGAAAAGCCACGACATTTTGCGGTAGTTTATATGTGGATTATGGTGTCTAGATTAAGTTGGTACCTGGAGAAGCTAACCGATCTGGATGGAAATGAGATGGGTTTTTTTAAAATTTGCGGGAGTAAATTCGTTTGACTGGGGCCTTTGCTGGATGTCCTTTCTAGGTAAACCCTGTCCACACTGATACTCTGGCTATTGGTGGCACCGGATATAGCTCTCCAGAGCTGGCCAAATTTTCAGGTGGTGAGAAAAAATTGAAAAAGTTACCCGGACATTTTGCCCTGGAGACTTGCGCTGAGCCGGCTCTGCATATCGAAATGGTTGCAAATTGCGGCCCAAAGCTTGAGCGGGACCAGGGGAAGCCACTGGGAAGGAAGGGATTTTCAGTTTGAGTTAAGGCAGGTAGTGCTGCTGTTCCCTAGCGCGATCTTTGACTTGCGACAATGTTGCGGTTTCCTCAAAAAACCAGCATCTCAGGAATTCGAAGAATCTATGGCTATGGTCACCCGACGTTCTATGATATGCTCTGACAATTAACATAAATAGAGGAGAATCTTGGGCGTTCAAGAAGTTCTCTCGTCCCCCCATTCTTCAATGATCTCTCTGTACTACACCGGTTTAGAGCTTGCTACTCACCTTCTCAGCAGACCTTCCAACATGAATCACTACATATTCGAGCGCATCAACGTTATTGACCCGAACATGGATGTGAGTATTTCCATGGATGATGAATATCCCTGGTTGGAAGATCCAAAAAAAAAAAAAGAAGGAATCTAAGGTCAAGCACTTGTCCAAAGCAGGCAGATTTCACACCATCTCCAACCCCTCCCGTGCCTCCATTACCCGGTATGTTCCTCCAGCTAATAGGGAGTTCATTCAAGGAAGCTCTTCTGAGATTTCTAACAGAATTTCCCGGGCTGTTCAAACCTCGATCCCTGCTTCAAGGTCCAAAAGAGCCAAATTTTTTCTTGGCTCACGCTCTACTTCCCCGTCCCCCTTACGTGGAGAGGGAAGGGAATTGGAGCACTTAAGAAGACCTGAGAGCGCCAGTGGCTCGCTCACCGCAAGCCAACCTATTGCATCTTCTGATAGCTACATTACTCTCTCCATTTTCAACACTGAATTGGAAGGATTGAGTGTGCCCCTTTACTACCCTCCTCCTTTTGTTGCCATCTCGTTTTTACAGCACGTAGCTGGGACTGGAGCATTGTGCAAAAATGGAGCTGGAATCCCCATGAAGCCTGAAGTCCCAGTATGCCAAACAAACACCAACATGGCCACCTACATCCACAAGCTCTACATCTATGAGCAACATGTGAAGGCAGATATTGCCAGATTGGGCTCTCATCACCCCATCTTTGCTTCTTCCACCGTTCTGTTAAAGCGTAAGTATAGTACTTATTTGAAGCGGTGCAAAAGCTTGATGTTCAAGGCTTGATGACGGCTGGATGAGACTTCACCACCTGTTTTTGATTTTTGATTGTTTTTTGTTCGTTTAATGTTTATTGTTTATTGATTTTTATCTGTTTTTCTTTAGTAGCTTTCTGGTGTAGTTTCAGGTTCCTCAAGCAACTTCTCGTCCTCGATGTGTTCAGCGTGGGGCATCCTCTTTTCAATGTCTTCGGCGCCTGCGTGCATCAAGGGCAAGTCTCTTGCTATCTGTACACACTTCCAGGGCTGAGAGCTAGGGGTCTGGGCAAAAATGATGTCCATTTCTTCCAAACTTCTGCCTGCCGTCTCTGGGTATAGATAATAGACCACTGGGATCATCAAAAGATTGATAACCGCAAAAATGGTGTATGTGTAGGAGCCAATGTTCTCAAACGCAACGGGGGTTATCATCACCACCATGAAATTGAAGCTCCAGTTGCACGCGGTGGAGATCCCCGTAGCCGGTGCCCGAATACCAAGGGGCAAAATTTCTGGGGGAATCAACCATGAGATACCGAGCCATGAGACTCCAAAGAAAGAGTTAAACACATACAAAAATACGGCGGCCACTACGGCTGCTGCAGAATTCCCGTTGTGTTCGGGGTCCGCTGCCCAGGTGGTTCCTGTCAAAATAGCCATCGTGACTGCCTGGCCTGCGGCGCCAAAGATCATCAACTTTCTCCTCCCGAAGCGCTCGATGGTCCAGAACGCCAAAAGAGAGGCCAAGAAATACTCAGTGCCGTTACAGGCGGCCAAAATCCTTGCATTTAGGGACGACATGCCGATGTACTGTTCAAAAATGGTACCCGCGTAGTATGTGATCAAGTTGATTCCGGTAATCTGTTGCATGATCTGGGACCAGGCGGCTAGCATTGTGCGCTGGAAGTTCTTGGAGTTGCCCTGGCTCAAAAGGCTCCGAAAGTTGAACTTGTCTGCGCCCTCTTTCTGCTCGATTTCCATGGACCGCTTGATTTCTTCTATCTGGTCCGTCACCAAGTCATGCGTCGTGGGAACGTCGTACAAGGCTGAAAACACCACTTTTGCATTGGCCTCGTCGCCTTTCCGGAGAAGCCATCTCGGCGATTCAGGGAACTTGAATACCACGGGCATGATGATGAGGGGAAAAACACACTGGAAGGCAATGGGGAAGCGCCATGACACTGCCCGATACGACTTTCCTGGAGTGTCCAAGAAGTAGAAGGCAAAATCGACCCAGTAGGAGATGGTGATTCCTAGCGCGATCAAGGAGCCCTGGATCATGATGAGCTTGCCTCTCATTGCCGGTTTGGCCACCTCTGCCTGCCAGATTGGAACAGTGCTGGTGATAAAGCCATTTCCCACTCCAGTGACGATTCTGGCCACTATCAAGTGTGCTACTGTATAAGCGCACGCCTGTAGGGCCCCACCCACCAACATGATGGCACAGCCCACGAAGATTAACTTCAAACGGCCAAATTTGTCGCCCAAGTACATGGTGGATAACGCAGATGCCATACAGCCAATCTCGTACAAGGCTATCACTGCACCCTGGAGGGTGGCATTCTCTGGATGTCTCTGTGTATCGATGCTCTCGAAAGTCTCGCGGAACGAGTTCAACGTGAGCAAGCTGCCCATCACCCCCTGGTCATAGCCAAAAAGAAGAAAGCCGACGCCTGCTAGAACTGACACTGCGAGGTTCAATTTCTTGCCCAGAAGGCCGATGAAGGTGTGCACTGGCTCCATGTCCGAGGAGACGGGAGAGGAGGAGGACATGCTTTGGTGGCAGAAGGAATGGCCGGTGTGATGATTGGAGAACAAGTTATCCTGTTGTGTCTCGCCGTCAATTTCTACTACTTTCGGGAGTTCCCCCCACCCAATTGTTCAGACCTTTTATACAACGTCATTGGTAGCAGCAATAGAGCCGTTCGGGGTCGTTCCAGGTTGCAGTGCCATGCTGCGTGGGGGCGCCTTTTACGAGTCAGCGAGGCTTAACCTGCCAGGGTCCTGTTAAGTGGCTAACGCCCTGTGCCTTCTCTTCCGTGTGTTCGTGCCCGCGCTTCCACGCATTTGAAGAAGACATCTTTCACAGATTGTCTACTTCGAACCCTGCCAAGTTTGCCAGCTCTCCATCAACAACTTACGTAACGCCACAACGGTTTTGAGCCACCACCACCCAAACGCCAAACGGAGTTCGGGGAAACAATAGGAATTTCTGGTGCTGAACACCAGGACTGCATTTCGTGGGGTACGACAATATACATGGATATTGTGTCTGGACTTGGCAAGTATTTTCCGAAGCAAAGACGTCCCACTGCCTGTTAAGAGTATGACGTTCTTGCCCTACAGCCACTGCTCCTGTTCCTACAATTACATTCTATTATCATTAATGCGCTGCTTCATTTGCTCATATCTTTCGTTTCCGCCGCTCGTTTCTACCCACTCACCACCTTTCCTCCCGAAACCGCCAACTGCAGGTCAAAAACACTCTCTGGGTCGTCCTCACGCCGCTTCCACGTCTTGATGTCTCCTTTGTTGGTATCGAGCTCAAACACCCGCATTCGGCGCACATACCCTCCGTAGCCTCCGTAGCCTCCCTCGCCGGACCCTCCCCCGTAGCAGAGCCACATCTGGTCCTCCTTGTTGGAGTCCTGGAGGCAGTAGTCGTTGCAATGGTCGTGGCCCACACTGGCCATGCGAACCCCAAGTTTGCCAAGCACTTCACGCGCTCCTGTGTTGTAGCGTGGTGCGGTCTGGCCCTCACGGAACTCCCCCACCACAGGCTGGCCGTCAAGATTGCGATACTCGGGAAGGGGAATGTGGAAAAACGCCATCGAGACGTGAATCCGCGAGTAGGACAACATCGATTTCTTGCGTTTGTATCCCTCCTGCTCAAGCCATTTCAACTGAGAGACTTTGATCCAGTCGTAGCCAGGAGTAACCTTGGGATTGGGCGAGTACTTGTGAGTGTCTAAGAAGTAGAGCGTGATCGCCGGGTTGTGTGTGTAGTAGCCCTCTATCGATAGGACGTAATTCCCTACCCCTTCCACGTCATCGGGCCCCAATGAGGACATAGAGTACGGGAGATTCGACGAAAGGCTCATGATTTCTTCTCGGCTGAGCGAGCCCTCGTCGTCGTGGTTGCCCATAGTGACGGCAAATGGGATTTTGCGAGAAATTAAGGGGTTTAGGGCCTTGAAGAGCGCGGTCTCGGAGTCTGGGGCCAGTTCGCCAAATATCTGGTCGCCTGTAAGCACCACCAAATCGGGCGCTTCCAAGTCCAAGACTCGCTCTAAGAACCGCAACGTGCGAGGGTCTGCTAGGCATCCTTCTCCACTCGAAGCGGGCTCTGGGTCTCGGCATTTGCCGTACCCAGTAGAGAAATGCAAATCCGCCACCTGGAGGATCTTGAATTTGCCGTCTTTGTTCATTTTGAGCTTCTTTCGGTAGTTTTTCCCTTTGTAGTCAACCCTTGGGCCTCGCCGTATTGAAATAAACGCAGGAATTTCCTTCGGAGTGTCCACTTCCAAAAGCAGGCCGGTATCAATCAACGCCCAGTTCGGCCGCGGATCCACCGCATCGTGCCCAAATAACACGTCGATACCCGTGATTACATTCTTGTCTTTGCTGGGGCCGTACCGTGCCCAGATTCCTGAGCCTTTGTACCGCCACCCCCGCTCTGCCAATTGTTCCTTTGAGGGAATGCGGTACTCGAGCTCGAGATCGTTTGTCGCCCGTTTATGAAGCCCGTCGGCATCTCCTTCAACTCCTGGTTCAATTTGTGCGGAGAAACCCTCCTTTCCTTGATCTGGCTTTGTGGGGGGGATCTCCAGTTTCCCCGGACCCTCGTTGGATTCCTGAGACTCACTTTCAAAATCCTGGGGGTCTTTCAGAGCCTCTTGTAAATCTTTCAGCTGCTGTTGTGAATCTTTAGCCTCCTCCTGGGGTTCTTTCAGCTCCTCCTGGGAATCCTTTGGTCCCTCCTTGAACCCCTGAAGTCCCTCGGGTTCACCCATCTGTTGGGGCTCACTCTGCTTCTCATTTTGCTTCTCTTTTTGCTCCTCTTTTTGCTCAGGCAGAACCTCCTTCTCCTCTACAGGTTCTGGACCACTCTTCTCAGCCGCAACATCTTTCATCTTCTCATTAGCGGCCCTGTCGTTTTCCAACGCCATCGCCATGAGCTGCTCTTCCGTGGCCTTTCCGCCTACAGGCTCGTCGGCGATATCACTGTAAGCCATTCTGAAGTCCTGGAGTATGTAGCGGGGGATTTTTACCCCCAGGTTTCCTTTTATCTTGGCGTCTTCCGTTGGGTTGGCCACTGTGATGTCGATCACCACCTCGTCCTTGAGTTTCAAGGCGTCAAGGGCAGGAGAGTCCAGTCTTCTGGCCAATTTCGTCCCGATTTTGGCGCCTAGGAGGTCCTCGCTAACCTTTTTATAGAAGAAGTACTCCCTGGAGGCCCACGACTTCCCCAACGTAAGGTCCTTGTCCACCCTATTCCACTCGCCCACGCCGTCGGAGGCAGGATACCCGCATTTGGGCGCTTTGGATGTGAGTTTGAAGCATTTTCCTACCGCAATATCGACAATGAACAGGTCGGACGGTGGCTGGAAGAAGGAGGGTATGTAGTCCTTGGGAATGTACTCCTTGAGGTTTATCTCCCTCCGCTTGTTGGCCACGAGCGCAATGAGGAAAAGAAGAAGAACAAAGAAAGAGAAGAAGAACGACTGCCGCACAAACCTCCTGGGGAGCCGAAGCATTTTGGGCTGCAGAGGACGAGGAGTTGAGCGCTTGATCGATGAGGTTACACTCCGGCGAGTCGCGTGTTGACAGAGCCGCAGAGCCCCTAGTCTTCGCCAACTCTGCGCGGCCCCCGCTATTCTACTGGAGATCGCGAAGATTCTCCTGGTAGTGCTGGCAAAGCCGCCTTTTTGCCCCATGCTGCGAAGACAAAAGTCACCTGAGCGCCAAAACCAGGGGGCAATTGCTGCCCTCTCCTCTACAACTGCCACCCAATGGCGTCTTTTCCGACATTGCCTTGCCTCTCAACTATCTGCGGCTTTCTCTGCCCCCTTCACACCACCTTTCTACCTCCTCTACAGCGTGCTATTTATCAATGGCTCGTATATTCGCTAAGAGCCCAAGAACGTGTGGGTCCAGCCTCAATGCTCCTTCTTGGCGGCAATTTCCTCAGCGATCTTGGCCTCTCTTTCCTTTGCCTCTGGCTCAACATCCGGAAAGCTGGCAGTATCAATGTTGGCGTGGTGATCCTTAGGCTGGATCACAACGTGGTGGGGCTTGTTGATCAGCGAGAAGGGAACCAGTCTGCCACCCATATTCAACATAAGATTGTCGGGATTGAAGTTTTCCGCATCGAGCTCCTGCTGGGTAGGTTTTTTATCGGTAGAGTCGGACATTATAAGCGTGTAGTAAAAGTAGAGGAGGAGGACCAAGAAGAAAGATGGCGCTATCATCGTGGTGGCAAATGTTAGGGCCAGGGTTGCTGGCGCACTTATAGGAGTGGTCTTTGTGCAGGAGGCCTGAGGAGTTCCATGTCGAGGTTTACATGTGCTCCAGACATCTCTGTTCTCTTTCTGGGTCCTTGCTCCCCTGTCACCTGTCATTTTATCTTGTCTTTTACTCTGCTTCTCCCATACCCGCCTCTTCAGACTTCGCCTTTTTTGTTTGTCAGTCCTCTTTTGCGGAGCAGCAATTCTTTGGCTGCGAAAAGGCGCTAATAGGGGGCGTAGCGCCGTCCGGCGAATTCCCCATTTCTCCAGCACCACCTCACCACCGCCCACCACCTCTCCACCTTATCCCTACTACGAATCTACCACGCTACACCGCTTCTCTAGTGCTTCATAAGCTTTAATTAATGTCTCCTGCAACATTGCCAAGCTTATTTGGCGAGCCACTCACTCCGTTGGCTATCCCCCCGGTGCTCGCGCCCAAACCCACCTCGCGAATCAGCTGCGTGCTCAAACTCATCAGGTAGATTGTCACCACCATCACAATGAAGTGGAGCCCAAAACAGTACGCTAGGAATAGCATACGGGTGGTGCGGGTGGCCAAAATGGCCCGCGAAAGCGAAATGAAAAGCCGCTCGATTGGCGATAACTTGGCGCTGATCCGCTCTTGCTCCCGAATCCGAAATTGCTCGATAGGATGCAACCTCGACTCGTAGTTCTCCTGGTACGGGCTGTTGCTCTCCAAATCCAAAGTGGTAACATTTGGCTTGGGCTCGAGCAATTTTCGGTTGGTGCCCCGTGAAGAAAACGATTGCTCTGCACTCGTCTGGTTGTTCTTAAACAGCGCCAAATACCTCGTTCTCTCATATAATTCCTCATTGTCCTTCTTTAAGGTGTTCACCTGGTGCTTTAGATCGCTGATGGTCGCATACTGACGCCTCAATTCTTCCTCGAGCTCGTTGTTTCTGTCCCTGAACCTGTCCCTCTGCTTCGTGATAATCGGGAGAATGGAGCTGTCGTCCATGGTGCCCGATGCTGCGGCTCCCCCCGTGGTACTTCCTATAATGCTGCCACTGCGACGTCCCGTGTTAGCACCCCCTAACATGGCCGTCATCTGGGTCACTCCTGAAATGATGCTCATATTATCACCAAATTTCTGCCTGTTGCCGCCGCTGCTCTCCTGAAGATCAGCAAGGTCGTTCTCGAGCCTGTCGTTCAACAAATGGAGCCTTGTGAGCTCCTCGCTAGTTGAACTGAGCTGGCCTTCGAGCTCTGTGATCCGCGACACAAGCGCATCGTGCTGTGACCTATAATCCGCTAGTTCTTGCGTCAACGCCTTGTTGTTCTGGACAATAATCTGGTTGAGCTTAGCACCATTTGCATTACCCTCGTCGGAGTCCTCGGCCCCGTCTTCCTGCTCTTCACCAGCTCCAAATTGAATCTGCTTCAAAAGATGGACCTCGTGTTTGAGTTCGTCGTAGTCGGACGTTCTGTTTAGCTTTTCCTTTAACTTGGCAACCTCTTGGCTCAATTGCTTCGTATTCTTCGAAAACGTTTCGGCACTGACTGCGTGCTCCTGGACTGTGTCTGAAAGCTTACGCTTTAACTGTTCAAGGTTGGCAATCAAAAGCGCGTTCTCACCTTCCAATTCACTCACCCTCTTCGTGTACTCCTCCTTGAGACTCTGGCTCTCCAATTCGTTCTGTGACTTTGTGAGGTCTCTCCTGAGAGCCTCATTACGTTTTTCCAACTCAAATATTCTCTTTTTGGCGTTCTCAGCGTCCCGCGACACCATCTCAAGCTCCACAATGGTGGAAGCAGAGCTCTGTGAGTCTCCTAACTGCTGCTTGTTCTGACTATTGAGCTGGAGCGAAGTGACCTCGTTCGAGGTTCGCAACTCCTCGATTTTGTGTCGGGCCTCCTGCACTTGTTTCTCCAAAAACTTCTCCTTCTCTGTCCAATTGGACTCTTTTTCGTCTATAAGCGCCTTGAATTCCTTCTCTTTGGCCTTCAATTGCAGAGCGAGAAGCTCTGACAGCTTCTGCTCGTTTCTAATCAACCGCTGCTTCAACTGGTCGTAGTCCGCCTTCTTCGAGAGCTCCTCGTTCAAGCGCTCGATCTCCTGCTTGAGGGTGTCGCTCTCAGAATAGTCGATAACGGCATCAAGTGAAACCTCAAGCAAAGGCCTAGGGTCTGGTGCCTCTGCTATGATGCGGTAGAAGTTGAAAAAATACCCCTCCACAGTCTTCTTTTTGTTGGTGAGACTGTCGATTTCGTTCTGGTATAACTTGAGAAGACCCTTGAACTTGCTAAGCTTCTCCTCATCTGGCACCTTTCTGAATTCCTTTGTTCGGGTCGCTAGCTCCTTCCTGCTGAGAAGTGAGGCCTTCTGTTCCTCCTTGAGCTCTAGCCCTTGGTCGTCAAGCTTGCGCTGGACTGAGGGGAGGTCGATCTCTGTCCACACTTGGAGCGCATGGCTGAAAACATCTGAGTGTTTGGGTTGCGGTTCTGCCTCCTTGGCTGCTGCCACGGAGGGTGTATCTTGGGAAATCTTAGCGGTTGATGCTGGAGAGTGTGCGCTGGCGCCTGGATTCTCAATGCTCGCTGGGGCAGTCTCGACCACTAGGGGCGTGGATACAGAAGATTCTTCCGCCTGCTCAGCGGGTGGCTGTCCTGAGACTTCCGCCTGCTCAGCGGGTGGCTGTCCTGAGACTTCCGCCTGCTCTGCATCTTCTGCCATTGCTCTGATTGGGGTGACGTGTGACGAACGGTGTGAAGAGGCGATTGAGGATCGAGGAGGTAGTCACTATCGCAGGGTTAGTTCGGTGACACAAAACCCCAATCTCTTGGCTGGTAGTCGTCGTGCTACGGGCTGGTCTAGAAATTTTGTGGCAGCGTGTGGGCTCGATGTCTGCGGGCTAAGTGGCGATTTGGGAGGTATTGAGGTCCTGGTACTGGATGTAACCTCTGGTAGCCTATCGTTGTCTGGCGGAGCCCTGGGCATATCTCGCGCGATTTGCGACTTCGTGGCCTTCCCGGCCAGGGCCCTAGGGCGTCGAGGAGCAGACCGAAGGTTCGGCAAGAACACTGGAATTATATCTCATGATCATGGCACCTACATCTACAATTCTTCACACTATTAACTTCATGCACTAATACATCACTAACGATCTAAATGAAAGTCTCGTAAGGAACAGGAGCTAAAGTCTGAGGAATGTTGTCCTTGGTGGAGACAACAGTGAAACCTCTTGGCTTGGCGGGTTGTCTCTTTAACTGGGCAGTCTCACCCTTGGCCTTCGCCTCTTTCTTCAAGGCAGCGTTGGTCTTGACTCTGTTCAAGAACTCTTGACGACAAGCAGAGTGCTTGACGTGCTCAACTCTCAAGTTGACTCTCTTCTCAAGGTATCTGTGGCCGACAACCTTGTTGATAATAACACCAACGGAGGTCTTGGTAATGTTGTAAACAATACCGGTCTTACCGTGGTAGTATTTGTGAGGCATACCCTTCTGGATAGAACCATTGGCTTTGATATCAACGATGTCACCAACTCTGTAAGTCTTCAAGTAAGTAGACAATGGAATGGCTCCATGCTTCTTGAAGTCACGTTGGAAAGCGTAACGAGTACCAGATCTGTAACCACGACTAGAATGTTAGTAAGTGAAATTATTGGGTCTTCGTGGATAGGAGCTGACCAGCAAATTTTCAGTCTTCATCTCGGTGAGATCACACCTAGAAAAGATAAACTCAGACTCTTCAACAACATGACCATATGTCTGAGCAAAAGTTGACCTAGACCCTCGTCTATTTCTCCGATTACGGGGACTTCTGAACTACCGCCGACTGTATGAAGAGGAGCCATGGAAGGAACTCAAATTCTTTGACTTCGGGATGTCTGAGCCTTCTGAAAACTTCGCCACGCTCTACCACAGAGCTCTTCTGTATCCAAAAGTGAAAACACATACGATTTACCCATTTTTGTTTATGTTGTAGATATACTTGAAACCAAAGTGAAGTAATTAAATTGTCTTCTACTTCAGTGAGGGTAGGGAACATCAAAATTTTTCATCAGCTTTGTGTCGCTTCGGGCTGAGCCCTAGCACATCACGTGGTTTAGTATGGGCCATGAACTGCCTTACCGACCGAAGCCACTCCAGGCTACACCGTTTCATTCTTGGTGGCTCTGATGGCCCTCGGCGAATATCAGCTATTGAGGCTCATCACCAAGGGCTGATGCTGGTTCAACGCATAGCGACGAGTGACTGACCGCTCGCGAGCTCTAATTCGTCTTTAGCCTACACCTACGAAATTCACTGCAAGTAAATGAATTTTCATACAGCATCCCATTATGTTCTAGTATGTGATTTCGTGCTTTTGTTACTTTCGACGCTTTTTAGATCTGCCCTGTAGGGCTTGATTAGACCAGGAGGTATTGATGTCACGTGATAATCTTATCCCATATCTAACCCTTATTAAGAGCTCGAAATACATCTTCTCTTAGACCGTTATATTATGTTACATGCATTATAGAGAATTATATATTCGGGCAAAAAGTCACAGTAAGAACCATACAAAACACCTTCAATATCTCTTTTTGTGAAGATCAAATGATTTACTCTTCGTCTTCTTCGGCACCTTCACCCTTACCCTGGTTCTTTCTCTTCACTCTACCGGCTCTGCCACCACCGTATGGGGAGTTGGTGGCGAAGTCGATGTGCTTCTGGGAGTCCAATCTGACAGTGAAAGATGGAATGTTGACAATCTGCTTACCAACCGCAATGTGTCTTTGGGTGATCAAGACTCTGGCGTGGTGGATAGATCTGGCCAAGCCCAACTTGAAAACCTGGGTCTGCAATCTTCTTTCCAAGAAATCCTCAGCTCTTAAAGCCAAGACGTAATCCAACTTCATCTTGTCCTCAGACAAAACACCAACTCTAACCAATCTTCTGATTAAAGCATTACCTTCGAACAATCTCTTGGGGTCCTTCTCATCTCTGGTCAAAAGGTCACGGGCAGCTCTTCTGATCTTAGACAACTGGAAGTTGATTCTGTAGATCTCTCTCTTGTTCTTTAAACCGTATTCACCAGCGAGCTTCAACTCAGCGTCCAAACGAGCGGACTCGTAAGGCTGCTTTGGGACAGTGTAAGTCTTGGAGTAAGTTCTAGGGGCACCTGAGATGTTAGAATGGGGCTTTTTAACCATGGGACTACTATGGGGCTGGGACAAAGGCTTACAGAACGGAGGTGCTCATGGCGGAGCGGTATGAGAATGCGCTAATTGGCTTTCTGACAACTCGAAGTTCTCAAGTTCGCCATAAACCAGCGTAGTTCAGCATACCGCTTGCGGCGCCAGTGAGACTTATCTTAATCCAACTGAAGTGTCGGGGATTCAGTTGCAATAAGCTCCAATTCTAGTATTCACGAGGTCCCGAACCTCTGACGGATCTACGTTAGCGAGCAAACTCACTAACGGATTCTTCGTCATCCATAATGTGTTTTGTTAGTTTCTTATGATACATACGAGGCATATTGACTTCTTTAGCTTGATGAGGAGAACAGTAGAAAAAGGGCAGAGGGTGGGAATTTATAATGCGCTGGGACTAGTGAAAAATCCTTTTTGTGTCGGGATGTGTTGTACAGCTGGGTAATCTTGAGAATGCGCTCTGTGACTGTGTTTATGTGCAGGTATGGCATTTTGTGTGCAGGTCGGATATTCTGCATATGGAAGAGGATGTGATGAATGTAGCACCCCCAGCGATGAAGTTCGTGGCACTAATTTCGGGCGGAAAGGACTCATTTTACAATCTCCACCACTGCTTATCGCGCGGGCACGAGCTTGTAGCTTTGGGCAATCTTTTTCCCGGTACACAGGATGAGATCGACTCGTTCATGTTCCAGACTGTGGGCCATGATATAATCTCGCACTACTCGGAGTGCCTTGGAGTGCCATTGTACAGGCAGAAAATTCTAGGTGGCTCCCAGAACCAAGAGTTGGAGTATTCTCTCACTCAGAATGACGAAATTGAGGACTTGTATGCACTTTTGAGCACCATAATCGAGTCCCACCCAGAGATTGAGGGCGTGAGCTGCGGCGCCATCTTGTCGCATTACCAGAGAACAAGGGTGGAGAATGTGTGTGGACGGTTAAATTTGACGTCGTTGACCTTTCTTTGGCAGCGGGACCAGCTCGCATTGATGGGGGAGATGTGCCAGAGCGGTCTTGATGCTCGCATAGTGAAAGTTGCAGCCATTGGGTTGGATCGCAGCCATCTAGGGAAGTCCATCCAGGAGATGTATCCCTATTTGGTAAAGCTAAATGCTATGTACCAGGTGCACATTTGCGGAGAGGGGGGCGAGTTTGAGACTATGGTGTTGGATGCTTCATTTTTCAAGAAAAGGCTTGAGATTGTCGACAGTGAGGTGGTCGAGCATTCCAGCGGAGATGTGAGCTACCTCAGGCTCAAAGTGAGGGTGATAGAGAAGGGAAAAGTGGGCGCATTAGAGCCTCTAGAGCTGCCTGCGCTTCTAGAGGACACGTTCCAGGATATTCATGACGAAGTCGAGGCTCTTGATCTTTTGAAACCGCTGGGCCCATCCGTGAACTCTCTGTCTGTGGCTGCCCCTGAAAGTCAGCTTCCACTGTCAGTCTTCTCATCGGGCACCATTCTCCACATCTCAAACTTGACAGAAGCGTCAGGAGACATCGAGCAGCAGATGGGCGGCATTTTCGTTCAGCTCCATGCGAATCTCGAGTCACACCGTGCCTCTGCCAATGACATCAAGCACGTCACGCTCTTGCTCTCACAAATGGGCCATTTTTCTCGCATAAACGGTATCTACTCTCGCTTTTTCGAGGGCTGCTACCTTCCACCGTCCCGCATCTGTGTGGGGACTCTGCTCCCGGGATCCTTGTTGGCCCAGATGTCATGCGAGGCGGTGCTACCGGCCCAAAGCCCCAAGGGCGGGATCCACATCCGTTCTCGCTCCTATTGGGCACCCCATAACATCGGACCCTACTCCCAGTGCAGACTACAAACAGAACCCGACTACATAATGGCGAGCCTCTCGGGCCAGATTCCCTTGGAGCCGTCTTCCATGGACTTTTGTGCGGCCCATGATCCGCTTCTAGACTCCGTGTTGTCCTTGCAACACTTGCATCGGGTGGCAGAGTTGGTGGGCGTTCCTACGCTCAGCTCTGTTGTTTGCTTCTTGACCAATCCGGAGCACGTGGGCGTGGCCACGGTGACTTGGGAAAAATACGTGGCTAGTACTTCCAATGGATCGCTGTTGGGATCCTTGGTGGTGGTACAGGTGAATCAGCTCCCTCGGGGCGCCTCTATCGAGTGGGGGGGACTTTCATACCGCGAGGTGCACGGGATGTACGATGAACCGCAAGGTGAAAGTGACGTCGGCCCTACTGTCACAGCGAGCCTACGGGCTGAGGCTTTGGCATCTACAGCCTCTGTGGCGATCAGGGACAAAGTTGTCGTGAGCACCTTTTTCTCTGAAGCAGTGGAGAGCTGGAGGGCGGTACTGTCGGGAGCTGTTCAGCTTTTTGTGACTCCAAGCGCTGCGAAACTGGTTGGTCTTCTCAGCGAAGTCTCCGATTGCAGTGTGGAGGTGGTGCCAGTAGCAGGGGTGTGGGACTACAGGGGTCAGCCTCACCGCTGTGGGGTCGTGTGGAGGCTTTATAAGTGAGGAGTATTAACTTTAGCTTACAATGTCGTTCTTTTTGGCACATTCTTGCATCGCTTAAATCGTATTTTATTTCCTAATTGACATCATGAGCATCATTTCGTTATCCTCCCGTCCTACTCTTCCTTTCCTGCTCTCGTAATCGTTTATTCATATATCTGGACTTGGCCCCTTATAGATTAGGTCGTCGGGGATCTCTATTCCTCGTGCACGACACAGGGCAATCAACTGCTGGTTCTCGTACTTCAATTTGTCTATATAGTCAGCCGATTTTCTCAAGATGTTCAACTCTGATCTGTTCTCCAGGGAGTTCAATGTCGGGGTCAACGAGACAATTCTGTCAAATTCTGAGCGGATATTCTCTCTTCTTCTCTGTTCAGACGCTATGTGATGGGCCTGGAGTTAGTGGCTGGATGCTGGCGCATGTGAGCTCTAAGTGCACGTACCTTTTTCTCTTCGTTGGTGAGCCCTCCCTTCGGCAGCTTCAGCAATTTAGAGTCTGAGTCTGAATCGTCCGTCATTCTGGCGATGTAAATGGTAAAGAAGGACCAGCCGAATTCAATCGAAGCATGAGGATGTGTCTGAGAATGAACCTGAGCATGAGATTTTGCGCGGGGTTGCGGTGCAAAAAGTAACCCACGCCGGGAGTCGAACCCGGAATCTTTTGATTAGAAGTCAAACGCGTTAACCATTACGCTACGCAGGCAATCGTTATTTCAGAAAGTGACCGAAATATACAGTAGGTAATATTTGTGAAAAATATGTGAAGCGGCTGCTATATTTTGACTGAATGCAATTAAACTGCTACTCTGTAAGTTTAAAAATGTAGAAGACAAGATGAAATTATTGCGCTCGGATTGCAATTGAGTAACTTTTGCAACTTAATATTTCTCCGCATTGGAAAAATCCTCACCCAAAATTATATAGTTCTCCTGGAAGGAAGAGAAAGAAGATAGAAGATTCAATACACTCATAGATATATAAAAAACCATGAATTTCTAGTCTTAGTTAAACGAGTATTTCGTTCTGGAACCATAGGTCTCGCCCTTGGCTAAAATCACCAGGTCCCTCCATGTGGACACGTTGGCGGCATTAATGAAACGGGCCGGCTCAACAGCAAACCCACTCCTTGGTCCATACCCTGGAGCGTCAAGATAATCGCCGGTGTACAACTGGAATGAGGGCTCTGTGGACTCAACGCGTAAGGTGATACCCGAGTCTGGATGGGTAGCCTCCAAGATCTTGATCAGGTCATTGTCTCTGGTGTCCACCTTCAAAGGCTGGTCTGAGCTCACCACAAAGCACGTGTCTAGCTGCAGATTCAAGGAGCTGACCTGCAAATCGACAAGGTTTCCAGTGGGTAAAAGATCGGCTCCCACTTCTATGGCTTTGTCCGAGACCAATTTGACACCTGTGCCATCGATGGTGGGGCCATTGCTGATGTTCCAGTACGAGTGGTTAGTGATGTTGACGGCGGTCTGCTCAGCGGCAGAGGAATCCAACAACTTCGCCTCATATTCTACCTCAAGACTCCCGTCCTTCACCACATACAGCACCACCGTCTCCAAGTCTCCAGGGAACCCGTTGTTGCCGTGGCGGTCCAAGAGGCAAAACTTCAAGCTGATTTCGGCGCCCAGTTTCTGGACGATGGGCCCAAAGAAAAGCTGCTTGTCAAAACCGGCAATTCCCCCGTGGAGGGTGTTTTTGCCCTCGTTCTGCGACAACTGTACCGCCTGACCGGCAAGAGTGACGCTACCGCCGGCTATTCTGTTCGCATACCTCCCTATGGTGGCGCCGATGTAAGAGGCCTGAGCCCTGTAATCTGCCTCAGTGGAAAAGCCACACACCAAGTTTTTCCCTGCGTATTCCACTTTCTGGATCGTGGAGCCCAAGTTCATGATGGAAACAGTAGTCTCGCCCAATGTCACCGTGTGGGACCTGTTGTGGTGTGTTCCATCCTGGCTCAACACCAGCCACTGGTAGCCGTCGATGTTGTAGCCTGTGGGGTTTTGGGTGGTCCAGCGCCACAAGTCGCGGCAGCCTTCGTCAATAGAAAGCTCAGTATGCCACTTCAACTCGGAGTTGGCCCGCGTGGGGTTGGCCGTCAAGTTCAAAACATCCCCGGCGCGTCTGCCTACTACCTCGTACGGCAATTCTCTGCCCACCGCCTTACAGAAGGCATTGTAAAGGTCGAAAACTGTGGAGCCCTTGCCAGTGCCCAAGTTCCACTCGCGGAATAATCCGGCGCCCGTGTCAAGGTTGTGCAAGTACTTTAAGGCGGCAATATGGCCCTTGGCAAGGTCCACAACGTGGATATAGTCCCTGATGGGGGTACCGTCATGCGAGTCATAGTCGCTGCCAAAAATTGACAACTTTTCCCGTCTGCCAATGGCCACCTGCGCCAAATAAGGGAGCAAGTTATTGGGAATACCGAGCGGATCCTCGCCAATTAGGCCCGAAGGATGGGCGCCGATGGGGTTGAAATAGCGCAAAATTGCCGAACGCCACTGCTGGTCGCTGTTGTACACGTCGTGAAGAATGTTTTCGATCACGTACTTGGTCTTTCCGTAGGGGTTGGTGGGGTCATTGGGGCAGTTCTCGGGGATAGGGATCATGTTCTCGAATCTGGTGACGTCTCCGTACACGGTAGCAGACGAGCTAAACACAATAGTCTTGACTTCGTGCAGCTTCATCACCTCGAGCAAATTTATGGTACCAATGACATTGTTGTCGTAGTAGTCCAAAGGGATCTTGGTGGACTCGCCTACCGCCTTGAGCGCGGCGAAGTGGATCACGCCCAGGATGTCAAATTGTTCGAAAACTTTGCTCAAACTGGCCTTGTCTCTGATATCGACATGGAAGAAAGGAACCTGTTGCTTCACAATAAATTCAATTCTTGCCACGGCGTCAAAGGACGAGTTCACGAGGTTATCGACAATAACTACCTTGTAGCCATTATTGACGAGCTCCACCACTGTGTGGGATCCGATGTAGCCAGCACCACCAGTAACTAGAATGTAAGAGTCGCGAGATAAGCCCATTTTGTTATCGAAAAAATGTTTTGTAGTGCCCAAAAGTAACGTTCTATTAGAGATTTGTGCTCGATATATAGCAGCTCTATGAAAGCATATTCAAATGCAACGTTACATTTTTCTGCGGAAAATTTTAACGCTCCGGAAAAAGCTCGTAACGAGAGATCTTATTTTTTTGCTAACCACATCCACGCCATATTACCGCATCACCATGCGTTTCCCCACGAGGGGTATATCTCCCCACTAGGATGCCAATCTCCCCACCGATAGCAATAGTCTCCCCACCACGGGCTTTAATTCCCGAGTTTCGGTGTCAGGAATGCCATATGATGCCAAGTGACTGGGGGGAAATAATTTATTTTCACGTCTCATGCAGGGCGACGGAAAAATCAGACTAGCCAGTCAATCAGAGGTCCGAAAACCGGACCCAACAAGTGAGGCAATTTCTTTTGAAGTATCCCTGAAAATTCTGGATCTTTATTTGTCCAAAAGAATTAATGCAGGTACCTTATCACAACAGTGGCAGCGGGGAAACGCTTTGTGTTAATTTTAGTGGACGGCCAGGTCACTTCCCCAGACTTGTGAGATGTTCCGGTGCAGAAAATAAATTTCTGGTCATTCCTTTTTGGGAACAAAATGCAGACACAGAATGGGATGAACACGCCCTATATTGTTCCGAACAAAAATCAAGTGACGTTGCAAATAAAAACCCAACAAAAAATGTGACGTTGCATTTTTAGTCCCGCACAAGAAGAAAATATCGGTGCCGGAAGAATCCGTCAATTGACATATAGGTTCCTGGCTTGTCAGCCTGCTGACATTTGGAAAGTGTGTTTATTATGTCAGTTCCAACATTCAAGGATTTATCGTTTTACTCGAGCCCCGAGGCCAATGCCCAGCGGTACCAGAATTTGATTCTGTTGTTCAGATCCACGTTCAATGAAGAGCCGGAGTTCATTTCACGGTCTCCCGGAAGAGTCAATCTCATAGGGGACCACATCGACTACTCGTACTTCTCAGTTCTTCCAATGGCAATTGAGACGGATGTAGTGGCTGCTGTGAAGAGTTTGGACACACCAGAGATCGTTTTGGTTAACATCGACCCTTCCTTTGAGAAGGAGGAGTTCCCGCTTCCTTCGAACGGAGAGCTCATTTCGATTGACCAAACGCAGTCTTCGTGGTCCAATTACTTCAAATGTGGGCTCATTGTCGCCCAGAAGTTCATAGAGGAGAAGAACCCCAAACATACGCTTAGGGGGCTCCACATGGCATTCAGTGGTACTGTGCCCACGGGGGGCGGATTGTCTTCATCTGCTGCCTTCTGTGTGGCGTCTACTTTGGCGGTTTTGAAGGCTAATGGGATTCGCGAGGTTTCCAAAGAAGATTTAACGCGGATCACTGTGGTTTCAGAGCACTACGTCGGTGTCAACACGGGCGGAATGGACCAGTGCGCCTCGGTGTACGGAGAGAAGGGCAAGGCGTTGTTGATTCAGTTCCAGCCCAAGCTCGGCGCCCAGGCATTTGCCTTCCCCGAAATCAAGCCCCATGACATGGTGTTTTTGATTACCAATAGCTTGCTCCAGGCAAATAAGAAGGAGACCGCGCCCGTCAATTATAATCTCCGGGCCGTAGAGGTGGCCATTGCTGCCGAGTATTTGGCCAAGAAGTTCAACTTGAGCTTAGTGCAGAACTCCAACCTCGACACAGGCACTTTGAGAGGATTTTTGGACAGCTACTTCCAGGAGAAGGGAGAGCCCGAGTGGAAGAACGAGGTTGATGTGGGCATCACCAGATTAACGGCCGGGCTCCAGATTTTGGAAGGGGTTTTCGATACCGAGGAAGCCAAAGCAGGGTTCACTACCGAGCAGGTTGCGGCCTTTTTGGGCGTTTCGGTGGACCAGTTCCACCTGAGATTCTTGTCACAGTTTCCTGTCCGCTATGAGAAGCTCAAGTTGTACCAGCGGGCCAGACATGTTTACTCTGAGTCGTTGCGGGTGCTTGAGACATTGAAGCTTTTGAGAGGAAGCCCGTCGGCAGACGTCTTCTTGGCGCAGTTCGGCAAGCTTATCGACGAGTCTCAGCTGTCGTTGAGCGCTGATTTCCAGACCTCCAAGCCGGAACTTGAGAGCATTTGCTCCATCGCACGCCAGAATGGCTCATATGGATCCCGGATCACCGGTGCGGGCTTTGGCGGCTCCGTGGTACATCTTTTGACCAACGACAAGGTCGCAGATGTCAAGAAGGCCTTAACTGACGATTACTACAAGAAGAAGTTCCCGGGTATCACTGATGCTGAACTTGAGGATGCCATCACGGTTTCCAGGCCGGGCAGTGGCTCCTGTATCGTGGAGATTGCAGGTCTTTTGTAGGAAGGAGGGAGAGATTTGAAAAATAGAAATGGATATAAATGAGTTCCCGGTTGAACAATAAGATTGTACATGGTCAGTAATGGGCTAATTTTGGACTCTAATGATGTGAGCATTTGTTAGGATGGGAAATGGGTGTGGAAGTAGATAGCCGTTGAGAAGTATACAACCATAAAAGGGTATAGGAATTAGGCAATAAAAGTGGTAATTACAGTACAAATTGCTATGAGCGATATGATCATGTTGGTAATAACAAGTATGAAATTACAATATAAAGTTATCACCAATGTGAGCATATAGGCAGTATAAGCAGTGAAAAGTGGTATATTTGGCTACAAATTAGTATAGTTGCGCCTCAAAAATACTCCGAGCAATATAACAGTGCAAATAGATAATCAGCCACCTTGCTTATCCGATGCTTATTCTCTACAACTAGGCGTATCCGGTTCTTCACGTGGTCACAGGTATCAGGATCCTCGGAGGCATTCAACGGAAATCGAATCACCGGTCATCTGGCCATGACGTCCCCTATTTCTGGCCTAACAGAGAGTCCATGACTCCACGCGGCTGGATTCGTTTCCTCGGATTCTGGGCCAATGGGAGCGCTGGATGACCGCCCCAGAGAACAAATTTCCCGATCTCGCGCCACCTCTGCCCGCACAGTTGAGGCGGATGGTTCGATCGCGGCCAGCAACTGGTTTCCGCTGGGGCGCCGCGGCGTGCCAGCGACACTTATCGTGGCGATCACTACATTGGCGTATGGGCACTAACGTTCGCTGACACCTCCCTTGCAGGCTACAACTCTGCCCCTCTCTACCAGATGTCTCATACCTCCTTTTACATCTTTCCAATGCTACAATTTCGTGTTTTTCCTAGCGCAAAATAGAAGAAAAGAAAGAACTGGCCGCTAAAAAGAAACAACTTCAGGGCCCTCTTCGCGAAAATCACGAGGTTTATCGTCCCACAAAAATCACCCCAGGCGTTAACAGTAGGGAGCGCCGCGGAGTATGCCGGAATGCGGATAAAGTAGGAACATAGATCTGGGTTTATAATAACGATGGTGCAAGAATTCTGGGGCCAGAAGTCGATTCATAATTGTTTATTACCAGTTATAAAACTCACAATGCCTCTTTCAATTCTTCCATTTTTCGAAAAACGTTCCAATTTGGAAACAAAAACTCATAAGCTCCAAACCGCACAACCGGCCCCTGGCTTTCATACTCCCCAAACCCCAGAAGCAAGACCGAAAGACCCTACAATGCTGCTTAGCGACTGCTACATCAACGGAAACTTCAGATTCGTGAAGAAAATAGGTGCGGGCACCTACGGGTTGATCTACCTCGTGGAGGATGTCAACACCAAGGCGCTCTACGCAGCCAAAATGATTCTCAAAAAGCCCCAAAAGGGTAGACCTGGTAAGACCCAGGACGTCAATGAGAACAAAAGATACATCCAGCAACAACTTTACGACTACTTTCACGCAAATGGTACGAATAACATTCGCGCCAATGAATTGGACCTCGAGTTCTTGAAAAATGAGTGCGCTGACTGCACGTTTTTGAAAGAAATAGCCCTCCATTTGCGTGTTCATGACCATCCCAACGTGATCACCATCCACAAAGTGTTCAATTTGGACAAAATGGCCGTGGTGATCCTCATGGACTACTTCCCTCAGGGAGATTTATTCCACAGCATCATCGACAACCAGATCTTCGCTAACCACAGCCCCAACCACTCGGGCTATGCCCCTGATGTCGACAAGCAGCTCATGATGAAGAATGTGATGCTTCAGCTCATTGAAGTGATCAAATTCTGTCAAACTAGAAACATCTATCACTGTGATTTGAAGCCTGAGAACATTATGGTCCACTATAACCCTTCCTATGGGAGACCCGCCCACTCGAAGTCCAACATTGTTGACTACAAAGAGATTCACGTAGTTCTCATTGATTTCGGGCTTGCCATGGATTCTCCCTTAGTCTCCTGCAATGTTTGCCGGGGATCTAGCTTCTACATGGCGCCAGAAAGAATTACAAACTATACCAGCTCCAACTTGATCAAGTCTTTGGTGGATTTGACGCCCTACCAGTCTGTTGACTATTGCGATTGCAACTCTTCTTGCACTGGCAACAAGTTTTTCCCCACTATCGCTGGCGATATCTGGTCCTTGGCAGTGTTGTTTATAAACATAACCTGCTCAAGAAACCCCTGGCCAATTGCATCTATCGACTCCATCAACGAGAACCAAGTGTTCCACAACTATATCCTCTACAACCAGAAGTTGCTTAGAGAAATCCTCCCCATTTCGAGGCAATTCAATGCTTTGCTTAACAGGATCTTTGTCTTAGACCCCAAGAGCAGATTGGATTTGGATTCGCTTGCCCATGAAATCCGCAGAGTCGACTTTTTCCATGACACCGTCGCATATGCCACCCCAGAGCCCGAGCTCGACACAGAACAATCCTCTGCTTCCGCGTCGATCTTTTCTCCCAAGGTTTGCTCTCCTCTGAACTCCAATTGGTTACAGACTCCCTTGAATTCTTGCAATCACATTGAACAAAAGGTGGCTTGATTACTCCAAATTCGGTCTGAACGGCCACACTGCATGGAGATAGAATCTTACGTCATAAATTACACATTTTCGCATCTATATACTGTTTGTAGTGGATCATTGGTAGCAGGGTAATGCGACCGGATTATCCCCACATCGGATTATCCCCACTCGACGGATTATCCCCACCTTTCGGTAGTGTCTTCTTTCAATTCTTTGACCCCACCAAGGAATGTTCAACTTTTTGCATGAAGGACACAAGATAATGGCGAAATTTTTGTACCAGCCGCAAGCTTCAAGGATTGAATTAATGCGGCACGGATTAACAGTCTGCGCGTTACAGCCGCTCATTCCAGTGGGATTGCAATAAAGATTTCAAAAATGCAGCAATATGATGAACATGATACAAGAGCAACGAAAATACTTTTTTTTTTTCAACGGTAAAGCTCTTTAAACGACCGAAATTAATAGGTGATCATGAGCCAGAGTGTGTTTTTTCCGAGACATAAAGCATTTTACAGTTCGGAAAAAGTATAAAAAATATTCGACCTTCACGGCCCCACAAAGAGGAAAAATTTTTCCGAAACAAAGAAAAATCCCCTCCATACCCGCTTGTACTTAGATTCAAGGAACAGAGGTGGAGAAAATGTCCAAAAAAAGTAGGTTACATTAACAAATTACGAAAAGTATAATATGAATTTATAGAAATGTGGGGAGAGATTATGTTAACCGGATAAATTTTTGGTGGCCGACAAAGAAAGTAATGTGAGGGAAATATACAAAAAAATAAAGATTATGATGGATAAGTGGAGGGACGCTGTCAAGTGATTGAAGTGAACGCTTCTATTTTAATTTTGTTTTAGGTTAAAAGCCAAGAACATGGTGTTGTCGATCATGCCAGCGGGCTAATTGGTTAGACGTCATGTCGTCAGCCGAGATAAAAATGTTTTTGTCCGAGTAAATTACCGTTTTGGGCCACGCAAGGCTCTCAAACGACGGAAAAAAAAAAGTTGCGCAGGGTGAGCTATTCCCCGGAAGATCGCTCCACATTAATGCACGTAAAAGTGGAGTAACGCGTCCCCTCTGGTCATTGTTTGGAGCAAGTTCAGAAGAGAAGTGATCACTTGAAACAAAAACAAGAAAAGTATTGAAGACGGCACGATAGAGCAAGGAAGAGACATTCCGGGATTGATCTATTTGTGTTAATTGTAAGATTAAGCTCGATCAGAAACACTGGATGAACTGTAGCAATTTTGCCCATCAAAAAATATTTTCTGGGAAGGTCACATTTCTGAATTATTTTTTCGGCAACTCGTGTCGCCGCACCCTTCCCTTGGCTATTGTTACGGCAATTTTCCGGTGGAGCTTCTGCAATGGCTGGGGATGACAGAAAAAGTTTTAGCCAGACATGAGTATAAAAGGAAGGGCATGCCCAAGCAACAATATCTTTTTACTCCAGCAAACTAACAATTCTAATTAGAAAATATGGCTTTTGACGAAAAATTGGTGGGCCCAGCCCTCAAGATCAAGAACTTCCTTGACAAGTTCCCCAAACTTCACAACCCCATCCTTATTGCATGTATTACATGTGTTTCGGGTATGATGTTTGGTTTTGATATCTCTTCTATGTCTGCCTTTATTGGTATTGACGCCTACAAGAACTTTTTCCACACCCCTGATGCAACCCTTCAGGGTTTCATCACTGCGTCTATGTCGTTGGGTTCCTTCTTTGGTTCGCTCTTGTCGTCCTATGTTTCTGAGCCCTTCGGTAGACGGATTTCGCTTTTCATCTGTTCTTTCCTTTGGATGGTTGGTGCTGCTGTGCAGTCATCTTCTCAGAATGTCGCCCAATTGATCATTGGACGTATTATCTCCGGTTTCGGTATCGGTTTCGGTTCGTCTGTGGCGCCTGTTTACGGGTCCGAATTGGCACCTAGAAAGATCAGAGGTCTTATCGGTGGTATTTTCCAGTTCTCAGTTACCCTCGGCATCTTAATCATGTTCTTCATTTCCTACGGTTTAGGTAAGATCGACGGTGTTGCCTCTTTCCGTACTGCCTGGGGTATCCAGATTATTCCAGGTTTACTTTTGTTCTTCGGTTTGTTCTTTGTTCCCGAATCCCCAAGATGGCTTGCTAGACAAGGCTACTGGGATGAGTGTGAGAACATTGTCGCCATTATGCAAGCTAACGGTAACAGAGAGGACCCCGATGTTTTGATCGAAATCTCCGAAATTAAGGAGCAATTATTGGTTGAGCACAGTGTCAAGGGCTTCAGCATGAACAGATTGTTCACGAAGAAGTACCTTCCTCGTACTGTGACAGCCGTTTTCGCCCAGATCTGGCAACAGTTGACTGGTATGAACGTCATGATGTACTACATTGTCTACATTTTCGAGATGGCCGGTTTCCACGGTAACACCGGTTTGATTTCTGGTGCCATTCAGTACATTTTGAACGCTGTCATGACTATTCCTGCCCTTTTCCTCTTGGACAGAGTCGGAAGAAGAGTCATTTTGTTGATCGGTGCAGCCATGATGATGGCGTTCCAGTTCGGTGTCGCTGGTATTTTGGCTACCTACTCCGTTCCGGTCAGCTCTGTTGACGGTGATGACACCGTAAGGTTGACTATCCCAGACTCCAGCAAGGCCGCTGCTCATGGTGTTATTGCCTGCTGCTACTTGTTCGTGGTGTCGTTCGCCTGTTCCTGGGGTGTCGGTATTTGGGTCTATTGTTCCGAAGTGTGGGGTGACAATGTTTCTAGACAGAAGGGTGCTGCTCTTTCTACCGCCGCGAACTGGATCTTCAACTTTGCCATCGCTATGTTCACTCCATCCTCGTTCAAGAACATCACCTGGAAGACCTACTGCATCTACGCAACCTTCTGTGCCTGCATGTTTATCCACGTGTTCTTTTTCTTCCCAGAGACCAAGGGTAAGAGATTGGAAGAGATTGACCAGCTTTGGACTGACAAGATTCCAGCCTGGAGATCCGCCAACTGGGAGCCTACTATTCCTCTTCTTACCGACAACCAGTTGCGCGAGAAATTGAGCACTGAGCACCACGAGAACGACGACTTAGTCCAAAGTGGTTCCCAGGAGTCTGAGAAGGAGGAGTCGGTCTAGACCCCATGTCTCAATGTTACGAGTAATGTTTAATTGTGATTCTTAATAATCTAATCGAATAGAGTCTGATTACAAGCTGTAGACAACATAGTTGACAACATAGTTGGTTCCGGCAAATTGGGCATTCCAAATAATGTTACTTGGTCGCTATTTTCTATCGTTGCGTGTCTTTAAATACTTCATCTACTTCGTCTTTATGATATATATAAAAATATTTTCCTATTAGTGAATTTATTGCCTATTCAACTAAGCTTCGTTCCTCATGGCCCAATGGTCAAGGCGTCTGGCTACGATTACGTAACCACTTCCGGTTGGAACCAGAAGATTCCAGGTTCGACTCCTGGTGGGGAAGCTTTTTTTTGATCTTTCAAGTGTACAATCAACTCAAACAGAACACTCCAACACCTCGATCTTCTTGATTCTTCTCATTTTGAACCCCCGGGAAGTTGGGTCCTTCTTGCAGCACACCAAGCCATCACTACACAACATGAAAGTGTACTCTCTCTACATCCTCAACAAGGCCGGGGGCTTGATATATCAGAACGACATTCAGCCCGAGCTCAACAAACTCACTGCGAACGACTACCTCGTGCTAGCGGGAACGCTCCACGGTGTGCATGCCATAGCGTCCAACATCACGCCCTCAGTGTCGCAAACATCTGAGCTCGGCAGTGCGCCTGCCACCAGCTCCAGCAACGCGTCCTTGGTATCATCTGGCCGTTCGCAAAACCCCAACGCCAACAAAACCGGTCTCCAAAGCGTGGAAACGGACTTGTTCAACCTCTACATCTTCCAGTCGCTTACGGGAATCAAGTTTATTATCATAACGTCGCCTAACACCATAGTAATGGCGAACTCGATGCAGACGAACCTTGAGGACCAGCTCAAGACTTTAAACAAGGGCGAGTTGCTAAAGCAGTGCAACTTGGCCAGCGATTTGTTCAAGCAGATCTACGTTTTGTACAGCGACTACGTGATGAAGAACCCGTTCCACTCTCTCGATATGCCTATAAAATGTGCTCTATTTGATGTCAAAGTGGCCGAGCTAATCAGCTAATTCCCGATTAGCCCCTGTATTCCCCGGCGGAACTCTACCTCGGGCCGCCACCCCAATCGCTGGATCTTGCGGTAGTCGATGCGGTACCGTTTGTCGTTATATATTCTATCAGGGACAAACTGAATGTGGTCAGTGCCTCCTTTATGGAAGAGGGCGCCTATGAGCTTCACTAACTCGAGGTTCTGGATCTCGTCCTCGCTGCCGACATTGAAGACCTCACCCATGACCCGCTCGCCCATCTCTCCGCGCTGCTCAGAACAGAACTTCTCCCACACCAACTCAATGCTCCTGGCAATGTCCAGCACATGGACATAAGTTCGCCTTTGGGACCCGTCCCCGTGCACGTGGACCTTCTCGTTTCTACGGAGCCTGGAGATTGTGGAGGGGATGAGCTTTTCAGGGTGCTGCTTCGGGCCATACACATTATTAGGCCTCAATATCACCAAGGGAATCTTATAAGAGTACTTATAGGCAGTTGCTATCATGTCCGTGGACGCCTTGGAGCTGGCGTACGGATTTGTGGGGTTTAGTCTTGCATTTTCGTCGAGTAGCTGATCGCTCTCACCATACACCTCGTCGGTGGAGATGTGAATGAAGCGGAAACGGCTTGAAAGGTCGGGGTCTTTCTCTAGGAGAAGACGTGAGCATTCAAGCAAGTTCTGTGTAGCCAAAATGTTATTGGTTGTGAAAGCCAAGGGCCCTTGGAACGATCTGTCCACACTCGATTCTGCTGCGAAGTTTATGATCGTGTTGCACGGTCTTACTGCCACCCATTGGTACACTTTGCTATATTCTGTAGCACAGTCACACTTCAGGAACGTGAAGTTTGGCAATTCTAGCAATTCTTTAATATTGTCTGTGCTGAAATTTGTAGCGTAGTTGAGCTTATCTAGACAAGTGAAGTGATAACGTGGGTACTTGGGCACAACATGGGCAAGGAAGTTCGAGCCTATGAACCCTGCGCCGCCGGTCACAAGAAAATATTCGTCGAACAGCTGCATTCAGGGAGTTCGAAGAGGATTTTCCGAAGTGTGAGAGTCTGGGGTCTTCGGTATTATCCCACGCACTAAGAATGGAGCCCTTTTTATGAGCCCAACAAGATAACCCAACAAGATAACCCAACAGATACAACGTTACATTAATTTGAGTACAACGTTGCACTTGAGAGAAGGAGAAACAATAGCGCGGATGCTCATAAACTTGACACATGCGGCTTTTTCCTATTACCTAACCATGATCATGCATCAGTTCAGACACCTGACAAGACATTTTTGTCTGAAAGTATTACCGGATTTGATCACTCACGGAAAAAACTTTCATCAAATGTAACGTTGCAATAAAATCAGGCGGGCCCCAAAACTATAAAGAACCTGGTACACCCTATCACCATATCAAAGCGTTGAAGCCTCCAAAATAATTTTTGAAACTTCACACTCCAATAGCATTGGCCAATGAACACTTTTGATTTCACGAACCATTCTCACAGACGCTTCAATCCTCTCATAGAGAGCTATGTGTTATGCTCTCCTCACAGAGCCAAGAGACCCTGGCAGGGAGCCCAGGAAGATGACAGAAGGGGTGAGTTGCCTTCGTTTGACCCTACCTGCTACTTGTGCCCGGGCAATATTCGTGCCACTGGAGACTTGAACCCAAAATATGAAACTACCTACATCTTTCCCAACGACTATCCGGCCGTCAGATTGGACCAGCCAGACTACGTACAAGAGGCTGGCGAAGACAGCAAGGACAAACCAAACCTTAAATCAAGATTATTGAAGACGAGAGGCGTCAGGGGCAAGTGTTTTGTGATTTGTTTCAGTCCCAACCATAGCTTAACTTTGCCCTTAATGAAACACTCGGAGATCCTCAATGTTGTTGATTCGTGGCAGAAATTGTACTTGGATCTCCAGAAGCAGTCTTTGGAGGAAAAAGCGCCCTTCAAGTACCTCCAGATCTTCGAAAATAAGGGATCTGTAATGGGATGCTCCAACCCGCATCCTCACGGCCAGGCTTGGTGCTTAGACAACATCCCCACCGAGGTTAACCACGAGTTGACAAACATGACCAAATACTACAAAGAGCACGGATCGCACTTATTGGGAGACTATGTGAAGCTAGAGCTTCAGGAGAAAGAGAGACTCGTGTGCCAGAACGATTCCTTCATAGTGGTCGTCCCCTACTGGGCACTTTGGCCCTTTGAGACCCTCTTAATCTCCAAGGAACACTTGAAATCTTTGAAGGACTTTTCCCCTAAGCAGAAGGAAGACCTTGCAACTATTTTGAAGACCTTAACCACGAAGTACGACAACATTTTTAACACCTCATTCCCCTATTCTCTGGGTATCCACCAGGCTCCTTTGAGCTGTACGGAAGAGGAGAATGACATGTCTTACTTCCACATGCATTTTTACCCTCCCTTATTGCGGAGTGCCACTGTCAAGAAGTTCTGTGTTGGTTTCGAGATGCTTGGAGAGCCTCAGAGAGACTTAACGAGCGAGCAGGCGGCCGCCAGATTACAGGATCTCTCTGGCGATGTTCACTACATGAACCGCTAGACTTATTAGAGCATATAGATGAGTTTTAAGACACTTTGATTATATTAGGAGGCCAGAGATGCTGGCAGTTGTAGTGACTTTAATTGAAGGGCTCATCGAGCTCTATGCAGACGCAAAAATTTGGGCATCGCTCGTGAGATAAGAGCTACAACCCCAACAGAGCCACCATTTCAGGCTGAAAGGGATATTAAAATTAGGAGGTCACAGAGTGGTTTAGCCTGTGATTCTCTCTGACTTTTTCCAAGTTTCCTTCCCAGAGATATGTCCCAAGTTGCTTCGGAGGCAGCCGAGAGCGCCGAGAGCACAGAGTCCTTAGCGACGAGCTTAGACACCCTACAGCTCAACACCAAGCCCCCGTTGGACTCCAGAATTGGCAAGGACACCCCGTTCACCTTTGGCCAGCGGTACTTGGAGAAAGATGAAGATGTCTTCAACCATAACGCGTGGGACCATGTGGAATGGGGCGAGGAACAAATTCAACAGGCACAGGAGCTCATCTCAAAACAGTACGAACATCCTGTCAAAGATTTCGATAAAAATCTCTACAACACTAACCCAGCGAAGTACTGGGACATATTCTACCGGCACAATCAGGAGAACTTCTTCAAAGACCGAAAATGGCTTCAGATAGAGTTCCCTTCGCTCTACAAAGTGACAGCAAAGGGATACAACACGCCCACCACGATCTTGGAGGTAGGATGTGGGGCTGGAAATACCTTCTATCCTATCTTGAACCAGAACCAGAACCCAAATCTTCGGATTTTTGGCTGTGACTACCTGAAAGTAGCAGTGGACTTGGTGCGAAGTAACGAAAGCTTCAAGCCTTCCCACGACGAAGGGGTGGCCTTCTCTTCCGTATGGGACTTAGCGAACGAAGAGGGAGAGCTTCCAGAAGACTTGGAGCCTAACTCGGCAGATATAATTATCATGATCTTTGTGTTTCTGGCACTCCACCCCAAGCAATGGCAGCAAGCTGTGTCGAACTTGGCCAAGGCATTGAAGCCAGGCGGAGAGATTCTTTTTCGGGACTATGGGCGCTATGATTTGGCCCAGGTGCGGTTCAAGAAGGGCCGGCTTCTCGAGGATAATTTCTACATTCGGGGAGACGGCACGAGGGTTTATTTCTTCACAGAGGAAGAGCTCAGAGACATATTCACGGCCCAGGGCCTATTCTTAGAGGAGAAGATCGCCACCGACCGCCGGCTCTTGGTCAATCGCAAAAAGCAATTGAAAATGTACCGGAACTGGCTCCAGGCCGTGTTTCGGAAGCCACAGGGTACTCTAGAATAGAACAGTTATATACAAGAAGTTGTCGACCAGTCGGAAAAGACGCCAGAGTTCAAGTACCGACGGGGCGCCGTCCTGGAGAAAGCGATCCAAGCTAATTCCATTACTGTAGGGCGTAGCTGTTGATTTGCCCTTGAAAAACTGTGGTAGATTCTCCTCTAGCACATCCTGAAGGTTTGTGTCGGCGGCGTCTGGTTTCTGGGGAGATACTGGTGCCTGGATCACTATAGGCGATCCTGAGATAAATATTTTAATCGGGACTCTCTGCACACGTCCTGAGATGATCTCAGCGTTGATTTTGCTGAATATGGCCCAGTTGTGGCAGCTAATAGCGTCCCAGAGGGCGTCGGACCTTTGCTGGCTTAGATTCATGATCGGCTTAGCATTGCCGTTAACGACGTAACAAGATTGCTTCAATTGATTTATGACCACCTGCTTGAGATGTTTCTCGTAGTCTAAGCTCGGAAACGGGAGGATATGCTGAGCTGGGTAGTCGAGGTACTTGAGTTCGAGGGTCATGAATGGGACGGAGTCTCGCACTGGGAGATACAAAAGGTCGTAGAGAAGACCTACCGGAAGATGCCACTGGACAGGAGTAGAGCCGTCATATTGGAGCCATATTATGGAAGAATTAAGTTCAGAGCAGTAGTGGCCAAAATAGTTTGTTAGAAGATTATAGATGCTGGGGAGGTAGGATGAGCGTGTGACACTGAGGAAGAGCGCGTACAGCAGTTGGTGCTCAAAAACGATTCTGAGCGGCACTTTCCCGTCCCAGATTTTCTGCTGGATGGAAATGGCCTGTGTATCTTCCATGGAAGACATTGGGCAACTAGGGCTGGTGGGTAGCTCCGATAGGTGACATAGGATGTTCCGAGAGTTACGCACTTTTGAGTTGTTCGGTGGAAGTTTACGCAGCAGTAA
The DNA here is from genome assembly GCA_030558275.1 of Chernovozyma palmyrensis. Lineage (NCBI taxonomy): Eukaryota > Fungi > Ascomycota > Pichiomycetes > Serinales > Debaryomycetaceae > Chernovozyma > Chernovozyma palmyrensis. The sequence goes on from JAJMSF010000006.1 coordinate 361,427, forward strand.
TCGTGATGAAGAAGGTAAGATGAAGTTCCTGTGTTTTTGGCATCTGTTCCCTAAAGCCCCGTAAGTCAGGTATTCTCTATGACGCAACTATTCTCTCATTAACTACCACACACCCACTCTACTCACTAAACATTCTCTTCCAGAACGCACACTGTAATGCCCATGGAATTCGCCGCATGTTCAGTCCATATCACCTGAGCGATCTATCTATGGAGTGCAGAGTCGTTTCATCTACAGAACAAAAGCGATACAGGATGCTAAGTGAATCCCTCATGGAATCCCAAGAGCCAGTGAAGCCACTATCGCAAACAAATCCCTCACATTCCGTTACTCTCTCAGCAATTCATCCACAGTCTTGTTCATCCCCGTCTTAGCAACTCATTCGAGCCTCTCAAAAGCCCCGCCAAAGCTCTCAGCAACCTGCTGCTATCCTTATCGCTGAAGCTTTATAATAGCAATCACAGCATTACAAAACGCTTTGAATATTTTATTGCTCTAATCCCCACCTGTCCCCTCAGACCGTAGTCACCCACTCGTCGTTAAGATAAGTCCCTGAGACCAGTTACGAGATAATATGACTATCTCACGTGACTGATGAGGCCCGAAAAGGCTCACTAATTGGATGCAGCGGCTCGAGAAACAGTTGCAATCGAAGATTCTCCCCCTGTAGAGCTGATCTAGCAAGGCTCAAATATTCGTCTGAAAATAACCACTCGTGTGGTGTTCTATAAATTATTAATAGCGCAAGACTTTGATCTAATAGGCTATTTATCCGTAACGGGGCTGATAGATACCTTCTTCCTGCACAGACTTCCCCACTGGGTCATAGCCAGCCTTCCCTTGCGGCAGTCGGAATGATCTGGGGCTCTATCAAGGGGGTTAATCCCTCGCTTAGCAATATTATAAAACCGGAAGATATCCTCTGAATGGGGAAGGAGTTCTTTTGACACAATTGGCACTGACACATCCGTTCACCTTGGAAATTGAACGCCGAGCATCGCAACCTCATCACGACCAGCCTGCCCGTCTCTCTCTTGAACCAAGATAGATCTCGGTCCCATATTTGGCTCAGCATTCCAAACCCACACATAAAGCCTGCTGCCGGTCCCTTTTCTTACTGTTTTATTAAACCCGTGGTCTAATCCTTTGCTCCCGCGATGAAACAGAGGCTATCGTCGCTAGACATTCCGGAGTCTATTCCGGCTAACTTGTTCAACTTGGACCTAGAAACAGCAATACACAGTTTCCATCCTGGAACGCACACTATGGAGGACCTTGAGGCTGTTTTGCCGTTTGTGAGGAGTCAGGCCGCCTCCAAGTGCCCCAGTCTGCCCAAGCAACCGCGCCTGGTGAGCATGCCCGTTTTCCCATCCACCCAAGGTCCCGATTGTCCAATTCTAGTATCAAAACTTGATCCAGGATCCACCTTCAACCAGCAGTCTCCCATGCTTAAAAGATTGCCCAGTCTCCCCAAAAAATCACCCATTAACCCCAACACGATGCGCTCTTTCTCCATGCTCCCCATGGGACTGCGGGGCTACGGCCACTTCCCGTCTCGCCTGATTACCGAAACAATTTTGGAGGAGCCGGAGCTGTCAGCCGAGAGCTCCACCGATAATTCGCTGCTTTCTTTGAGGCTGCAATCGCTGCATCAGAGCGGCAGCATTAGCATAGACTCGCACGCCAGATACGTGATAGTGGACGACGCCGATGAGCAGCGCATGCTAGCTGATATGCTCGCCGAAAATAGTACTTCGACAGCTGCTAGGGAAGAAATAGCAGCTAACGACGAACGGGTCGCATCCCTGACCAGCAGTACACATCAGCATGCCGAACAGGCAGCTGACCAATCGCCCGCCAGCACAGCTACTGCTTACTGCGACGCTGTCAAGCCAGAAAACGAGGCGCTGATTCTGAGTCATGGGAATGATAGTGTCCAACAGAGCGAAACCAGCGGCTTGCTGGGGCAGGGGTATGGCGCCTATGGTGTGCAGTTGTCTGGATGTATTGCTGACTCCGCGGAAATGGCACCCAGAACCAGCTCTTACGACTCGGCACCACGCTCAGACTTTTCGGGCGATGCCACCCATGCATTTTCAGGGCCCTCATACACTGGAGGGTCAACTCATCTGGAATACTCCAGCTCAGCATATTCCACTTCGGCCTACTCCACTTCGGCCTACTCAACTTCGGCGTATTCCACCTCTGCCTATTCGACTTCTGCCTACTCAAGCTCCACCTATTCCACCTCCAGTGAGCTGCTACAGTCCTCTGAGCTGGAGTCAGATCCGGATGCCTCGCAGGTTACGTTGTTTCTAACACCAGAGAGCCCGGACACCGAGAGCGTAGCGAGCGAACTGGAGTCGGTTGAAATGGAAAGGATCATCCAGTTGGTTGATATGTACTTGGGCGGCTCTAAAGAGCCAAGTGTGAGTGATTTGGAGGACGACGCCCCTCTCAGCGTCTACAGCGCCAGCATCTTCAGCGTCAAGTCATCGCCATCTCTCGGCGAGCCCCAGCTGGAGCCGGCAGCAGAGATCCAAGCCTCCCCGGAGTACAAAAATCATTCAGGGGCAGCGCTGACGGAACTAGCATCCACTCCAGCTGAAATTGCATCCATCCCAGTCCCAAATTCAGGCACAATTGCGGCTAGACCTGATTATAGAGATATAGACTCTCTAGAAGCCAGGGCTTCTGAGCCTCAACAGCCCCATTCCGCAAATTTACTTAATTCTAGCGGCACTCATGTGAGCCCTCCAGCTGATAACCAAGTTGAAGATCAGAATGATGCGAGTAAAGTGCTCCCTGAGCTCCCCGAGCTCCCTGAGCCCCCTGTTCTGGTGGCTCCAGCACGCATTGTGAAGTTCGCTCCCACGGATTTAGCGAAAGAGGCCAAGACTCCAATTCAAAGCCCCGTGCACCCACCAGCGCGTGAACCTGCTTCCCATGACGCCGCACTCTCTTCCAGGCTCCTCATCTCAAAGATACGAAACCAGAAGCGCTACTCTACCCAGTCGATAGCGCTGAATGTCTCAGTCTCCAGCAGTCTCCTGGACTCTTCTCACCAGCTCAAAGAGTATGTGAGACAGCGGCCCTTCAGTTTTGCCTTGGACTCGTGCGATAACTACGGGTATACGCGGTACTTTCCGCCTAAGAGCACGGACGGCAAGAGAAGGGAGAGTAGCACGAGGCAGAACGCTCGCTCTAGTCCTCACTCCAGCCCTTACCCCAGCACCTACCCCAAGACCTTGGCTCCTCGCAGTGTCAGCGAACAGGTCACACCAACCACCGGGGTCATTTCCGCACCCAGTGCCCCCAGAGCCGCCTCCGGGGTCTCTGGCACGTCTGAGTTCACGGGTTCTCGTAGCCCTTCGCGTGCCAACCGGTTCGGAAACAGGGGCCACTACTAGTCATAGCCATTGCATAGATACAGTCATATTTATAGATAAATACCATTTCTGGCTAGAGCTTCACCACCATCTCATCTCCTTTGTAGCGGCTCACAAGCTCCTCGATATCGTAGGCCTTGGCAATTCTGCCGTTGATGAAGCGACCTCCCAAGTAGTGCACGGATCCCGGGACCTCGCTGAACTTCTGGGCACATGGTTTTGGAGCAGTGAGCGATACGAGCATCTTGGGGTTGATGTTTGTACCCACAGGTCCTAAGTCCACGTCCCACCCTGAAGGGATATCCACGGACACTATGGGCGGCAACAGGCTGTGACTCAGGGCCAAAAAGTCCAAAACTGCATCAAATGGGGGCCTGATGGGGGGCTTAAATGAGAATCCAAACAAGGCATCGATTATAGCCCGAGTCGAGGCCTTTTTGGTGGTGAAATAGCGCTCCACATTGTCAATTTCCGTGATCTCCAAGTCTCGCAATTGGCTCAAAAGGTTCGAATAGAGCTGGTTCGAGGCAGACTTTCGAGGGTAGTAAATCACGGGGTTATAGCCCCAAAGTTTTAAGTGGCGAGAGGCAACTAGGCCGTCCCCGCCGTTGTTCCCGGGGCCAACAAGTACCAAAATATCGCTCGCAGCGGCAGTGGGTGGGTACTCCTTGTACACCGCCTGGGCCACCGCCAACCCAGCGATTTCCATCAATTGGTCGATGGAAAACGCCCCGGTCGACATCAATTCCTTGTCCAACTGGGCCGCGGCCTTGGACGTGAGGGTCTTGAAACTTCTGATCATTGTGGGTGGAAAAAGGGTGGGGGTATGGCTAAGGGATGTGGTGCGATGTGGGACCCAAATGTGGGGCATCATGTGACGCAACGGATGCCGCCGGAGTAAGCTCCTAGTCATAGAGAATACCCGCAGAAGCCCCGCGGCAGCCCGTCCGACAGGTGGTTGTTGTCTGGCTCAGGGGTCGTAGGGTTCAGGGCTTCTATGGCTCAGGAGGCCGCTGGGCATCCTTTCGGTGGATGCTCGCTGCCCTAATGGCTGCACCGCCGCGCCTGGCGGACCCATACCCCTCCCGCTACAGCCTACTCTCACTCATTCACTGTCGATTTTAGCTTACCACCAGATGCAAATCCGTCAACGTCTCGTCCTTTTTGAGGGCGTACTCGTGCCTCTCGTTGGCTCCATCTTCCGACAGGCCCCCAACGAACGGCGTGTCACGCGCCGGCACCTCCGCATGCTCCACGCCGCGGGCGTCCTTGAACTCCTGGCCTTCTTCTGACGCCTGGCTCTCGATCTCGGCCCTTCTGGCGGCCTCGGCTTCCTTCTTTGCGCGATTGAGCTGCGCCTCCTGTTCCAATCTCTTCATAAGCGATTTTTCTTTGGCCTTCAATTGCGCCGCCTTCTGCTCCAAGAGCGCTGCTCTCGACGCCAATTCTTTCGCACTGGCCATCTCAAGCTCCTCGAGCTTGTGCTGCCTCTCCAATATGCGCTCGTGCCGGAGAACGTATGGCACTGTGGCCGAGATCTGCCGCAACTGGTTCCGCTGTGGCCCGATCGATAACCTCTTAAACGCATTGTTTTTGTCGCCAATGTTCCGCGACGCGTATCCGTTCGAGTTCAACGAGACCATGGAGCTGTTGAACGAGTCGTCCTCCTTCACCTGCGGCGACAGTGCGTCGTCTGCGTCATCGAGAAGCATCGACTTCTTGGCGCCCTTGCTGGAGCCGTAGGAGGTGATGGAGGAGGTGTCACCGTTCGCGTCCTGGCTGCTCATGAACGAGTTTGCCAACGCTGGGTTCGTCAACTGAGCGAGGTTCGAAAGCGAGGGGATGGTCCCGTTAGCGAACGAAGAGTTCGGCTCCGCGCCTCCCAAGTGCCGCTGGTCCGTTGAAGATGCAAAATCCGTGGTGTCGTAGTCTTCGGAGTCTATGACCCCTCCGGTGACCTTGGTCAACCGCTCGGTTCTGTAGGTCTCGTACAAGAAGTCGTGGGTCAAATCCTTCAAGTCCTGCAAATGGGTGCCCAAAAGCACGGATTTCAAGATCGGGAAGTCCAGAAACTTCGGGTTGTCCACATCAATCAAGCCCCATGGATACTGCCGGGCTCTGATGGTCGAGGTTTCGCCAGTGGCGGTGTCCTGGACCTGGAACAGGTTCTCGGACGATATTATGGCAAAGGGCTGGATTTTGGCCAAGTACTTGCACTCCTGGATCAACTCGTAGTCCTCCTCTTCGTCGTACTCCTTGGAGTAGTTATCGAACTGGAAAACGGGCACGTTGAACTGCTCTATGTCCCTTTTTATCTGGGACTTGAACTGCTTCAACTCGCTCTCGGTGAACAGATCGGCCTTTGCTATTATGGGGATGATGTTGACGTACTTAGACAATCTTTTCATACAGGAAATGTCGAGTTCTCTTAACCCATGGCCCGTTGGCGTTATAAAGTACAACAATGCGTGCACCCTGGTGTCGGTGAAACGGGGGTTTCTTCTGATCCGGGTCTCTTCGGCCAAAACCAAATCGAACTGCTGCTTTAGGTAATTTTCGATCTCCACAAAGCAGATCTCGTTGTTGAGGTTGTCGCCAAAGACCGGCGCGTCAATGATGTTAAGGAGGAGCTTTTGGTTGGAAGTGTCGATCATTTCGACCTTTGTCTCGGTCAAGGCAATTCCCGGCTCCTCGTGAGCTGTGGACGGATCGAAATCGTTTTTGGTCAAGATCGAGGTGTTGGGGAGGGTCACTGATTTGGCAGAGGTGAACGACAACGTCTGGGTTTCGCCCACGGTTTTCCCGTCGCTCTCGTACCGGTGAGAGCACACCTTTTTGTTCAAAAGACAATTCACAAAGGTGGTTTTTCCCGTTCCCAGCTCGCCCACCACCATAAAGGTGAACTTGACCCCCTTTTTGGCGTCCTTCCGGTAGTTGATCATGGGCGAGTGCGAGATGGACGCAAGCGACGGCGAGTCGAAAGTGTACAGCTGGTCTGCGGTGGTCATTTTGTGCAGTTCTCGAAAGGGCGGGTCTTGGCCTGGCGTCCAGGTGTTGTTCTGTGTCTTGTAAACACGTCCCGTGGCCGTTCCTGGATCGAACCGTCAATGGAGTCGTGTAGAGGCCTGGTACTGGTACAGGAAAACGCGTGGAATTCTGGGCTGCTACGTGGACGACGAGGCTCAGAGAAGGAACAAAGCAGCAGGGCTCTTGCTGCGAGGATTTGCGAGGGGATGGCCCGTTGTGGCACTGGCGGGGGCTCAGGCACAGCCCTCAGAGTCTGTAGCGAGACTAGCTGCGTATTCTGTCTTCTCTGGCCCTCTGGCTCTCTGACTCTCATTCTCTCAGATCAACACTCTGATACTGAACACTCTCTTATATCTGAACACACTCCACAACACTCTCATAATACTCTCTCGTTCAACTCTCTCTCGTACAAACTACTCTCATCATCACTCACTTATACCCAGAGATTAGATGCCGGCCTACCATTTCCACTCTCTGACTCGCTGACCGTGCCTCCCTCTCCTCCCTGGCCACATTTTGTGCTTGCTACTATCGTTGCTCCAGCGCGCACCGCTAGCCTTATCAGAGCCACGACGAGCTCAGCATCAGCATCATCGTCCACCTCCCATCATCCACCTCCGTCCCCTCCTTTCGCTCTCTGATCTGAGGGCTCTCATCTTGTCATCTCCTCTCATCCTCCACCTCCATCCTCTTTCCAACACTCCCCTCGCGTGGTCTCCTTTCTCTATCTCCTCTTCTCTTCCTTCCATCCCTTCCGCGCGCCAGCTCTCGCTATTTTGCCGGCTCCCGCCGCCACTGGCCGCCATTCGCCCCCAATTTACACAAAATGACTAAGAAAAAATTGATCTTGTTGACACCAGCAGACACCGCTTCTTCTTCCTCCAGCACCACCGCCGCCCCTAAGTTTCACCATGGATATCCTACAGGTCTTGGAGAATGCGTTGTTGCATCCAGACCCCAACGAAAGAATCGGGGCTGAGCGCCAGTTGAACGATGCGGCCGCTAACCACTTTGTCGACTACTTGACCCTTTTATCGACCGCCTTGGTCAATGAGGAGGCCAAAACTGAGGTCAGAATGTTGGCAGGCATTGGCTTGAAGAATCAGTTGACCTCTAAGGACCCCAAAATGAAGGAAAACCAGCACCAGAGATGGATCCAGTTGCCGGTGGAGATCAAGACCCTGGTCAAGGAGACCGCAATGAAGGCGCTCTTGACCCCTAACGACCGTGTGGCCAACTCGGTGGCCCAATTGGTGGCTGCTATTGCCGACATCGAGTTGCTGAGAAACGAATGGCCCGAGTTGATCCCCATAATCATCGAAAATACCAAATCCGAGAAGGACGTCAACGTCAAGAGAGCCTCCCTTTTGACTATTGGGTATATCTGTGAGACTGCAGACCCCAATAACCCCGCTATCATCAGCCAGTCCAACGGCATTTTGATTGCCATCGTCCAGGGGTGCCAGGCCTCTGAGCCCCTGAAGCTCGTGAGGTTAACTGCCCTCAACGCCTTGGTCAACTCGTTGGAATTCATACGTTTCAACTTCGAGAGGGAGGGCGAGAGAAACTACATCATGCAGGTAGTCTGTGAGGCCACTCAGGCAGACGACAACGAACTTCAGGCAGCTGCCTTCGGGTGCTTGTCCAGAATAATGGCATTATACTACCACTACATGGCCCTTTACATGGAGAAGGCCCTATACGGGTTGACCGTGTCAGGAATGCAGCTGGAGGACGATCGCGTCGCCTGTATGGCGGTGGAGTTCTGGTCGTCAGTCTGCGAGGAGGAATTGGAAATCACGTTGCAGAGAGAGGAATACAACTCCAACGAGGGAGCAGGCGCTTCGGGCCAACCTGAATTCACCAGCTTCAACTTTGCTTTGGTGGCCATTCAGGACGTGCTTCCCACGCTCTTGAAGCTCTTGACGAGACAGAACGACGACCCGGAAGACGACGACTGGTCCGTGTCTATGGCCGCCGGTGCTTGTTTGCAATTGTTCGCGCAGGACACAGGAAACTATGTGATAGAGCCCACGCTTCAATTTGTGGCGGCAAACATCGGCGATACCGCCAACTGGAAAGCTCGTGAGGCCGCGGTCATGGCGTTTGGCTCCATTTTGGACGGCCCAGAACGTGACCAGTTGAAAAGCTTGATTGCGCAAGCGCTAGAGCCCATCCTCTTGTTAATGAACGACCCTGTGCTTCAGGTGAAGGAAACTGTGGCCTGGTGCTTGGGCAGAATTGCCGACTTGGTGGTAGACGCCATCAGCGTCACCGACCATCTCCCCAGTGTCTTACAGGCGCTTGCTACCGGCCTTCAGGATCACCCCAAGGTCTCCACTAACTGTTGCTGGACATTGATGAATTTATTGGAGGAATTGTGCCCAGATGGCCCCAAGCAAGAGCTGACTGTGATGTCACCCTACTACGACACCCTTGTGCCGCTATTGATTCGACTCTCAGGCAAAGAGGACAACGAATACAGCTCGCGAGCCTCGGCGTACGAGGCGTTGTCCAGTTTTGTGCTGTACAGTGCCAATGACTCCATGCCCATTGTGCAAAACGTGGCTCAGGAAATCTTGGGCCGGTTGGAAAGCACAATCTCCATCCAGAGCTCCCAGTTGAGTGCTGAAGAAAGGGGCAATTTGGAGGAGCTTCAAATCAACATCTTGTCGCTTTTGACCAATATTATCAGAAGAGCGGGCCAGGATGTCCTTGCTGTGTCTGATTCGCTTATGACAATGTTCTTGAAGCTTTTGGAGAGCGGCAGCAAGGACGCCACTATTGATGGTCAGAAACTGCAGAACACCTCGCCCATCGAAGAAGATGTTTTCATTGCCATTTCGGCGGTGGCCTCGACGATTGGGGTTGATTTCATCAAGTACATGGACGCTTTCCAGCCTTATTTAACGTCCGGGCTCGTCAATACCGAGTCTCCTACTTGCAACATCGCAGTTGGGTTAGTGGCAGACTTGGCCCAGGCCCTTGGACAGGCAATCTTGCCCTATTTGGAAAACTTGATGACAATTTTAGGCACAAATCTCAACAATGCAGAGGTCAAGAGAGATTTGAGACCTGCTATTTTGTCGTGCTTTGGAGATGTTGCCACTTCGGTGGGGGCCAATTTCAAGCCGTACATTTCCTTTGTGATGCAGATCTGCAAAGTGGCACTGGAAATGGAACCAGAAGATAACTCAATTGAAACTTTGGACTATGTATTGAACGTCAAAGAGGCTGTGTTGGATACTTATGTTGGAATAGTTGCGGGCTCAGCAGAAGATCCAGCAGCGTTATATGAATACTTGGGCCAAATCTTTGTGTTCATTCAACAAGTGCTGCTTGATATCAACATGTCGTCCACGGATTCTGTGTGCAGAGCAGCTGTGGGTCTCTTGGGAGACATTGCGGCCATGTTCCCCAATGGAGAATTCAAGCAAGCGTACGTGCAGCCATGGATGACGGAATTCATCAAAAAGACCAGAGCCAACCCCCTGTTCCTGCCTTCTACCAAGGACACCGCTAGATGGGCCCGGGAACAACAAAAGAGGCAGATCTCGTTGCCTTAGTTCGTTGAGATGGGCCCCGATGTTCTTTATGAAAGCTGATCATTTTGTTATCACTCCTTACATCTCTCTTATCTTTCATCTCTCAAATCATCTCATCATCTCATTCATATCTCTCACATCTCTCATCTCATACATCTCTCATACTCACACCATGACACTCAACTCTCACATTCTCTCTCATTCTGCCCTTATACAGGGCACCACTATCCTAGATAGCCATAATAAATGATATAATAATTGACTGTAGACAGGGTGAGTTGGAAATGTCGAAGCCTCAGAGGGCTCAGTGGAGGCTACGCGCGCCCGCTCCATCCTTCAGTGTCGCCCCTCCTCTTACTCCGTGTCCCTCCTCCCTTCATCTCCAGATCCACTTTCAAAATGGCCGAGTACAATGCTGTGCCCTTCGACCACACGTACATTCTTTACGACCCCAGTGACGTGATCTCGATGGCGTCGGTGCACCTCTCGCTCCTCCCGATCTACATTATGGTGTTCTACACGTCGTGGTTTCTCATTACCCGTGAAATCGAGCCTGTAATAGTGGTCGGAGGTCACTTGGTAGGTGAGGTGTCTAACAAGGTTATCAAAAGGCTCTTGAGGCTGCCCAGGCCCGATTTCCACAAGGATTTCGGTGCTAATTCCTACAGCCTTTCGTACGGTATGCCCTCGGCACACTCCCAGTTCATGGGGTTCTTTGCTGCCTACTTCATCTGCACCTTTCTCTTCAAGCTCCACCGCTTCAACGCTACCCAGAAGTTGATTGGGTCAGCTGTGCTCTGTTTTAGCTCTCTTTTGGTGGCTTTTTCAAGAATTTACTTGTTGTATCACACGGAGCAGCAGGTGTTGGCCGGGCTCCTTATAGGCTCCTTTTTGGGCCTCGTTTACTTTGTGATTATCGCCATAGCACACGATGTGGGCTTCATCGACTGGATACTATCGTGGCCTATCGTCAGATTCTTCTACGTGAAGGACTCGTACTACCACTGCTACCAGACGTTCCAAGACGAATACGAGGCATGTGAGAAGAGAAAGCTCACGACGACTCAGTAGCGGCTACCCTGTTCCTATCTACCTCCTAAGCATTTAAACTCATCTTCAGCGTGGTTGTAGTATTGTGTGTATTGCGAGACTCGACACCCTCCCTCAGAAGTCGTCCCACTTATCATTCAGCCAGTCATCCTCGTGCTTCTTTGGTTCAACAGAGCTGCCTAATCCTTCCAACTTGGTCTTCTCCTTAGGCTTGGCAAACCCAAACGCCGAGTTGGGAACTCTCTCGTACTCTCCCGACTGAGACAGGGACCCACCGAACAAATTGCCGAGCTTCTTATCCAAACCCTGCTCGTGGGTGAAGTTTTGGAAAGTTTCCAGGCCATACTTACCAGTCTCCTGCATCTTCTGGCCAAACTGCGCCATGGCTCTCTTGGCTTCAGCAGAGATCTCGCTCTCCTGCAACTGTGTGATTCCCGGCTTTATTACCGACTCGTTGACCTCGTTTACGGACTTGGCCACCGTGGTGGAAAAAAGCCCCCACCCCTTGGAAAGTGTGCCCAAGGGGTCGCTCTGGAAATTGTCCAAGGTGAAGGTGGAGAGCGAGCCGCCGCCTGACTTGGCTGCGGGCGCCGGAGTATTACCGAAACCGCCGTATTTGCCTCCCTGAGACGGAGGAAGATGGTCAGGTCTGGACTCGTTCTTGGATCCAAGATCGGCAAAGTACTGCTCGTTCTTCGCCTTATCGTTGCTCAAGATGGGAGTGCCACGACGCGATTGGATGGATGCCTGGCTCGAATTGCTGTTGCCCAACCCAACGTTGGCGTTATTGGTGCTATTGGCACCTGAAATGCTCAAGTTGTTGATATCTGGTAACGACTCGTCAGAATGGTCTTTCGGCACGTACTCGCGGCCCTCGATCTGACACGTCAACTTCTCCTTGTAGTCCTCTGCCACGTAATTGTTGTACTTTTCCTTGATGGGAAGACTTGAATCCAAGCCATTTGCTTCCATATACACCTTCAAGTTCTCGTTTCCACCTGCCTCCATTCTCAAAACCTCCTCGGGCTTGAACTGGTCCATAGTGATGGATCTGACAAACGATATATGCACCCCTAAACCACGGTGGACCCCAGCACACTCAAGACAGATGAAAATTCCAAATTTTGGGGACGCCCATTGCGGGTTGGGGGCCCCACAGTCAAAACATTTCTTGTTGGACCCGTTGCCGCCGTTTTTCTGCAAGTTGAGCAACTTGCGCCGGGTGTCTGGATCGATAGACATGGGCCAGAGTGAACGGAAGTTGCGGAAAAAAATGAGCTGGTGTGTTCTGTGTCTTGTGAGCACTTCAGCAGCACCTCTTATGACTCTTTGGGGGGTGTATGAGCCCTTAGTGAAATCCAGCAGCGCCCTTATCGTAGGAGCTGTGTCGCCTCAATTTGTGTTTTTCTTGTGGACGCAGTGGGCACGACCACTCAGCCGTTCCACCGCGTCGCCCTGGCTCGGTGGATACACCAGACAGAGGCAAACTCCCAAAGGCAAACTCCCAAAGGCAAACTCCCAGAAGCGAACTCACCTTCTCGCTTCGTCTCTCTCCATTCATCTACTGCTCTACAATTTTTCATCCGATGGGTCCTGGCTATTACTGAACATACAGAGGCTAAGCCTCGCAACTCCGGGCACCGATCATTCTCTTTATACCGCGCACCCCATCAATTGCTGTCACTCAGTGTGTGTATAGACTGTGCTAGCTTCTTGGTGGTGAATTTGTGCTTGAGAGTCTTCTTTAGTTTGTTTGGCGACTCCAGCTTCGGCGAAAGGTTCCGCATTCCCGTCCCGTTTGCTCCGGGAACTCCAGTGTCCTCGTGGGCTCTTTTCGTGGGACTGGCCACTTCGGCCACAGGAGACGAACTGATGCTGTTCAGCGGACTCAGGTCGCCCTCGCCGTTGCTGTGAGAGGTGGAATCCACTGCTTTTTCTCGCTCATCTGCCTCCTCCTCATTATCCTCAAAATGTCTCTTCTCTCCCTTTCTGATCTTCTTCTCGATCCCTTCAAATATATTGTTGACTGGCTTCTTGCGTAGTTGTCTTTGTTCCTTGGCCGGTTCTGCCTGGTCAGAATCGGTGGAAATCGATTCGCTCTCTTCCATCTCTTCCTCTGCCAATGGCGTAGACGCGTTGTGCGGAGGCACTCCCAAATTGTCTTCGTACAAATCTTCCGTTTCACCGTTCTTGTCCCCAAGATTTTGCTCGTTTATGTTTTCCACCACCCGAATAAACTCTTTCCCGGTAGAGGCATAATTCAACCCGTCCGCAAGAAGCTCTTTTTCGGTATCGTAGATATGCTGGGCTACTAACCGGTAGCCCTCGTTATATCGGGAGACGCTATTTCTCAGAATTGTCTCGAGGAAGTCAAGACACAGGGAGTTCGCCAAGTTGTCGCGGGATATAATGGTCTTGAAAAACGTAAAGAAATGCCGTAAGATGTTGTTGTCCACGATGTACTGGACATATTTGATCTCATTTAATGATACAATGTTTTTCAAGCACCTGATCCCGGAAACCTTGAGAAACGTCCTGAAGTTGCCAGAGATCAACTTGGCAACTCCAAGAATAATGTCGTTGTCCACAAAGAAAGGGACAGCAAGCAGGGCATCGTGCTCTTTTATACAGAATGAAACGAGCTCCGAGAGATGCTGTAGCAAAACCTCGTCCTTTGGAATTGGCTCGGAGTCTCTAGCCAAATCAATCAAGCTCCTAAAGAGCTGCGGTGCCACCTGCGAGTAAAATGCCTGGAAGTAGTTGCTGGTGTTGATATCGCTAAAATTTTCCGCGTTATCGCCCTGACTGAACCGATTGATCGAGTTGAACTCTCTTTTCAACAGTTCGATCTCAAATTCATTGCTGTTGGGCGATTGCGAGCTGGACGCTATATTGGAGTCAAGAAGTATTTTCAACGCTTCATATGCCTGCATCTTTAGTCCTGGATTCTTGTCTTCAGTTAGAAGCTTCGAAAGAATCTGGATCAACGTCATATCGTCGGAGAGCTTCAAGTGCAACTTGGACTCTTCAGCTGTCTCGTCTTTCTGACACAGCTCGCACTCTGTGGGTGGGTCTGAAATGTCGATTTCAACTTCACTATCGATAGAATGAACCAACGAAACGTCCTGCTCTATTATCACCACGATGAGCTCTGTCCCGAGCACCCGAATAGCACTATCGTCGTCTTGTAGTGCGAAGCTAATCATCTTGAAGAGCCCTTTTTTCACAAGCACCGAGAAAAACTCGGTCTTCTGAAATGCCTGGAGTGATTTGGCTATTAGCACATATTGGTGGAGCATCCTCACGCCGTCTCGTCTCTTCTCCGATAAAGAGGGAGAGTCCGTGGAGATCTCCATATTCTCATCAATGGACTCCGGATGCTCCCCATATATTAGAAACAACTTCTCTAGAAAGCCGCTATTGTTTTCTGAGTCCTTGACAAAACTGATGATATCCACTTGGTTGAAGTATATCAACGAGCTGATCAAGTTGAACGTCTGGTCGTCCAAAAATTGCGGTAGCACCACGTCCTTCAAGAAGTTTAAGTGGAAATCGTTCTTGAAAACCCTTAGTATCTGCTGGTTGGGTGTATCTATCACAGTTTTAAATTTGGATTTCTCCCGGAGAAAGTCTCGGTAGCACGCCTTGGATTTGGGGTGCTCCTGATCGTACTCCAACATTGCCACGAGGCCCACAATTTTCTCTTCTGACAGTAGGAAATCTTCGATTATTGACGCCTCGCTGTATAAGATCAAGGTCTTTGCTATCTCACATAGCAAATGCAAGTTCGGCAAATTATGGGAACGTTCCGCCTCGTTGAACGCCGAAATGAGGTCCACGATGTATTCTTCTTCTTTGATGAAGTTCAGGATGCTATTTCTGGTAAACTGCAGGTTACTTCCTTGGTTTATGAGCTCTAAAACACGTCCCAAGTTGTTCTGGGTCGGCTTCTCCGGGTAGGTGATGGGGCCCGTTATTAGTTCAGTGATTTCGGTAGGAGCGTTATTTCCATTGGCGATTCTGTCTGAGCCGTACTCCCCATCTATTACGTTATCGTTAGGGATGACGTAGTAGAGGGAGATGTCTGGGGCGTACTTCTCTTGCTGTATGCGGATGATGAACTCGCACAAGTCTGCGCATGCCTCTGTTTCCTGGAATGAAAGCGCCAAATCCTTACCCTGAAGGTCAGTCCATACTATGAGCGTTTCCTGTTGTCTCTGGTATTGTATTGAGCCCTCTAGGAATGATTTGAGGATGATTTCGTCCGCGTTTAGCTCGTTGCGGACCAAGAAATAGGGCTTCTTGGACTCCAGGTCCACCTCGCCGACACAGTAACCGGTTCCATTGTCTATCCAGTCTTCTCCTTCAAGAAGATAGACCTTGACCCTTCTGGGGGCCTTTCCGGCTTCTTCGCCGAACTCAGGCATGAGAGGCTCCGAGGGGTTGCTAAGGGGATGCAGTTGTGTTCTGGGGGCTGGAAGGACGGTAATTCAAGCGGATCCTTAGGAGGTCCTTCGGGTCCAGGTGCAAGATCAGAAAAGATCGGACGGGTTCAAAAGACTTGAGCCAGCGTATTCTGTGGGGGTGCTATGGGAAGGAGTGTTGCCAAAAGGGCATGATAGCCAAGTAAACAGCTGGGAGTTTGCGCGCGTCTCCATGTGAAGGACGGAGATGAGAGGACTGACCATCGAGCTACAGGCTACGCGAGGGCTGGGAGAGATTTGGTGGCGGCGGGCTGACCGCTGATACTGGGGGAATGGACTGCGCTGAGAGTTTGTGCTCTGGGTTCTGGCTGTAGTTGTGCTTAGGGACTGGAGGGCGCGTGTGACTAGCGGCAAATGGCTGGACGCGTAGGACTGGGCGATAGTGAGGGAGCATGAGCAAGGAGGAGCGCTTATGCGGCGAGAGCGCATCGAGAGTAATAAACTGCCCAAACAGATAGCAAGCAGGGACAGTGGATCTTTTTGGGTATATGCATCTTAATCGTAGTTTGCGGGGCGTCTTGCTGGGAAAATCTGAATCGATTTGGAGCTTCTATGCCCATACAACTTTTCCTCCAGGCACTGCTTTCTAGAGCCATAATGCCCTCTTTCGCAGCCATGAGCCCCCGCTAGAACACCATTTCCACCCAATTTATGCCTTCAGCTCCCATTATAAACATCAAAATGCCCCATTCCCACTTTCAATTCTCCACTTTCTACAACTCACTAACTGGCCGTGTTTCTTTGCTATATACATCAGTGGCTGAGAAGCGCAGCGCTCGTGAGATTCCGCAACCAGTCCACCTTATCCACGTCGTGGGTATCCTCCACCTCGCCCCACTCGGCAGTCTGGAATATTATTTCCATGTTCCCAAGCTCGATTATCTCGTCTATGCTTCGCACGTAGTAGTCAGAAGGCTGTGACTTGTTCAACTGGTACAAGCTGCTCATGAGCGCTGGGTCCGAGCAGTTCGACCTCAACAAGGTGATGCCACAGAGGAACGACTTGGACGTCAAAACAGCCTTTTCAAGCGCCACTAGGTCGTACATCGTCAAGTCTTCAAGCCACCGCAAAACGACGTTCTGGGTAGTAATCGTCTGTCTGTTACCACGGAGCCCGTGGATCTCACAGTCAAGGTACTCCAAATCGATGGCTGCGCCCTCAGGTAACAACTTGTGAAGATGCCCATACTTTGTGAAATAGTCGTTGTACTCGGCAATCATAGGCAAGTACAATTCATCCTGTCTGGCCCTCAATTTGCCTTCATATTCCTCGTGCGTGGCAAAGATCAAACAGGTGTCTGTATCGAGATATCTCAAGATGTTGAGGCGAATGTCCTCCAAGTTGCCCAACTTGGTGGCAATCTCCTCGTTGGCCAATTTCTGCTTAAAAACAGTGTCCAAATCAATGGCTCTGGCTACGATGGACGTCAAGGGCAAGCTGTTTGTCTTCACCTTGAGATCGGCCAAGTTCGACCACTCGTGTGTCACCAAGTGAGCAAGTGCCCTCTTGGACTCCGGAAGCGCCAAGGGGAATCCTAACGGAGTTTTGAGCGATTTTCCGTCCAACTGAACCTCATATAGGCCTGTTTCGGGGTTCTGTGCGAGCCCGACCTTCTCCCAGAACTTGAGCAACGTCTTCGCCAACCGGTTTGTGTCCGAAATTGTGTTATTTTCAACAGTCTTGTCGCCACCAATGGGTTGTGACGATAACGTGCTGAGTTTGGGTGAGTTTTCAGAAGCTGGGGTTGTGTGGGCAGCGAAGTGTGGAGCCGTGGTATGAGATGGTGGAACTTCGGTGCTCAAGCCACGCATGGGCCCTGCGGCCGGGAATCGCCCGCAAAATCTGGCAGAAACTGCCGGTCTGGTCCAGGAAAATCTGAGCATGGTCTGGCAGCAGCAGGAGGACTGGAGAAGGACTGAGGAAGGAGGAACGAGAGCCAGAGGGTGGATCTCAAGAAATTTTCAGCTCCGCTACAGGTCGCGGAAAGCGCGCTAACGCCAGAACTGCGCTCATAAATCGCTAGTGATAGCACCACCACACCAACAGCCAGTTCCAGTAGCCTTCACAGCAGCATCTTCAGCCTCCTAAGCGCCAGTACCAGCTTTCAGAACGTAAACCAGCTATGTCAGGGAACCAGCAAGCGATGCAGAAGCTCCTCATGGAGATGGACAACCAGTTGAACCGGTCCAAGGCAGAGCTCTCGATGTGCAACCTCCAGTTAAGCCGAGTCGACACCAATCTCAAACTCATCCAGCTGACAAAATCTCGTCTTAATACCTTGTGCACAGACTCTGAGCCCGTTTGGCAGGGCATTGGCAAGGCTTTTGTGCAAACAGATGTGACAAGTTACTTAAAGGGCATTGAGGGTGACGAGAAGGAGTTTCTTGAGAGCAAGTCCTCCTTGGAGAAGAAAAAACATTACTTGGAGACTACACTTGAAAAGACGTTAGATAGCATGACTCAGATAGTGGGAAAGAGCTAGGGCGTAATGTATAAACAGGTGCTCAGCAGGCATTGGAATTCAGATGTGGCCGGTAGTATTAGCTCAAAGCGTGTGCAGCTGCCTGGCTATGGATTCCACACTAATATTATGATGGGTAAGATAATACTGAAGAAGTTTGTAGGTAGCTATCGGCTGATGTAGGAAGGGGCACAAGATGCTCCCACGATGAAAGTCACACCGGGTCCTGACATCTTAAAATTCTGCCATGCAGAGCTACTCAGTGATGTTCTTGAACTGATTCCCGAGCTTACGTTTTCTGGCCGGTCTTCTCTGGAGTCTAACCTGAGCTTCCAGAGAGCAGTCTCAAGTACCCTAGTCACTATCCTCATCCACCCCGTCGTCCAAAATTCGTCTCTCAATGTCGTTATCCTGGTCCTTCTGCTTCTGCATTTTTTCCGTCAAGAATTCGTTGAGCTGGTCCTGGATAGTCGTGAGTCTGGCTCGCAAATGGCCCAAGGCCGTGTCCTTAGGCTCCGTGGGCTTATCGCGGTCCTCTCCGCCCGCCTTGAGCACAATTTCTGAGATTTGTGTAGTTCTGCCATCTGTAGTGTGGATTTTGTCTTCTGCTGTAAACTTCTGGGTGCCAGAGGGCGATAGGTAGGTGGCCAGAGGAACAAGGGACATGGTGGAGACAGCGCTACGTGAGCTTTAGACGGTAAGTGAGATCTTATGTGGAACCTGAAAAGTTCTGTGGATTTGAGAAGCTTTCCGTGAAGCTGTGCCAATCTATGGCAATGTTTGCTGTGAAATGGGGGATCCTTGGTCTTTACCGGGCTGAAGACTGCTGAGATGTGCTCTGTTCTTCTCGCGACCGATCGACCTACAAGCTATCGCGCACCATGGCGCCAGAGTGTCGCTGAAGCTTGGACGCTCTCGAGCTCATTCACCACATACACCGCTATCTGCCCTAAAAATAAAAGAAAACCTGAATTGGAGTCTCAGCCTTGAGAATTCATCTGGTTCCCAGAAGCCCAGCCTCCCCGTGTGCCCTAAACATCAATTCACAGCATCTCCATTAAGCCAACCCTACATACCTCTACTCTTAGCCTGTATTATATAAACTTCTTGATGGGAATCCGTTTAGCCGTGTTCAGATAAGCGTTGAACTTGATCTCGATGATCTCGTCGGTGGAAAAATGTAACGAGGGGATATCGTAGCACGAGCACGACATCAAGTAGCCGTAGAACACCTTCAAAACGGTATCGTCAGCTATTATAAGAATATCTCCACTCATTCTTTCCATTTCAAGGATCAAGGGCTCGATTTTTATCGCCAAGTCGTGGTACAGCTCTGCCCGCGAGAATCGGTGATGGTAGGGGTCTTGCACAAACTGCTCATACTCTGTGGGGAATTTCCTGGCGATTTCTGCCAAGGTCATGCCACCAACTTTTCCTGGGTTTTTCTGCGAGAGCTGGATCCGGTGCCGTATTTTGATGTTGTGGTTCGCAAAGAACTGTGTAGTCTCCACCGTGCGCTTTTTTACCGAAGTCCAAACCACGAACGAGTCTTCCGCGGTCCCGTCAGCTCCGGCGGCGGGCTGCCGACTGAGACTCAACAGCAGCAGGAGCAGCAGCAGCAGCAGCTGTTTCAGCTGGGCCAACTCCAGGTTCTTTAAGCCCTCCGCAGGCCCCTTGATTTCGATTTCTGTCCTGACCTCCTCCTTTTCAGCTTTGGTTCCCTCTGCCTTCACATCCTTCTTCGTACCAAAGTATGTTTTCCCTTCGCTCTCCAAGTAATCTTTCAAGGTATAAGTCAAGTCCTTGGCATACTGCAAGCCCTCCTTGTCCAAAGGCGGATCGCGAGTGTAGTCCAAGCTGTTGTTGTAGCAACGGGCAAAGAAAACAGAGCCCAGTTTGATGCGGGAATTCATCAAAAAGAAAACCACTTTGTTGATCAAATAACCGAAGTCGGAGTTGTGAAGCTCGATCCGCTGGCCGAAGTTGATGAATTTGATATAGCTCAAGCCATTGGCGTTGTCTTTCTCGTTCATTTCGCGGTAGTACGGGGTCAAAATTCGAATTCTCTCGCTGTAGTCCTTGTAGGCCTGCTCATAGTTCCAGTTCTTGTAATCTGGGGACATTTTAGCTGCCTGCTCCATGTTCTTCAACACGATGGAGTCGTCGGTCACCAAGGACTCGATGAAGAGCACCTGGATGTTCAAAGAGCGGAATTTCTCCTGGAGTTCCTTGCGGTATTCCGGAAGAGCATTCACCGCATCGTAGATGGCCACCTGGCCCTTATCCTTCTTGAAAAAGTTGAGCATGTCGTTGAGACACTCGTCCACGATCTTGTGGCGAAACTCGTTGTTTCTGGGAGAGTCCGGCGTGGGGACAAAAAGATCGTGTGGGATGTCACCCTGCTCGTTATTCGCCCTCCGGTAGTCTCCCAAATGGAACAGATGTGTCTTGACCCCGAGCCACCGGAGGTATCTCGTGAGCGACACAGATAAATGTGTCTTGCCCCTACCGGGCAATCCGGCTAATGCTATGCAGAACTTTCCCGCGTGGAAAAGCCGTCCACTTTCTGTCGAGTAGAGCTGGGCAGGCGAGATGTGATAGGGGTCGATCTCGTCGTGTACACCGTCGGTCCCCGTGTCGCTCATTCTGCGGTGTCCAGGGAAGTTTTTGTTAGCTGAAAAGCTAGAGCCTGTAAAAACAGCGCCCTTGCCAAAGCCAGATGCACTGTAGTCAAGATTAAGACCGGAAACCAAATCGGGTCGGGTGCTGTTGTGGAAGCTCCACCTTTTCTTCGTCCTTCTACCCGATTGGGAAGGGTTACCTTCTAGAGGAGCAGACCCAAACCCGTTGAATATTTCGCCCTCCTTGTCCTCCACATCCGATGGGTTGACCTGCTTCGACATTTTTAGCTCAAAAAAGTAGCACTCTCACTCTGAGGAAGGTAAATTGGAGGCGGCTTGACTTTGTGAGGTGTACCCCAGTCCCTGGAATCCACAGAGCGGGCGAGATAATACGGAGCCTGTGCAGGACATTTTGGGGCTAGCAGAAGGCGCAAACTCCGGGGGAGGTGGCGTGGACCCGTGCGAGTCATTAGCGAACGGGCAACTCTCATTGGAGCCCCGCCTTGGCCAGGCCACAGGGCGGAGAAAGTCCGGGTGAAGATCAGGTGCCTGCGATAGGACGATGGGTGAGCTGCCCAGGGAAGCTTCTTGATCACGTGCGCACCAAGGTATACCCCAAGCGACGATATCCCCCAAACAGTCGATGTCTCCAGAGCTGGTCCTGTACGTTTCAGACCCTGTCGTTGTTCATAAAAACAACGTCTCTCGCCACACAACTTCAAAATCCACCGCCCAGCCTACAGCTTTACAGATATTGCTTTATTACTCAGTAAGTACTGTACATCTACTCAATCTTGCCACCCTTTCTCTCGATCAAGGCCTTTCTGTCCTTGTCTAAGTGCAACTTGGTGATGACAACCTTGGATGGGTGGATGTTGATAGGAACGGAAGCACCGTTGGACTTTTCCTTTTGTAATTTCTCAATCTGAACAGCAAACTTCAATCTGTACACAGAGTTGATCTTGCCTTCGGAACCCTTCTTGGAGCCTCTAACAACCAAGACCTCGTCGTTTTGTCTGATTGGCAATGTCTTGATGTTGTATTGTTCTCTTAATTCTTTGGATAATGGGGCAGACAACAAAGCTCTTCTCTCAACAGAGGAGGCGTTGAAGTAAGCCTTTCTAGCTTTGGAACGGGAAGAAGAAACGTCTAACTGTTAGTATGTTGAAAAGGAAAAAATAAAAGAAAGCGGATGATTCTGGTGGGAACTTCTAACAAGTATTCTCGGGTGTGCTGGTATGCTGTCTGCCATAGTGCCAAATTCTGATTACTGTGATTATCATAGCCTTCATGGCTGAATCGTCGCAGCTTAAAACAAAACACTAGCATCAATTTGCTTTTAACAGCACCAAATTCCCCAGACATGTTCGAAATGTCTTGCTATTTCAAAATTGACCATCCCAAGCTCATACCGCACAGCTCTAGGCGTGTTCTGAAGGTTGGAGTCGAGCTCAACAGAAGCCGCAGTGACGCTCTAGACGCCTAGAGAGCGGGTGGGCTGTATCTCAGATCTCATATAGTTCGCTTCTTGATCTCAAATGATATTTACCTTGACTAATCTTGGCCATTTTCAATAGTTACGTGGTTATCACAGTATCCGAAGTGTCTGAAAACTTTTATTGTGAGAGCTTTGGGTAGCAGTGCGATGAAAATTTCCTCGAGCGGTAAGCGAACGACCAGGTCTAGGGCTGTGCCCTAGTATAGTCATGTGATCAGTTGGTTTTTGTATGAGCAAGAGACATCTCCAAGAAGAATATGGGGATATAGTGGCTCTTGGAAAGGAATGGTACTGGTGGAAGTATTTAGTTGCTCTACGGAGATTTCGCTTTGTTTATGTGTGAAACCTGTCAAGAGTGTGATGTTTCGCAACCCTAGGTGGGCGAGAGCTCTACTACAGCCTACTTTCTTCCTCGCTTTCCTCTTGTATTATACGTATGTTTTGTCATCTTTGTGACCTTTCTTTGATTTTCAATGAGTGCCTGGAACTGGCTGTCTTTTATTGTATTTTGCAAAAGTGCAAAAAGATAAACCCGTGGCGGGACTCGAACCCGCAATCATAACCGCCGGAAGATTACACCTTAACCAATTAGGCCACACGGGCGAATCTGTAGCTCTTTGGCTGAGTATTTAACATATCAAAACAACAAAAATTGGTCCTCCTCATCGAACCCACTAGCGTGACGCTACTTACCTTGGTCAAACACCTCGAAATGTAGTCTGAGCTGCTATCCCATTCCAATGTGACTCTTCGCGTTTTTGTATTTCTGGGTCGCTTCTGGATGGGTTCTGGTCCTGGATCTGGCCGCTCCTTTATATAGCGCCAGAAAAGCGAGCCCAGTTGTGAGCAAATCCCAGACCACTTCTCCACAGCCAGCGATGAACTCGATCTTGGGACTCGGGGTATCAGCCCGAGCTTTGCGAAGCGTATTTTCTCATTCTACAGCGAGACCCTTGTTGCTCTTTTTGGGGCGCAATGGCCAGACGCTCAGCGTGATGGCGGTAGCGAGACCAGGCCTCATCCGCATACACAGGCCCATGGCCACGCAATCCTCACCACCACCACCACCGCCGCCGCCCCACGACAAAAACGCCAGGGGGAAAATGCTCCTCAATCGAATCTCACGTGCATTCACCTTCCTGGTGTCGTCGCTCATGGTGCTAGGAGCGACCGGAGTCGCAGGTCTCGTGATCTATCTCATTCTCTCTGAGTTGTTCCTTCCCTCCGGAGACACTATCACCTTCAACAAGGCGGTCAAATTGGTGGAAAAGGACGAAAATGCGCAGCGGGTGCTACAATTTGAGCCTGGGGCCAGGTTGAAGGCGTACGGAGAGACCCCCGCCGACAAGTGGGCGCGCAACCGGCCCGTACAAAGTGTCCGCACCAAGGGTCAGGACGGAAAAGACCGTTTGCTCATGAAGTTTCACGTGGAGTCAGATGCTGGGCGCCACGGCACGGTGTCTCTTGAGCAGGTGGACGAGTCTTTCTGGAAGTCAGAGTTCGCGTACATTGCGTTGGATGCCGACGGGCAGAAGCGAGTGTACGTGGTCGAGCCCAAATTCAGCCACAAGAACTACGTACCCAAGTTGAACGGACAGGATGGGTTTTTGGGGCTTAAATGGGGCCCAAAGAAGGATTAGGGGAGAAGAGAGGATGAGAGATGGACTACAGGCCCAGATAAGGGGTCAGGGAGGTAGATGCTTCCACTTTTCCCCCTTTCCTCTTCTTAACACTCTCCTCCGTCTATATTATTCAGCACCTTTCGTCACATAGCAGACTATAATACAAAAAACAAGCAAGTGACCACTATGAGCGACTCCCAGAGCCGGCTGAGCACCGTGCAAGGGACTCCGAGCGACTCGATGATGTTGGAGGCCGAGGGCCCGGCAGTCGCAGTGTAGTTCGTAGCGCCGGGCTTGGCGGCTAGCCTGCCCCGTCTCTCGTCGTACACGATGTCCCCTATGGCCTTGTCGCATGCCCTGCCGTCCTGGGAGAAGATCTCGTGGAGGTGCAGGTTCTGGCACGGCACGATCATGGCTTGGCCCTCGAAGTCGCAGGCCTTAGCGTCGTAATCGCGTCCGACGTAGTGCTGGTTCATGGCGTAAGAGAGCTGCTGGTGTAAGCTGCAGTCAGACAATCGGCCGTATGTGCCCCTCTGAGGGTCGGCCTGGAGCTCGGAGCAGTCTAGCGAAGCGCACACTTTTGCCAAGAGCTGCTGGTAGTCAATCAGCTTGTAGGGCAGGGCGACACACGAGAAGGAGTTCTGGATGCACTCGCACTTGCCACTGTCTGGGGTGGGCGGAAGGGCGCTAGAGGCACGCCAGACGGAGTTTTGGACGGGGCAGCTTAGCGCCTTCTTTTCCTCATTCTTTATGGGGCTTTCCCCTTTGTCTGTGGGCCTTTCGCCCACACTATGCGCTAGGGTTCCCGGCACACTGTGGAGCCTTTGCAGCAATGTGTCAAAATCCACGAGCTTGGTCACCGAGCCATCGGGCTGTTCCTGGACCACGCCGTAGTGATTCACGCCCTCAAAGTACAGGTACGCGATGCCGCCTGACCACACGCCGGTCATGGGACTGGTGTAGAGGGCCTCTACCTCGGTGAAGGGGCGCGGGGCGACCGAATTGCAGCCGTACTCGCTGAAGAAAATGGGCACCGGGTAGTCGGCGAACTCGGTGGTGCGCTCCCGATACCCCGAGGTAGCAAAGCTCGAGTACCCACACCACTCGTACATGTTAAGGCCAAAGAAGTCTGCCGAGCTGTCCTGTTCAGAGCACACGAAGTAGCTGGACACGTCTTTTCTGATTTCGGCGTCATCGTTGGTGGCGTATCCCACGGGGATCCGCCGGTAGCCTTGTGTTCTGATGTAGGTCTTCGCGTCCCTGATGGCGGCCTTGACATAGGGAGAGCACTCAGTGTTCTTCCTCGAGTTGGTCACCTCGTTGCCGGCAAAAAAGCCCAAAACGTTGGTGTAGGCCTGCATTGAGTCTATCACTGCCTTGTAGCGGTCGAACAACTCGACGTTCCACTTTGGGTCGTCTCGGTTGATGGAGAGGTTCGGCTCTGCGAGGTCCGCCAACACATAGATGCCCTTCTCGGCAAAAGCGCCCATGCACACGTCGTGATTGGCCATGGGATCCACCAGGTAGATTCTCACAAGATTGACTCCCAATTGCACCAAAAATTCCAAGTCTCGCAAGCAGCTGGAGCTGTTCGCCATGGGGTCGATGTAGCTGATGTCTGCGCGTGAGCCGTAGGTGATGTTGGGCAGTTGCACCTGCTGGTAAGCGATTCCCTTCATCAAGAGCTGGGTGTCTGAGTCTTTGAAGTAGAAGCGGGAGCGCCGAACTTCTACGGGGGCCAACTCAGGGGGGCGCTGGCGGGCACGTTGGACAGACACGGCGCCGATAGTGGCGACGGCTGCGCCAAACGAGAGGAGCGATAGGAAGCGCATGGCAGAGTAGAGCAGGGAGGGTAGCGATTGAGACACTGGCCCCTTTCAGTTTGTGTTTACCTATGTGTTTGATATGTGGTGTGGTATTGTGTTTTGACTATGGGGTATGTGCTATGACTATGGATGTGTGCGGTAAGTGACAAGCACAAACAGTGAGCCTGGGGAAGAGGTCTGAGGACTGGGGATGACAGCCCTGGTGCAAGTTCGTGGGTCCCTGGATACTCCTGGGGAACCAATAGCTATCGCTTGTCAAGATCGAGGAGCTCAGGTCAGATTTTCACTCTCCTTTTCCTTTCTGCCCTGTTTCCCTCATTCTCTCTACCTCTCTCCTTTTCTTTCTCTCCATTTCTTCCTCATTTTCTCCCTCTCTCTCTCTCTCTCTCTCTCTCTCTCTCTCTCTCTCTCTCTCCCTAAAACAACTCAAAAAGACGGCGGAACTCCTTCTTCCCCTTGCACTCGATCATGAAAATGTCGTCGTCGCTGAGTTTCAACACCATGCCCGCCTTTCCGATCCGCTGGATCACGTCAAACTTCTCCTCGGTGCTCACGAGCCAGTTGTAGTTCTCGTTGCCCTCTATCACAAAGTTGTAGTAGGTCACATCCGTCAACGAGTCTGTGATCATGAAGACGCTCAAGTTGTTCATGGAGAGAATCTTCCAGGACGAGGGGTTGTGGATCTGGGCAGCTCCCTCCAAATTTCTCTGGAGCCGGATCTTCATGCTGGATAGCAAGAGAAGACGGGAGTTCTGCGGGTTGTTGAGCACCGCTGAGGGCTCACAGTTGATGGTGTCGAGGGCATAAAGAGACTTGGAAGGGGCAGGAAAATGCGGGGGTGAGGGGGTGCTGAGTGAAGTCAGCAGACCAAAACTGGGCGGCTGGAGTGCCGGGGCCGAGTCCTTGCGGCCCCCAGAGGTGAGACTCGAGTGCGTCGACGATTGGACGAGACGCTCTTTCTCCATCAACGACGAGGTGACGGTCGTGCTGGAAAGGGCGTCGGTCAGGCGGAAGGAGGCAGTGCTGCGGGACTCTCTCCCAAGCCCAGAGCCCTCTCTCCGGAATCCCAACAGCCCCAAAGTGTTGTCGATGTTGGAAGAAATGGACGCCAACAAATTGCCGCTAGCACAGCGCATCATCACCGCCATCTTCTCTCCTGTCACGCTGTTTGTGGCGGAGATCAGGAGGTCCAACGCCGTCAGTTTGGTCGTTGTTCCAGGTGCCAAATCGAGCAACAACACCGGCACGTCGATAGGGCCCTCCTCTGGATCCATTTCTTCTGTGAACACCACTATCCAGCCCCGTGACACCTCGTAGTTCACCACAATCTTCAAAAATACCCGCTCGCTTGTAGTGAGCATCTCATACTTGCCGTAGTGGTGCTTCCACTTGGAGACTTTGAGGGCGTTGGGAGAGGTGGGGGAGATGTAGAAGTCGATGGACTCCTCGTCATTGATTATGTCCTTCAACAGCTGGGGAATCTGCAACGCGCTGGGCAGGGAAACAGAGTCGCCTGGCTGGCGGAAGAAGTAGGTGGATGTGGACGACGGGAGGGCAAACGGCGACGGAAGACTGGAGCTGGAGAGCTCACTGGAACTGGACGAGGCGGAGGCGAGTCCTTGGACTGAAATCTGGAGCTGTGGCTTCTTATTAGGGGCTGGGGCTCTCTGGCCAGGGGCTGGAGACTTCTTGTCATGGCCTGGCGACTTCTTGTCCGTACGTGCAGCCTTTGTCTCTGTGTCTTGGGTCTTTTTCAAAGGCCTCTCTTTTCTGCTCTCACTTCTGTCACTCCCCCCAGAGTCTCTCGCCTTCTTTCCCTTCCGGAAGAGCCCGAAGAACGAGCGCTTTGGCTCCACGTGCTCGCTCAAGCCGCGCGCCACGCTGAACGACGGCTGGTACCCGCGTCCAAAGTTCGAGAGATCCACGTCCGAAGAGGCCGTCAACTTGTAGATCGGCGGAGCAGGCGGCGCAAGGTTCGGCACCGACAGAAACTTCGCGGCCTGGCTCGGACTGAACGCGTCCTGGAGCTGTGGCGACCGCGGCGCAGTCACAGGGCTGCCGTTGACGATCTCTGCACGGAACGACCGCGGTCTCTCCTCGTCCCCGCTCCCTACCGTGAGACTACCGCTCTGTGTGTCCAAAGTGTTGCGCCGGATGGACTTCACCTGGGGCAGCGGCCGCAGGGCCTCGTCCTGCTGCTCGGGGTACATGCTGAGGCATCTGTTGACCTCGACCACGAGCCGGTCGTAGTCTGAGGTCGAGCTGGAGCCAGAGGCGTACAGGGAGCTGGAGGCTTTCCGAGGGGCGAACGCTGAGACGGAGGGAGGAGTGGGAAGCGCAGACCCCTGGGGGTGACCAGAATTCTGTGCCTGGGAAGTACGCAGCGGCGGTGGCTGGAGTACCACAGGTGGCAGGAGCTTGGGCTTTGGCGGGCCCTGGCTGTGACTTGGGCGCTGGCTGGGCTGCTGGCTGGGCCTTTGACCGCCGGAGTCTTGAGCGCTGTGGAATTTTTCGCTGGGCTGGTCCCTGGGGGTATCTACCACGAGGTCGATGCCCAACCCTGAGGCGCCCTGAGCCACAGAGGCAATCAACTTGGGCACTTGGGTGCTCTCTAGGGCCGCTGGGCCCAGGCGGTCGCTGGGGCTCTCGGTGGGGAAAATGGCCCGAAGCCGCTCGTACCACTGGGCAACGGCAGACGCGTCGTCCAGGGCGAGGACAAGCCTCTGGGCCTCCAAGCGGCGGGCTGAGAAGTTGATAGGGCACAATTCGATGCGGTCAGGAGTCCTGAGCGCCACAGACAACTCGTTGACCCGGAACGGCGGGTACAAGAGCGCGCGGGGCTCGGAGGGGCCCGGGACGCCCAAGAGTGCCAACGCGTCGAAGGCGCGCGAACTAGGGGCCAATTTCAACACCAACAACTCGACGGGCCTCGCGGGGCTTTCGGGGTTCTCGTGGAGCTGAAAGGGAGCCGGGTGGGACCGGTGCACGATCTGGTCGGGGGTGAAGTGCGCCGAGACATGGGCACGCGTGGTGTCCCCTAGAAGGCGCACGTCGTCAAAGCTGAAGGCGTTGAGATTCTGGGAGTGCTGCTGGGCGCGGTAGCGTGCGAGGATGTCTTCGAGACGCCGGCTCAACTCCTGGAGTCTTCTGACCACGAACGGGTTGCGTACTATGAGCTGAACAGTGTGGGAGATGAATTCGACGTAGTGCGCGAGGTGGAGAATGGGGCGTGCGAGGGTGGGGCTGCCGGACCATTGGGCGACGTATTTCTCGAAAATGACGACGCCGTCCTGGTCGAGCCAGAGGATGAAGTCGTTGACGAATTCCTTGAAAAGCTCGCGGTGGAGCAGCGGCGACGGGTCCGACTCCATGTCCGCGATGGCGCCGTGGAGGCGCTGGGTCAATTTCGAGTTTTTGGTGCAGAGACCACGCACGAGCGACGTGGGGGAGCCGGGCCCGCGGGGCTTGACCGAGCTCAAGATCTCGATGAGATTCTCGTTCTCGGCGGTTTCGGCAAAGAGGAGACTTCTGAGGAGCGAGAGGGGGGAGGGCGTCTCGGTGGTGGGATGTGCTGTGGGGGAGGGTGCGTAGGCCTCCGATATTTCACCAGCGCGAGAAACTGCCTGGAAACCTGGGGGCATTAGAGCAGTGGCCATGGTGAGAGTGGCTGTGGTGGCTGAGAGCGACGGGGCGACCGAGTAACTGAGCGACTGAGCAAATCCAAAAACTGACCCTGAAAAACGCTGCGGTGCTACAGCTGAGCTGAGCTGGGGGTATTTATTACCCAGTTACTAGCCCAGGCCATCTTAGCTGAAAATAAGGTGCAATTTAACCCTTTTGGGAGAAACAAGACGCGGTGATGCGATTCGCGTGGTGCTATTTTCGCGTGGTGACAGGCGTTGATGGCGCCGCGTTGCACTGTTCGGGAAGCTAACGAGCCCAAAAGGGTCTCGTATCACCCGCGAGCGGTGACCCAATCTAGAACTCTAATTACTCCTTCTCCGGTCTTTCCACTGGCGCTGAACACCCGCCATCGGTCCCCAGGAAGTGAGCCCAACAGTTGCTCTATATGCAGGACGAGCTGAGGGCGGGCTTGCGGTGGTAGGAGGTCGACCTTATTGGCCACCACCGCTAGGAAGATGCCGGTCAAGCGGTCCAGCTGGACCACTTTTGCCTGTAGCTCGGCAAAGGACTCGTCTAGGCGCTCCGGGCTGAGTGCGTCCACCACCCAGATCACTACGTCGGTGGTGTCGAAGTAGTTGCCCCAGAAGCTGCGTAGCGAGGTCTGTCCGCCCACGTCCCATATCCTGAGGTTGTAGCCGTTGTGGAGCACGGTTTTGATTTCAA
The DNA here is from genome assembly GCA_030558275.1 of Chernovozyma palmyrensis. NCBI lineage: Eukaryota > Fungi > Ascomycota > Pichiomycetes > Serinales > Debaryomycetaceae > Chernovozyma > Chernovozyma palmyrensis. The sequence goes on from JAJMSF010000006.1 coordinate 391,298, forward strand.
AACCCATGGTGGGCGACACTTTCAGGGTGGGAAGTCCTAGCATTGACGCCACAATGGTGCTTTTTCCCGCGTTGTCGAGCCCGAGCATGAGCACTCGGATCTCGTGGTCCTTGAGCTTTTGTTTGCGGATGATAGAGAGGAGACCCATGGTGAGGGTGTGGTTGGGGTATGGTGAGGGGATGGATGCGAAGAGGAGGGCGCGTGAGTTAGGAGGGGGGAGTGGGAAGATGGTAACTGGGTGAAGTTAGGGGCCACTTCGGGGGTCTGGTGGAGAGTTCGGGGTGTTACGGTGTTATGGCTGCCCGTATGAGGCTCTGAGAGGAAGCCTCTAGGAGTGCGAGGCTAGCGCTTGGGGTGGCCCACCGACATCTCGCGCGAAACGGCGGCAGACTATCGCGACATTTGCGCCCCATCGATTTGCTGCATCCTCACCCACTCCCCCAACTTGCTCCGTCTTCCTCCCCTTGCTCTTTCTGCCTATGACGCCAGATGGGCACGCAGCGGTCGATCTTCGAGTTCGCAGCGCGTCGCCGCGTGTGCGAGATCATCGACCTCACGGAAGATCCAGAGACCTCAGACTTGGAGTTTGCCACCACAGGCCCTGGGGATAGGGTCCCCAAAGAAGAGCCAAAAACCCCAGAAAAGCGCCCCGAACTCCAAAATGTCCCCAGTCCGAGGCCAGAAAACCCCAGGCCGAAAAAGAAGGAGGAGGCCCCCTCTCCCGGGCTCAATTTGCCACCGGACGCCTCGGCAGGCCCCGTTGCCTCCGTGGAGTGTCCCATCTGCGCCCTAGTGCTCAGCGACATAGCGCTCGAGCAAAGGCTCCAGCACGTGGAGCAGTGTCTACAGCGTCTAGAGCTCAGCGAGTCGGTGGTGCCCACAAAAAAGGCCCCGTCGCGGCCCGAGCCCCGGCCTGAGAAGGCAAAGTACCGCAACACGGAGCCGGCCCCCGAGAAAGGGCCCATTCGCGTTCCTCTGGGAATCAAACGCAGCGGCGCTCGGTCCGAGATCCCCGACGTCAAGGTGCTCCAGTTTCTGAGCGGCCTGGGCCTCTACAAGGTCGCGGTCGATGCCTTCAGCTTCAAGGTCCACCCCGAGGTGTCTCAGTACTTTTTGACGCATTTCCACGGCGACCACTACGGCGGAATCTCCAAAAACTGGTGCTACCAACGGGTGTTTGAGGAGGAGATTGACGAGTCCAAGTACCGGCCCGTGGTGTACTGCACTCCGGTGACCGCCCGGTTGCTCACGCTTCGTTTCAGCATCGACCCGCGGTTTCTTGCCCCCATGGAGCTCGACCGCACCTACAGGCTCCGACGGTACGGCGTGGACGTCGACGAGTGCACCGAGGTCCCAGCGACGGATGCCGATGTCTCTGCCGATGAGCCCGGGCTCTATGTCACGCCCATCAGCGCCAACCATTGCCCGGGGGCGGCCATTTTCCTTTTCTGCTCGCTCCTGAACGGCGCTCGGGTCTACACCTTGCACTGTGGCGACTTCCGCGTGAGCCACGAGATGCTCGTGCACCCCAAGCTTCGGCCCTTTCTCACCGGCACCGGCTCCAGGTCCCTTGCCAAAGTCTATTTGGACACCACGTACCTTGACCCCAACTACAACTTCCCCAAGCAGCGCGTGGTGTGTGACGAGGTGTCGCAGATGTTCTCCGAGCTCTTGGACGGGGCCGGGGTACTCACGCGCTGGTTTGGCTCGCTCACCCAGTCGCGGCTCACGGACTTTTGGGCGCAACTGGCGGCCCCAAAAAAGAAGTTTCTCATCCTTGTGGGCACCTACCTCATCGGTAAAGAGAATTTGGCGGTGGCGGTTCTGCAGCGGCTCCGGTGTCCCATCTACGTGTCGAACATCCATAGCCGCGGCGATAAGACGCAGATCTTGCGGGCGTACGGCGACGCGGAGCTTGAGCTGCTTCTTGTGGACGACGCCACGGGCGCCAGCTGGCCTGAGGCCTCCTGTGTTGTTCATTTGGTGCCCATGAGTATTGTGGGGTCTCTTGCAGAGCTCGCCAAATATTTCAACCACAACTCGTACTACGAGCACTTCGAGCGGTGCGTGGGTCTCCGGCCGACCGGCTGGACTTTTGCGGGCCGCGGTGCCGAGCTGCTGAAACTGCTGATAGCTGCGGGACAGCTAGCGGCTCTTGGCACCTTGATGAAGACCCAGCCCGCGTTCTCGTATCGCGACGACATTCTCCCTCAGGCGCCCATGCCCAAAAACGCACGCTCCAAGAGCCTGGGGTTGCTGCTCCGCATCTACACCGTCCCCTACAGCGAGCACTCGTCGTTCCGCGAGTTGTCGTTTTTCTCGGTGTTTCTTTCCATTGGCGAGATCATCCCGACGGTCAACATTGAGCGGGAGGAGAGCCGAGACCGCATGGCAGAGATCATCAGATTGTGGGAACGTGCGCGTGCGCTCGGGGAAGCTTTTGGCGTGCAACTTGGTGACTTTTAGTCTTTCACTGAGGCTATGTGAAGCTTCTGTTTCTTTCGAAAGGGCGGTGCCCCCTGACACTGTGAGCTTCCAGTGGCCGAGTTGTTTTTCAAGATTTTGGAGTCATAAAATCGGTTTGGCACCCCTGCGGGGGGTCTCCACGAAGCGGCAAGCGGAGCGACGGATGGTCGCCGGCGGGGGCCAGAGATCTCACAGCAAGTCCACAACCCTCCATAGGCAGTTTTTCTCGGATCTGCAGCATTGCAGGCTCAGGGCTGGACTCCTAGCTCAGCTCTTTGGACTCTTGGCGGTACTAGGCTGGGGGCTGGACATTCTCTAAATGGCCCTGTTTTGTCGAACCCATAGCGCCCCAGGTACTGCTCCGAATCCTGACTTCAGTGGCTCTTCAGTGGCTTGTCCCTGGCTTGTCCCTGGCTTGTGCCTGACTTGTCCCTGGCTTGTCCCTGACTTTTTCCCCTACAGCATATATCTCATCATTTATTCTATACAGTTCTCACTTTCCCGCCTGGAGCACGCCGTAGTAATGATCCACGTTCCGCTCGCACTCTCCCTTCTCACAGCTGTCCCATAAAGCAACAAAGTCACCCTTGTAGTAGTGCACGTGGTCGCCGCCCTTGCCGTTATTGTTCGGCACGGGCAACTCGACGTCGGTGTGCTGGGCCGCTATGGTTCTGGACGGAATGATGGTGGCCTTGCTCAAAATGAATGGATGCCACTGGAGAATGTGGGTCAAGACCGAGTCGGGCCCAAAGGGGAAACTGGCATAGTTAATGTACAAGTTGTCACACCATTGGCCGACGATGGCACGACCTATCTCGTCGTTTTTCACCATGAATGAGCTGGTTTCGAGCTTTTTGTCCGACTGGGTCAAAATGAGCTTGATGTTCTCCACCTTGGAGTTTTTGTAGGTCTTGATCGCTCCAGTGGGCGGGATAATGGACTGGTCGCGGAGCATGATCGGGTTGAGCGCGTTGGGCGAGAGCATGTAGTCGTTCAAATTTATGGACTGGTCCATGATCATGGAGTCCTGTTCAAGGTACCAGAACCATTTCGCCTCTGGGAAGGCAAACATGGCCGCTTTCATGCTGAAGATACGCACCCATTTGGCCTTCTCCTTATTGCTCAAGAAGTTGACGGAATTGATGATGGGGGCAAATTCTTGGTACCATCTCACGTAAATACCGTAGCTCTGCTTGTGGGCATAGTCCACACGGTTCTGGACGATCTTGGTGATGGCCATGGGCGTGTACTTGTCGTAGTCTATGGCCGTCACTATCACGATCTCCGGGTAGTTTTTGAGCGATTTGGGCCGGAAAACAACCTTATCCTGGTTCTTGAAGCTGTTTTTGGCTCTCGAGAGCTCGGACGACTGGTTTTCCTGCTCCTCGTTGGCGGCCTGGATGGCAGGGTCCGGGTTATCGAACACGTTAAGCGACCGCACGAGGTTCATTTCGATCTCGGGGAAATTTGCGTCCCGAACCTTCGACTGGTCCACAAGCTTCGCCAATCCCAACTCCTTCAACAAGGGCACGTCCTCAATACGGGGGTACAAGTACTGGGACGTGGAGATGATCTGCTGTTTGGAGGTGGCCGGATGAGGGGGCGGGTAGCGGTGCTTTGTGACGGGGCCGGCCACTGCGCTCTTGACAAGCGCCAAGGTGGGCAGGAGGAAAAAGTAGAGCACTACCAACACCACGAGGGCTGCCACGAGAGACGTGGTACCGTTTCGGGGGGCGATATGGGTGAAAGTGGACGGCACAGGGAGCGCAAAGGCGCTTCGCGTCCGGCTGTGTCTGGGCTTCATTTTGTTGGTGCCAAACATCAGGCGGGGGCAGTAGGTGCTCCGTGGTGCTCGTGCCAGAGTTCTGGGTGCTCTGTGGCGGTCTCTGGTGTACAGTGGGACAGGGTGTGGATGGCGGGAGCGGTGTTTTCATCGACCCTGTCGCTGGAAGGAACGGCGTCCGGGCGCGCGAGCGTGCGCTACTGATGAGCCCTCTGGCCACTCCCTCTGGCCACTTATTCTGGCCACTTACTCCAGCCTCTCCTTCTTGGCACTACTCTACACTACTCTACACTTCTATTCTGGGTCATTCTTTATACAAATGCTCTGGTATGGCTTCAGCCCACCCGCCTGCTCGCACACATCCAATTCTAGCTGGAGACGGTGCTCATACTGTGCCAGTGGGCTCCTTGTTTATCCTCTCCTCAATCATCTGTAGCGCCACCTGCCTTCTTCTCTCAGCCACTGAGTTCGCCACACTCTTCAGACTGTGGTTCGCATGCTCCTGTCTCTTCACCGCTCGCAAATTGCTCTGTTCTATGGTCTCATCGTTGAAGGGGCTTATGAACCCCAACAAGCTGGCAAACTCATATACCACGTTGAAGACGGGCCCAAGATAGGGCTGCAAAAGCGCCGGAAAAAACTCCACTAAGCTGAAGGTGTCGGAGGCATCTCCCACGGTCACGGAGAGGTTGTCGTTGTTGCCGTTGGCGGTGGTGATCGGGAGCAATGGGTCCGACAAGATGTACTGGTAGAAGCGCAAGTAGCAGTAGGAGATGAAAAAGCTCCCGAACGAAGGCACCGCCGGATACAAGGATCTAGAGACCACGAGGGACCACACAGACACCAAAATCAAAAAAATGAAGGGCAAGTGCTTGATTCGGAAGTTGATCAAGCCCTGGAACAACATCACATTGTGCTCGGGAATCAACTGCTTAAGCACCACCAAAAACCCAAAGTAATACGATATTCCGCCTCCCAACGGCTTATCCATGCTCTGGGAGTCTCCACGGATGATGTTGACCACAATGGTCACCAAAACGGTCCACAAGTTGGTGAGGGCACCGATGAGGAAAATGAACTTGATCACCTCCTTGTAGCCCCAGAATCTCTCCACGTATTTGGTGCCAAAGTAGAGCACTGTGAAGGAGAAAACAAAGGCAAACACCGAAATTTCAGCAAAAATCGCCGGCACGAAAACCCAGGGGTAGTAGATGGTGGTGCGAGGCACGAGCTGGAGGTAGGGGAGCAAGAGATCGTGGAATTTCAATTGCGAGGGCTCGGCGCCGTTGTTGATGGCCTCGCGGTACACCTTGAGCTTCACCAAGAAGATCAATCCGCTGATGATGGAGAGACACGTAAGTAGGATCTTCGTGGAGCTGGGGAGTGAGCTGATGGACTTGCTCCAGGCGGCCATCTCGGCGTAGGACTGGTGGGGGGCCATGGATGACGGGTGGCGCTTTGGATGGTGGGTCTGGCACTCTGGGGAAGTTTCCGGCACTTTGAGCCGTGGTGGTGTCAGTGGTCAACGACGGTGGTGTCACTGAGTGTTATCGAATGGTCACTTTGTGCAGATCGTCGCGTGGGCGGGCCATGGGCAGGAAAGGGCGCGACTAAGCGCCAGAAGACGCCGGAAAGGAGCGGCGACAAGAGACGATAGGACCAACAAGAGGACCGCCAAGGGGCACTTAGGCCCTGAAATACACTGAATACTCTGAAAACACTACACTGAACCATAGTCAATAACATAAAAGCAATATAAAACAGTAAACACCTGCACCCAGCTAGGCCTTGCTGGAGTAGGCGTGGGTCTTGGAAGGAGTGAACGATGCATAGACCCAGGTGTAACTCTTTGGTCTGTTGGTTCCGGTGTCGTTGTTGTCCTGGTGTCTTGGCTGGATGAGGCCGGCGGCGATGCCACCCAAGTCGAACGTGAGACTCACGTGGGTCGAGGCAACAGCAGGGGCAGCGATAAGCACAACCACAATGATCAAGATAAGGAAGTAAAGCACCGAGTACTTTCTCACCATTCTCTTTCTCAATCTCGCCTGTTTGAGCGAGTAGATGGGAGGTCTGATCAAGCGCGATGGCTTCAACCAGAACAACATGCTCGAGTGCCATCTGTCAATCAAAGGAATGCACAAAATGGGGAACTGGCAGAAGAGGATGAGATGCGCCAAGATGAAGTCACCCGCAAAGTCAGACATTTCAATGGTCTTGGCGCAGAACTCACGAGCCGGCTGGGTGAAGGCCATGTAGCCCAAACCACTGCCGTACCACTTTCCGGTCCAGAACGCAGTGTTGGCCTTGTCGTTCTTGAATTCTCTGGTCAAGAACGCCAAGGTAAGGAACTTGAACAACGATCTCTGGATGTAGATCATGGTGATGAGTCCCAACAACATCTTGGCGAAATTGAAGCCTTCCAACACCCACATCACGATAAAGAACACCAAGTGAACAACCACGGCAATTCCGTGGGCAACTCCGGCAATAACGGCACCGGTCTTCTTGCAGCACATGCCCAACAAGGGGCCCGCACAGCACGACATACCAACACACACAGCTAACGCACCCATGTCAATCACAACGGGGGCCAAGGCGCAAATGATCAATCTCAACACCGAGTTGACCTTCTTGGGGTCATCGGTAACACCGGTCTGGGCATTGATGAAAGTGTATGCAACAAACAATCCAGCGGTGTAGATGATACAAGGCAACAAGTCGGCAAAGATCAAGTTCGATCTGTGCGCTCTGGCTGAGTCACCAGCGGCCTTTTCGGAGATGTCTCCAGTCAACTTTCTCTTGAAACCAGTCACACGAGATCTGCTCAATCTCACGTAGCCAGCCCACGAGTTTCTGTGCCATTTGGTATTTCCTCTGGAAAGCCAGCGGATGAAGTCTCTGTAATCAATAAAGTGGTCCTCCCAAGCGAACTGGTGAGGGTTGAAGATGAAGGGCGAGAAAATCAACGCGGACAAAGAAGCCCAGAACCAGAGCAATGGTGCCTGCCAGTGTGCCACCGACGCGAAAAGAATGATGATCATACATCTGGCACCCATGTAAATGGAACTGTCGGCAAAACGCGAGTATAAAATGGAGAAAGGAATACGTGAAGTGGCGAAACCTCTTCCGGTGGCGATATATCTGGCACCACCCACAGTCAAATCGGTGAACAACGAAGATGAGTAGATCTGGGCGGTGAACACTTCGAACATGGGAGACAACGAGATGATATGACGAACAAAACGCTGGCACGCTTTCCACACACCTCTCTCGATCAATTCCTGAACGAAAAGAGGAATGAAAGAAATGAAGAACACAATGAAAATAGACAACGTGTAACGACGGATCCAGTCAATGGCAGGGGCAAAATTGTAGCACCCGTATGGGTACAACTTATCGGTCACAGGAACGTTTCTGTTGTAGGAACAGACGATGGACTCGTGGGCCAACGAATTCAAGTTAGCCAACACCAACATGAAGCACTGAAGCGACAACTGAATGAACATGTTGTTGATGTGGAAACCAGGATGAGCGTAGTAGAAAGAAAGGAAACGGTCCAAGGGCAATTGAGTCGACAAGTAGTAGTACTCTCTGGAGAGCATTTGCTCACCCATACCAGCACCAATCTTGGTGGTAAAGTTCAAAATGGAGCCGAAACCCATATCTCTACCCTTACCACACTGGAAGTACTCACAGTGCTTGATTCTGCCTCCTCTCATGACCGCATTCATACCAGCGTAGATATCTTCGTTCAAATGAAGACCCTTCTGGGCCTTCGAGACACCACCACGGGTGGTCATGAAGATGGCATTCAAGAAATCAGGATGTCCATAATGCAATTTACCTCCTATCTGGGCCAAAGTTCTGGCAAACAAGGTTCCAAAGGTCTGTTCCTTACCGGCGGCAACATCTCCCAAAACACCCGAGTTCTCGGAGAAAATGTACTCTCTGGCACCCAAAATGGCAACTGGGAAGGACGCGGTGGGGTCGTCCTTCTTGGACTTCAATTCAGGAGCGTAGGGGTTGATGTGCTCAACGTTTAATTCTTCGAATTCGGCCAAAACACTGCGGATCTTCAAACATTCTTCCAAGTAGTTATCCTGGTTCGCATCGATCAACTGAAGGTATTCACCACGGGTAAAGATCAAGGCTTGATTCTGGTTATCAGACTTACCGTCACCCAAGATCGGGTTACCGGACAACTGCACTCTGAACTTGGGGCGACGTCTACCGTTCTCTAACACCTCGCAGTGACCATCAATCAAAGCGGAGTAGATACGGGGCTCTTCGCCCTCATTCAAAGGAGGCTCCTCGTCCAAGTAAGCAATCTGAAGGTCGGGGTAGGCACGCAACAAGAACTCGGCGTTTTCCATCTCTTCGTCCTTGAATTTCGACAATCTCTGCATGGAAACCACAAAGCGGAACTTTCTTCTGGCCATTCTCTCGAGAGCCAATTCCAAGCCCTCGGGGTCTCCGCCGAAGTATTGAACCAACTCGGGGTTTTCAACACGGTATAACAACTTGATCGCTCTGGCGTAGTTCATGAAACCAGAAACGGTACGGTACAACGTCTGGGAACGCAACGAGGCCCAGATCCGTGTTCTCAAGGTGTACTCAGGGGCAGCGGACTTGAAACCAATGCAGTAGAAAGGCAAGTCGTCGATTTTTCCCTTGAGGCCGTCCTCGCTAGCAGAGCCAAACTTCTCAGGGTCCTCGCCGTTCTCGTAAGCAGCGGTTTCCTCAGCCAAAATCTTGGTATCCTTCACGAAACACTCCCACTCAACAGGGTGCAACTGCTTCAAGTACTCCAAAAGAGTGACACGCGAAAACTGGTCCTCCTCGCGGATAATCTCACGCAACGAGAACAAGATCTTTTCGGTGTAGTGCGGGGTGAAGACGGTAAAGGTAGGCATGTTGTCCACGGGCAACGGCTCCAAGATGGGGGTGGCCAAAGACTGGGCAAAGAAAGAGATTCTGCGCTCGGCCTCGGAGTCACGGGGGAAGAACTCGGTGTCGAAGTTGTTGTCGTCCTGGGACACGAAGAAAGTGGGGGGTCTCAAGGTGCGCTTGCCCTCAATTTCAGACGGAACCTGGTGGTACAACAACTTCTGCACGTGGTCGATGGCCAACAAGTGCTCACGGTACATGGAGATGACAATGGCGTTCCAGATCTGGGAAATCAACACCTTGGGCTTGTACTTGATCTCCATCTCGGTGGTGGCCAAGATCTTGGAGTAGATTCTCTTGGGCAAGCGGGTGAAAATGTTTCTCCAGGGGGTCAAAATGGAGATACCCAAGTAGAAAGAGCGGCCCACTGAGAACACACAGTTGCACACAATGTACCACATGTAGGTATCCAAACAGAACAAGAGCAAGTCGGTAGCGAGAATCAAACCGAGCACGATCTTGGCCTGCTGTCTGCAGAGCACGTCGCCAAACCAAACCTCACCGGTACAACGCATGGTGGTGGTGGACAAGTTACGGATCGGGTCCTTGATCGAGTTAATCAAGAAGAAGTACGATTCAAGGAACTTGGCGAGCATCACGAGGAACCACAAGAAGTACGACATCCACATGTCCAAGCCACGCAACTTGGAGAAGGACGCGGTGAAGGTCTGCGACGAGAGGTACTTTCTGGAGCGCTTGTTCATGTAGGAGGTGAACAAGCCGCCCAAGGGCATGACGGCGAAGAAGGCCATGGTGACGACGGCAATGCAGAAACCCACGACACTGACAACGGTGGCGGCCTTACTGACGTAGGTGAGTCCGGCCCAGTAGTAAGTGAACACCACGGGGACCAAGTTGGCGATGAGGATGATCACCAAGAACATCAACCGGCGGCTCAAGTGCTGGGCGCCGGCCCACTCACGGGGAACAAAGAGCCACTCGCAAAGGGTGGCAAAGATCTGGATCAAAGAGGCCGCAACACCACCGATGGCGGCGGCAGCCCAGCGCGACGAGGTGGTGGGCTGGTTGTTGAGTGTCTGGAAGTAGTGCTTGGTGTACAACGTGGGAGCGTTGAAGGAAACGTAGAACCAGTACAAGGTGAAGTGGAACACCCAGATACGGTTGAAGTTGGTCACCAAGTGGAGCCAGGTACGCGTCTCCTTGTAGGTCTTGAAGAAGACGTTCTTCCACTCGACCTCGCCGAGTCTCAAGAACCGCTCCTCCTGGGGAATGTCCACAAGGCGCGAGCCGTCCTCAAAGATGATGCGGCAGATTCCCTCGGGGTACCAGAACAACTGGTTGACGTCATCGTAACCGATCACCTTGTTGTGGTCCTTCTCGCGCTTGACGAAGCGCCCGTCGTAGATCTCGTACACCTGCGACCGGATGAAGCGGTACAAGGGCGTGATCACACGGTTGAGGAAGTCACCTTCGGGGACAGCCTCCTGTCTCTGCTGGCACTGGGGCGACAAGAGGTAGTCGAACGCGGTCTTGTAGATGTAGGCCAAACATTCGGGCGCAAAACGGACCTGGTTGGCCTCGCCCCATATCAAAAGATACAAGGCGATGTCGCGGACGCGCTCCTCGGGCAGGAGCACGTTCATTCTGGCCTTCCAGCGGATCTCGCCGGCGTCCAACGAGTAGTCGCCGTCCAATTCCGAGGTCAACGCGTCCAAGTCGCCGGCGTTTTCCTCCACCGCCTTGCGCGCCTTCTTCGACTTTTTCAGCGCTTTCCGTGCCTTCTTGCCCACCTTCCCCAAGCTCATGTTGACGAAGCCAATGGAGTCGTCAAGGTCCTGCTGCGAGGCAAAGTACCACTTGCGGTAGTTGGCGTTCTCTCCGCCGATGTAGTCCGCGTGCAAGCTCAAAAGAGCCTGGGCGGGCGACATTCTGCTGGAACGAGAGTCCAAAAGGGTCATGAAGTAGTCGAAAATGTTCCGCATCGAGTCGCGCTGGAACCCGAATTTGTTGGTCAAATCGATGAAAATGTCCTCGATGTGCTCCAACTTAATCGGCGCCTGGGGGTCGGCAGACCACGCGGGATAAGGGAGGTTCGACGACATCTGGAACTGGGTCGGGTCGTAGTTCACGTTGCCGCCGTAAATGGGCGTGGAAGTGCCCGAGCTGGACCGCGGGCCTGCTCCGTACAGCATCTGCGAGGGGGTGTACTCGGTGCCGTACTGGTCGTAGCCGGGTGTGCCCGGGTTCTGGCCATTGACGCCGTAGCTAAAGTCGCTGAACGCCTCAGGGTCCGCGTTGTAGTTGGGCTGTCCCTGCGGCATCTGCTGGTACTGCTGGCCGGCGCCGTACTGGCCGTCCTGGTACCCGTCCATGTCGTAAGGCTGCTGCTGGTACTGCACGTTGGGGTCGTAGTAGTCCTGCGCCGGCGCTGCGCCCTGTTCGTAGGGCTGCTGCTGGTAGTAGCCCTCGCCACCTGGGGCCCCACCAGCGGGCTGGTTGGGGTCATAGTAATGATTACTATTGTCGTATGACATCTGGGGTTAGTAAGGGAAATGGAGAGAGTTGGGGGGAGTTGGCGGGAGTTGGCGAGCGTTGGCGAGATTTGGCGAGATTTGGTGGGAGAGATCAGGCGCGGCGGCCGGGAGCTGAAGAGCGCCGGCTTGGCAGATGGTTGGACCGGCCAAACGGCGAGTACCCCTCGCGCTGGGCCGCCAAATCGCGCGCCTGGCTGCCAGCTGCTGGCCACCGCCCTTCCCTTGATCCAGTGATGCCCCAAGGAGGGGCTTCGGAACTTCGGTAGTCCGGCCCTTTCGGGGTCGACACTTCTGGGGTGGCTATCCCCAGCGATCTCGTGCTCGCAACTCTCTCAGGGCGGTCTCAGAACACCAAAGGAAGGGGCACCTGAAGATCCCTGGGCCTTCCTTGTCCTCACACTCCGGAGGTCGCTGCAGAGGAGCCAGTGCTCCCAGAGACCCAGAACTAAAATCGCAGTCCACGGACCGCCGGATCACCGCCCAGAGATTTCCAGGACCACATTTGACCAACCGGTGGCCATGTCAGCAGGCCCCATCAGTCGGATCACTCCGATTCCGATCCACAGGATCTCAGCCTGACTGCCATATTTGGACCCCAAACTCCACCGCTTGATGCCTCCACTATGGCTCAGTGGTACATACCTCTTTCAACCCAAAAGGTGGTCAGATTCTATCAACGAGGGTAGCTTTACACAGAAGAAAAGAAGACGGAGGTAGCACTGCGATTGTTTTTTTCTCCCGTGGACAGAGCCCCTTGATTTCAGTAGACGCGAATCGCAACGGGAAAAATTTTTTGTGGAAGGCGATTCGGGAGGTTCAGGTAGCAGGGGTGAGGCGCAGGGTATTTTTTGGAGCGTGTGTTTCAGGCTCGATCCCAACAGAGGCCCACTTCTCCTGGCCACATCCGAGATCTGGCCTGGTCATGGCGTCCTTGAAACGCAGTGCTTCACGTAATCTCGATCCTCTCTCATTTACGATCTACTCCACTCTACTTGCGACTTCTTTGCTTCTTTTCTCTGCTTCTTTCTCCCTCCTCTTAGCATTCGTCTTGCTCAGATATGCCCGAGGTCAAAGCCTAATTCGTTCCTTAAGGGCCCACAATAGTAAGCCTGGACGGAAATAGCATCGCCAACGCAGATGCAATGCACAGACCCAGTAAACATTATTGGCAATCCGCCTCCTGTTTAGAAGCCCTGCCCCTGAGATAGGACAATCCAGATAGGACAGTCCAGATAGAAAAGGTTTATTACAGGCTGAGCCTTGGGCGTCATCAGGTGCTGTTCTATTATTGGGCCAGCGCTAGGCAACAATAGTGGCTCTAGACGTGCGCACCTCTACTTGGCCTCCTTAGCCTAGCGCTGACCCTGATACCAAAGAATGGTAAATAGAACACGTAAATTTTCCTGAACTCGCGTTTGTTTTGTACCGCAGCGTTCCTGCAGACAAATCATTGCTCCTGGTTACAGGCTCTCAAGCACCGAACAACCGGCCGGAGCAGAGCCCGGGCGCTTGGTTGGCGGCGATGTGCCGGAATATTCATCGCCCTACACTCTGCTGCTGTTAATATCCGAGAGCTTTGCGGTCTGTGTTCGCATTGTTAACACATCGTGCACTTGCACGCTTATAACGGCCCGATCTATTATTTCATTCCATGTGCTTCGGCCCTCGAGCTCGGGGTTTCCGGAAAGATAGTGCAAGTTGTGCGCTTACTTATCAGAGCGTTTCTTTTTGATTATTTCATCACAAACCATTCGCTTTCAGCACTTGTTGGCCGAAAGTAAATCAAATCCTGGTATTGAAGGCGTCCTGAAATGTTGGAAGCGCGCCTGAGCACGAAGTGCGTTATTTAAAGCAATTACCTTTCCTATTTCAGATTTTGATAGAGTCGTGCATCGGCTTTTTCATCAAAAGCAATTCCCGATAAAGGCGGTCATCCGTACACCCGGAGGGCGATGGGGACGTATCCAGTTCGGGACCAAAGACGTCCCGTTCCGGTGCCAAAGCGGATGGGTGAGGTGGACGGCCTGGCCTCTATGGCCCTGTTGCCGGGGTCGCTACCAGCTAGCGTAGGGGCCGGGGTCGCGGGCGATTGCGCCTGTTAGAGATCAGAGCGGCGGCCGCTGGGCGAGTACAGCAGATTCTGAGATGCCCAAATCGTGGGCCGCCCCGAATTGCCTCCTTTATTCCATTTGCCTCAGTTCTTCTATGCTCCGCTCTACAGCTATACTGCCCTACATTCTCTAATGAGAATTCTATTCGTCATAGACCCACACTGCGCTATCAGTCAGACCAGCCCAAATTCTCTAATTCCTTTCTGATGTCGTCCTCCTTCTTGATCTTGGACAACTGGGTGTCTTCCAAGGGCTCTCCCAGGGCCTGTTTCATTTTCAACTGCTCAATAGCACGCAATTTCTTCAAGAGCGAGCGCACTTTCTTGTCTTCGATGGAGCTCACGCCTCCAATGACAAAACCGCCCGGTGCGGTAGTTGGTGTAGAGGCACCCGGGGTAGACTCTGGAGCTGAGGCAGGAACAGAAGCCGGCGCGGACTCGGAAGCTGAGGAGGGAGCTGGAGAAGCGGCTGCCGCCTCGCCATCATCCGCCGAGGGCTCAGGAGTGTTCTCTGCCTCTCTCTTCTTGGCCGCCTCGCGCTTCTTTCTGTTCTTGGCAGCTGCCTTACTCTCCACCTTCTCTTCCACAGGGGCGGCGCCCGGTACCGCGGGTTTACTTCGAGGGACTTTGCTCTGAGACTCCAACTCCTTCTCGTACAAAGTGGTGCGAGTAGCCGCTAGGCCGTTCCGTCTGGCGTGCGGAGGACGGTACGCGCCCGTGGGCTTCGTGGCAGCGGTGCTCTCGCTCAACTTCTTCTTCTCCATGAATTCTTTGGTGGAAATGTGCGGCTCTGGCGCGGCTTCCAAGACCTTTAGCGGAGGAAAAGCGCTGACCTTCTGCGGTTTCCATCCAATCGAGTACAACTCCGAGTACTCTTTCAAATAAATCAATTTTCCCGTGGCGTGCCAGACTTTCAAGCCGTTGTCAACACGCAATCTGGGAGAAGTGGTGGCGGTTAAGATGAAGCGACCACAAGGAGACCACTCGCACACCGAGGTGTTGGTGGCCTCAAAAGTGGTAATCTTGCTGAATTTGTTCTGCCTGTCGTAGACGTCCACCGTACCCTGAAGATTGCCGAATCCCGCCACAAGCACAAACTTGGCGTGCGGAGAGAATAAAATGGTGTTTCTGGCACTGGGTGGCAACAGGTAGATGGTGCTGCCCCTGGCATCGAAAAAGGAGGTTTTCGCGGGCATGTACCCGTAGATAACGCCAAATTCTCGCGCCAGAGGTGACCAGGTGATGTCGTGAATGGGGCCCTCTTTGTCCAAGTCAATCCGCGAGTCGTAGCTTCCGGCAATACCCAATAAATACAAGTTTGTCTCACCGTAGTAGGACTTGTTGGTGGTGTCATGGTCGGTGGATGCCAACGCAAGCAATGCGGTGCCGATGGAGTTCCACTTCAACTGGCATCTCTCAGCCTTGAAGAACTGCTTGGAGCAGATGGGCTGTTTGAAATTGGGGATGTTGTAGATGAGCACATTGGCCGGTTTTCCGTCCTTTTCTGGAATAAAAATGGCTATCAGAGGGTTCAAACCCGGACTGATCTGAAAGTTGCCGAAGTTTCTCTCCAACTTGAACGTGTGGGACGGGTGGTTGATGTTCAACTCGGCGCCCGGGTTTTCTTTATTTATCAACTCGAAAAAGTGGATTTCCTTCGTGTTGGCGCCCGTTTTGACTAAAAGCTTTTCGTCAATGGTGAACTGCGGCTTCCATCCGCTCTGGTGCTTGTTGGACCACTCCAACACCACCCTGTTCTCGCTGGCCAGCGCCACCTCAATCACCTTGACGTTTTTGGTCCACACCCCGCTCTCTTTGTCGAGTAGCACTGGCTTGCACCACAAGCACAAAAAGGTGCCGTTGGGGGAGAAGAATATGTCGAAAACATCGGCAAACTCAAGGCGAGCCTGGAGCGGTGCGGTCTTGGTGGTCTGCACCACCACCACCTCGTGTGGCTGAGTGTAGGCAAAGTACTGGCCGTTGGGGGAGTACTGTGCAGCCCGGCATTCCAACGTGGGCTTTTCGAACGTCTTGATGTCCTCGTAGTCCTGTATCAAGTCCACGGACTTGGGCTGGCGGCCTGGGGTTAGAAAAAGTCAAAAAAAGAGAAGGGGTGAGTGAAAAGGAATCTGTGTAAAGGGATCGTAATCAAAAAAAAAGTGGATTGCCTCTGTGTGTAGCCATCACTGCTCTGGCCAGTGCCGGGAACTGACTGGGACTCTGAAGCTTGGGCTCTGAGGCGCCACCAGGGGCCAGCACACTCTGGCGCTAGCTTGTTCGCTCAGTAACAAAGTCTGAGCCCCTAGTGCTAGTTCTTATCTCCAGCTCTAGGCCCGCCCTAGATCCCAGCTCTGGGGCCAGCGCTAGCTCCTCCTGGGAACGCGGCAACCTGCCCGATCTCCACAAAAAACCGTCGAAAAAATCTCCAAATCCCACCTCCGACACTTCATCCCTAACTTGCTCGGTACATACAAAAAAACTGCGTATTGGCAGACATTTTGGTGCTTCAATTAATGCTAAGGAAGAACTCCGCTGTATAAAAATCTTCGTGGTGTTTTGGATGGACAATCTATTTTTCCTGCACATAGAACCACGTGACGGGGGTACTAGAAGCTACTGGCTACGGTGTTTTGGCTAAATCTGCTCATGGTTGGCTTGCTGGCTCTAGTGGGCTTTTTGTGGGCTAATATGTGAGAGTTCGAGCTCAGAAATGGGGCGGGCCGACCTCAAATTCTCAGATGGCTCATATCCCGCCAATTCTTGCTACTTAGCGCGCAAACGGCGTCTATTTCCGCTATTCTCACCGCCCTCACCCCTACTTCACCTCTCCGAATTTCACGTGGCCCGTCTCGTTGGCGTGATTAGATGCCCCCATTTCCCCCACAAGCACCTTGTAGCACACCAAGCATCGGACGCGGAAAGTGGTGGTGTTGGTGGCGTAGTTCGTCGTCTGTAGGGCCCGGCAGAGCCGCTGGCAGTCATCCAAGAACGTGTCACCCTCCGGTGAGTCTATGGCAAACAAACAGTGGTCGCTCTCCTTATCTTCCGAAAGCGTCGACAAATTGACGTTCCTCACCATCACATCGTAGTGAATTCCCGAGTATACCAAAACTGTGAACGTCAGGGCGCTGTCGCTGGAAAAGGTGATGAACTTGCCCAGCTCGACGTCCAAACACCTGATCTGCACCTCTAGGTAATTGGCAAGGATCCCAAGTTCTATGGCACCCCCCCATGAGTCTTTCTTCTGGATCCACTCGACGTACAGGGCCGTGGGCCGCCCGAGAATAGCCTCGCTGTAGGTGACAGGGTCTCGCTTAATGGCCTCGGAGACCACCCGCCGAAAACTCTGCACCACCTCTTGGGCATTTTTCTTCACGCCGTACACGGTGTAGGCAAGAGCATTGAACATGCACGAGTTGTCGTCGGGAATGTTGCGGAGGATGGTGTAGGCCTGGGCCTGGGAGTTATACACGGAGGGGATATCATTGCGAGCGGCTGCCGTGGGCTCTCTAGGAGTAGCCGGAGCTTCTAGAGCTGGCTGGCTCGCTGACTCGGTTTCAAGAATCACCTGGTCTCCAGACCGGAGCCCTGCGCCCTGGAGAGTCAAGGACCCGTCTCCAACTGGCACGCTCTGTGGAGGGTACCCGAACCGGAAAGCCTTCACCACCGCATTCTCCACAAGGCCAGCCGCTCGGCACGCCGCCTCCAAATCACCCACCGTGCCCTCTACCTCGACCACCTGCGTCTGGGTGCTGCTTTTGACCCGAAACCTCATGCTGGGGTTGCTAGTGGCGTGGGAGGCGTAGATATGGGCTGGGAGTGCACAGAGCACGTTGTTATCTTGGACCCTTCTACAGATCCGCCTGTTCCATTCGGTATTTGCGCAATTCAGTTCGGTAATTTTGACCGTTTTTTTGTCTAGCTCTCGATGTATCCAATGTATTGGCATATAATGCGAACTAATGTACATAACCGGGTGTTTAATCTCTCTTCCCGGCAACTTAGCGAGACTTCGCCAGAGTTCGCCAGAGTTCGCCAGAAACGCGCGCCAGCTACCGAAAGGCCCCGCTAAATGGGGCGCCAGCAGAGGCAGTCATCTATCTCCTCAAAATTCCCCGAAATTCCCTTAAATTCTTCCACCTGAGTCCCGGCACAATCTCAAATTCCCAGTGTCAATTCCACAACCTTAAACTGCCATGTCCACCTCGGTCTCGGCTCTGCCTTGCTCGGCTCCTCCCTCCGTTTCTATGCCCATGATCTTCTCTATAGACTCGTTTTTCTGCCTTAAAAGCGCCTCAATTTCCTCAGACTTCTGCTTCTTGTCCTGCTCAATTTGCTTGTACTTTTCCACCGACTGGGTGAACTTGTCCATGTTGAGTCCCGAAGCGGCTTCCGCTTCGAGCCCGGTGTAAGGCCTCTGCTTAAGGTCTTTGACCCTTCTCTTGTGTTTTTTGCCCTTGTTATGACGGTCCAAAGCAGTCTGGTTTTCAAAGTAGTTGGCACATTCCACACAGTAGTACTGCCCCAACCCTGCCTTGGTCTCATCAAGAGGCTGTTTCTTCAACCTGCCTATGGACTCCATGGATCCCATATCATTGTAATAAATGAGGTCAAGATCCCTCGTTCTTCTCTTGGTCTTGTACCGTTTCACGCTGTATCTTCCCATGGCGATTCTGGAGCAATTTCGGGTCTTTGGGGACAGCTATGGGGGCGTGACAGGAGCTGGGCCTGTAGCGCAGGTCTTTCGCTCCGATGAGCTGAGATGAAGTTACACAAAATCAGCCGAGAGGGCCCCTGGTGGCAGGGAGCTGGGCAGCTAGTTAGCCAAATTTTGTCAAATTTAGCTGGATTTACCTTGATTCCATAGACTACGCGTTACAGATGTCAGCCAGCAAGCAGAAAACTCCTTTTGCTTCATTCTTTCATTATTCTGGTGCTGGGCGACTCTACCAAGTCTTGGTCACGTGAAAATCGAGAACTATTGCTCCACCCTGATCATCTTTAGCACGTGACTTTTCAATGCCAGTCACACAGTCACGTTCTCTTATTTCCTGTATGTAGCGTCCATACTCAGTGCGAGTTGCCCCTGGCCCCTCTCTGTGCTCGAAAAACTCCAAAGAATTTTTTCGCAGAGCTTTTATCTTCCAACTAACAACATTAGTGACAAGGTATGTAATTTAGAGCAGATTATATGAGAATGTGGGCATATGGACATGGTGGTGAAGACAACGCTTTTCAATCGGCCAATTCTGGGACCGAACGATCCACTATTGGGCAACTTGCAAGGCCTGGGATGACTCGGTGCCATTAGTAAGCGGTGGCGAACGCATCAAGATTCGAGCTGTCAAGCCCAATTAGCCATGGAATGTGGTGGATACTTAACAATTCGCCTCCGTTCACTACTGCTTTCCGTTTATAAGATCCCTTTCCATATTTCTTTTTTGTCCTCCTTACTAACAGTTCAGTAAAAATGGCTAGAAGACCTGCTCGTTGTTACAGATACTGTAAGAACAAACCTTTCCCCAAGTCTAGATACAACAGAGGTGTCCCAGACTCCAAGATCAGAATTTATGACTTGGGTCGTAAGAAGGCCACTGTCGACGAATTCCCATTATGTATCCACTTGGTGTCCAACGAGTTGGAACAGTTGTCCTCTGAAGCTTTGGAAGCCGCCCGTATTTGTGCCAACAAGTACATCACCAAGGTTTCTGGTAGAGATGCTTTCCACTTGAGAGTCAGAGTCCACCCTTTCCACGTGTTGAGAATCAACAAGATGTTGTCGTGTGCCGGTGCTGATAGATTGCAGCAAGGTATGAGAGGTGCTTGGGGTAAGCCTCACGGTTTGGCTGCTAGAGTTAACATTGGTCAGATTATCATGTCTGCCAGAACCAAGGACTCTAACAAGGAAGTTGTTATTGAAGGTTTGAGAAGAGCCAGATACAAGTTCCCAGGTCAGCAGAAGATCATTATCTCCAAGAAGTGGGGTTTCACTCCTCTTAACAGAGAAGAGTACCTCGTCAAGAAGAACAATGGTGAGGTCAAGGATGATGGTGCTTACGTGAAGTTCTTGAGTAAGAAGGGTAGATTGGAAGAGAACTTGAAGCAGTTCCCTGACTTCCAGTACCAGGCTTAGTTGAATAGAATCGATAGTCTTGTTCCAAGATGTAGCACGGTTAGGGAGGGTGAGAAAGAGTAGACCAGCGTGGTAGAAAAAGTGAGAAAAAGAGGCTGAAGAGCGGAAAAGGAGAGGAAGAGAAGAGTGAAAGAAGTGGAAGGAAGTGAAAAGAAGCTCGAGAAGTCTGGAGAGGAAGAGATAGAAGGTAGAGGTCGAAAAAGCTAAAGAGCTATGGTAGAGAAGGTAGTAATGCGTAAAAGGAGGGAAGAATATGGTAAAGGAATGTCCAGCCATGGTAAAGGTAGTAAGAGTAATGACGAGGAGCGGTGAGGGTAAAGAGTAAGAGGTCTGCCACGGCGGCAGTATGGCAAGTAGCGCCCTACAACTTAAGCCTTGGCCATGTCGGCTGCCCGTGGCCCTGTCCGAGGCCCTGTCCGTGGCACTGCCGCCCGTGGCTTATTGTCTCGGCCACGCGGCGAGGTCGTGTTGGGCTTTACGTGTCGCCAACGCCAGTGTTGACTTTTCTTCTTCTTTTCTCCCACAAACCACTGCACCACATTCACCATGGCTAACTCAGATTTTGCACACAAGGAGGACCCCAAGACCTTGGTTCTTTTCGATGTTGATGACACCTTGACGCCCGCCAGATTGGGCATCTCCGACGAGATGAAGGAGACTTTAAAGAAGTTGAGAACCAAGGTGGCTACTGGCTACGTCGGTGGCTCGGATTTCTCCAAGCAGTTCGAGCAGTTGGGCCCCACCGTTTTGGACGATTTCGACTTCTGTTTCTCTGAAAACGGCTTGACCGCCTACAGGCTCACCGAGCCCTTGGCCTCGCTGTCTTTCATCACCTGGATCGGCGAAGAGAAGTACAACAAGCTCATCAAGTTCATCTTGAGATACTTGGCGGACCTCGATCTTCCCTTCAGAAGAGGTACTTTCGTCGAGTTCAGAAACGGCATGATCAACGTGTCTCCTGTGGGCAGAAACGCCTCCACTGAGGAGAGAAACATCTACGAGAAGTACGACAAGGAACACAACATCAGAAAGGACTTTGTGGCCGCCTTGAAGAAACAGTTCCCGGACTACGGCTTGACCTACTCCATCGGTGGCCAGATCTCCTTCGATGTGTTCCCCACCGGCTGGGACAAGACCTACGCTTTACAGCACGTTGAGAATGAGGGCTTCGAGAACATTCACTTCTTCGGTGACAAGTCGCACGAGGGCGGTAACGACTACGAGATCTACCACGACCCCAGAACCATTGGCCACGCGGTCACCTGTCCCGAGGACACCATAAGGATCTTGAACGAGCTTTTCGACTTGAAATAGAGAATAGAGAATGGCTTATCCAGTGTAGTGTTTTATTTTCCACAGCCTATTTACATTACTTGGGCCGGTAGTAGATGGCAGAGCTGTGTCCGCCCGCCACGATGACCTGCTCCCACTTGGGGCTCGCTGTCAACTGGAGCCGCTGCGTGGTGGTGTCCAAGAGCCTCCTCGTCAATCTGCGCATCGTGGGGCCCCGGACGGCCCCGTCTTCCGCCTGTAGCTCCTCCGGCTCAATAAGTCGCGGAATCAGCTCCGGCCGGCTGCTCTTAACGTACTTCCCGTTGCCCAACTGCCCGAACTCGTTGTCGCCGAATCCCAACACGTCCTGGCTCTCGCCCGCGTTATCCAAAACAACAAAGCCGTGCTCTGCGCCGATCACCACGTCCCTTATGCCCACATTGACCGCGCGGTTCGACTTCTCGTCGTATTCGACAATGTTCACCAATGACTTGACCACCTGTGGCGAGGCACACACGTGCATGTAGCGGCCCAGGGCCAACTGACCCTTGACGCCGTTTCCGAACCCAAAGAGGAACCCATGGGTGGTGGTTTCGCCCTGGAATCGGATCTTGATGTACGACGATTCCTCAGCGGCAAAGACCCCGTCAACGTGCCAATTTCCTGAGTCTCGCGTGACCTCAAGAAGGTGCCTGCTCAACCGGAAGTAGTCTCGCACGCTAAAAACCTCCTTGGGGACAGGTAGGATGTCGGTGGAGTAGTTGACTTCCACGCCACACTCGCCAAACCTGTTGCTGCCCCAGGTCCATACGTTTCCGGCAGCATCGGCGGCCAAGTTGTGGAACTTTCCGGCCGCTATGTGCGTGAAGACGCGCGGTTTCACCGCCTTGGCGTCGCCAGAAGACACCACCTCGTAGTTGGCCGAAGTCAACTCAAAGGGCTCGTTCACGGGCACGCTGGCTCCCTGAGTTCTTTCGAGCCCAGCGCCCTCCAGTGGGTAGGGCGCGTAGAGCGGCACTCCGAACTGGCCCAAGTTGTGCGAGATGTGACGCGTGGTGGCATTCAGGAGCAATCTGCCCTGGGAGGTGAGAAGGAGCAAGTGGGTGGCTCCGGCGCTGAAATCGCCGATTTTCTCGCCCCTGTTTCCGCTGAAGTTCAATTTGGCAAACTGCGAGCTCCTCAGAATCCCAAGCAAGTTTCTGTAGCGATCGCCCTCAAATTCGGAGCGCACGTCGAGCCGGGGCTTGTAGTGGACATCGCCCTTGTTCGAGAGAAAATAGACAAAATCTCCGCTGATTTGGGAACGGCTGGCTGTGAAGGGAAGCCTCAGTTTCACCGGCTCTTTCTGGCCCTTGCAGAGCTCAAACAACTCGTTTTTCTCTGAGATCACCACCATGTAGTCGTCCACTATCAGCACGTCCCTGAGGAGCATCCCGTCAAAAAAGGACAATCTGACCGGCAATTTCTGCTTCTGAGACCCACCAAAAAGATACAAGCCGGGCACTTCATTCAGGGGTTGCAAGTGGCTGATGATATCAGGGGTCAACCAGTCGGTGTGCTTGGAGACCAAGTTGTCGATGTTGTTGTGGTTCTTCAGAGGCTCGCTGAGGCCCACAATTTTGGAATCGTCGATGCCAAAATAGTAGCCGTGTGTGGCCTTGTTCTTGACGAATTCGTAGTTCATGATCAACTGGTGTGCTCCCATGAGACCCACGATGGTGGCGAGCCCGTAGAACACGGCCTTCCAGCGCTCTCTGGTCTCGTGTTTCTTCTGCGCAACTCGGTCAAGCTCCTGCTGCTCATGGTGTAAGGCGTAGAGCTTTTCCTTGTACTCTGCGGACCTACGGTCTAGCCCCTGGAGCGAAGGGTGCTCCTCGAGTAGTGTGGTCTTGTTCTTGCGAGAATCCTCCTGGTCTTCCGAAAAAGAGTCCTTGGGCACATTATCGAGTCTTATACCATAGGAGTACGCCGTTTTCCGCTTGTTGAACTCGTCAATGTCGAGTTTCGAGTAGAAACGGAGCTGGGTAGGGACCTTGATCCGCTGGCCGAGAGCCCCTGACCGAGGGCCAATAGCTGCTCGAAAACACCTGGAAATCGCCCAAAGGCCCGTGGGGGATACAGGGGACATCGTGGTGTGATATGGGCCGGAAGGGAATCTGGGGCAGGCTTCGGGTGGATGCGCTGCTCTTAGTAAAAGAACGCTGGCCATTCGTCAAGAGGATGCGCGCTGTCCAGGCTACGAGAGCGCCCCTACGATCCCACTAGCGGGGCGTAGCTCTTAGCGAGAGTGCTCCCTAACGGGGACCCCGTGCCAGGATTGCGAACAACTCCAAGCTCTGACAACACCACCCCTCCTCCTCCTCCTGACTCTATCAAAGCTCACTATTCGATGTTTTTACGGTCTCTCTGCTATCTGCAGCGCCACCTAGTCCCTACTCTTACTTCACAATCTCGATATTGGTGTCGAGGGCTCGGCTCTATCACCAAATTCGACACCAAGAAGTTCGTACAATCGCTCCAGACCCAAGGAGGGTTCACCCAGCAGCAGGCCGAAACCTGCGTGAATATTGTGAATAAAGCAATTAATGATGGGATCTTTTCTATCACTCAGAACTTGGTCACCAAGGAGACACTTCTGTCCACAGCGTACCAGCAGAAGGTGGATTTTGCCAAATTGAAAGGAGAGCTCCAGACGATGGATAAGTCTGAGTTCACAAATTTGAAGAAAGAGCAGGAGAATCTACGCACAGACTTGACCAATCTACAGAATCGGTTGAAAGAAGAAATTGCCAAGAATCAGGCGGGGGTCAGACTCGATCTCAACTTGGAAAAGGGCAGGATAAGGGAGGAGAGCTCCATTCACGAGCTGAAGATAGAGGACACTTACACGCGTATCGATGAAGAGATTGCCAATATGCAGATGCAAATCAAGTCGGTGAAGACCCAGGTGATGCAGTGGTTGATTGGTGTGTCGTCCGGTACGTTTGCCCTCTTGTTGGCATTTGTAAGGTTCTTCGGTTAGGGGAGGAGGTTCTGGGAGCTCAGGAATGAGAGCTGGATGGTTAGGAATGAGAGCTGGGTGAGCAAGGAGCGCGAGGCTGGGAGAAAAGGACTCCACCCAGCCGGCACCAGTTAGTCAATTGAGTCCAATGAGCGTCTGTAGGATCATGTCCATCTGTAGATGCTGCTAAATGAGTCTCAGAGGCTCTCCTGGTCTATAGCTCCCAAGGTGGCAGCCCCTAGGGTTGCTCTCGGTCGGCTCACGTGAAGGAGTCGGTGCGCTGTCCGGTGCGCTGGAACGCCTAACACGAGATCATAACACCACATCCGCCCACTCCAGCTCCAGCCCAGCGCCCCAGCTTCATGAACTCGTTGTATAACCACGGGATCAAGCAGACGCAGCTTATCAGCAAAGATTTGGTTGCTTTTGAGGCCAATCTTTCCACGTCGCCGCTCTCGCTCCAGGGCTCTATCACCACCTCCCTTGGCGCCTTCAGGAAGACAATCAAAGAGTACGGCGATATCATTCAACAAGACACCAACGATGATAACCGCACGAAACATGATCAGAGATTGGCCAAATTCCAGCAAGATTTGCACGATTTCACCGCCAAGTTCGACTCGCTAAAGCTACAAAGAGAGAACATACAGCACGAAGAGAACAAACAGGAGTTGCTAGGACGAAGACACGGAAATACCCAGGAAAGTGCTTCTGATAACCCGTTCGAGGGTCTGCTGCAACGGCAGCTGCTGCTTTCTTACCTGGAGGGGCTATACAACGAGCGAATGTCGCTCTCCAGAGGTACACAGCAGTTGGACCAGATCTTGGAGATGGGCCAACAAACCTTCGAGGACATCGTAGAGCAAAACGACGTTTTACGCAAGCTCGGGGCCAAGTTTGAGGAGAGTTTGATCACACTTGGCGTCAGTCAGGGCACTATCAAGCGGATCGAGAAGAGGGCAAAAAAAGACAAGTGGCTTTTCTGGGGCTGTGTGATACTCATGTTTGTCATTTTCTGGTACATTTTGCGGGTATTCAGGTAATGAGTAGCCGGGTCTTCAAGTGACTGAGTATCTGGGTCTTCAGGTGACTGAGTAGCTGGGTCTTCAGGTGACTGAGTAGCCAGGGAGTCACATCACGTTGAAGTTCCAGGGCTATAAAAGGGACACACAGAGCCGTTGAATGAGCTGAGGTGTTCAAGGCGCGCTCTCATACCAAAGTTCCCTAACCCCAGTGAGCACTCTTGGCCAACATTGTTCCATACTAATTCGCATGAGGAGTCTAATCCTGACTGAAGGGTTCACAGTGTGTAGTCAGGTACTGTGGATGCGGCATGTCACATGTCCCCTACTGGACCACTGAGAGCGCCAGCTACGGCCCTTCTAGGAAGTAGTGTCGGCCCCGCTGCCAAGGCAAAGCCCTAGTGACGCCTAGGCCTTTGGTTAGTTGCGAAAGCAACTTCCACTTCAGACAGTAGGTAGTGGCTTTGGCCAAGAAAGTGGGGTCAACTCAAGGAATACAGCCTATATAGGCAATGATGTGAGCCGCGAGAATCTGTAGAATACGGGATTACCGAGCCCTACCGACGTATTTCCGCTCGCAGTCACTAGGGTGTGCGAAGGGCGTTGGACGGCGTGGAAGCTTGTGGCTCTCGTAGAGGGTCCGCACAGAGGGTGTATCTCAATGAGCACCATTTCGCACTGAGCGCCATAACGCCTAGAGCTACCGACGGACCTGGGTATACCTTCGACAACCAAAGTACCATTTTCTTCGGCTGCTAGTGGCTTCACATGGCTCCTGCTACCGTCCGTAGTCCGTTAGTGTCTTCAAAAGTCTTGTCCTTCAGTTATTTTCTTGGGCTCTCCCCCTCCGTATATCAAAATGTTACCCGATTAGGAAGGGTAATTCATGGCGCGGTGAAATCTGTCAAAGCCCTTGCAACAATGCCCGAATAGGAAATGTCTTGATACAGCAGCGAATTGAATAAAAGGAAGGCACCCCGGGCTCCGCTCGGTTTGGCTCTTGTATCCATTCCTTCACTCGAGCTCTGGTGCTGCTTCGCGGTCTGTCGATCCGTCCTTCATTTTCTGTAGCGACCACCGCAACTCCAGGCCTCAGTCCCGATCCACAGCATTTCCATGAGAGCCTACTGGTTGTTTGCTTTGGTAGCACCGTCGGTGCTTGCCACCGATATCCCGCTTAATAAAAGAGCCGTGACCTACGTCACATTGGTCTCCACCACTAATATACCCCTTGCTGAGTATCTTGCCAGCCAATCCGCTGCCACCGATCTTGCTACCGCTGCTTCCGCCGCTGCTCCGGTGGCATCTCAGGCTTCTCCCATAGCCTCAGAAGCCTCTGCGACCTCAGCGGCTTCCACAGCAGGTTCTGTGAATACTGCCTCCGACTCCTCGGTAGCTCTGAAGGTCATCTCGTGGCTCGGCAGCTTCTTCGGAGACGACAGTTCTTCTGGAACCTCCTCCTCCACCTCCTCTGCCGCCCCCGTGGAGTCGTCTGCCGCTCCCGCTACTTCCTCGGCGGCTCTCGTGGCTTCCTCAGCAGCACCCGTTGCTTCTGCTGTTTCCTCGACTGCCTCAGCATCTGATGACTTTGATTTTGGCGGCCTCTTTTCCACCACGTCCGCCGTCGCCTCTACCGCCTCAGGGACCTCTGGGTCCTCCACTAGCTCCTCGAGTTCCTCGGGTGACTACGGTGACTACGCCCTGAGTGTACAGTACGCGTCCCAGGCCAAGGGTATCACCTACTCGCCGTACCAGACAAACGGCCAGTGCAAGACCGCATCGCAGGTGGCAGATGACATCGCCAAGCTTTCGTCGTTCAGCGTGATCCGCCTTTACGCCACCGACTGCTCGGGTATTCAGAACGTCATGGCGGCCATGGGCCTGTCCCAGAAAGTGTTTTTGGGGGTGTGGAACATCGACTCCACCATGACGACGGAATTGGAAGATTTGAAGTCAGCAGTGGAAAGCAGCTCTCAGGGCTGGGATGCCGTTGACACGGTGTCGATAGGAAACGAACTCGTGAACAGTGGGGCTGCCACTGTATCCCAAATCGCCAGTGCTGTGTCCAGTGCCCGCTCGTGGTTCAAATCGAACGCTGCCGACTACACCGGGTACATTGTGTCCGTCGACACTTTGGACGCTTACACCAAGAACTCGGGACTCTGTGACATTTCCGACTACATAGCGGTAAACTGTCACCCATATTTCGCCTCTGTGCAAGCATCCAACGCCGGAACGTGGCTCCAGAGCCAGATTTCCGAAGTCAAGTCATTGTGTGGCGGCTCCAAGAGTGTGTTGATTACGGAGACCGGCTGGCCTACGCAGGGCGACTCCATAGGCGCCAGTGTTCCCTCACTTTCGAACCAGGTGGCTGCCTTGAAGAGTATCGTGTCGATACAGGGCAGCAGTGTGTTTGCATTCACGATGTACAATGATTTCTGGAAGCTGGCAGGCCCCTACAACGTGGAGCAGTATTGGGGAATATTTGGCGATTCCCCTGAGTGATCTGCTGGACACTGATAATAAATAGGCAATAGAAACTGGTAAACAACTGCAGTAGCTGAAATGAGGGCCGGGAAATAGCATGCCAAATGTCATAAGAAAGAGCTACAAGGGAACAAAAAGAAAATAAAGAAAATATCCAAGAGTAGAGCAAGAGTAGAACACTATGAGAGTGGCACTTTTATATCTCGAGGGCCGGTTCGCTGCGAAAAATTGTATACTAGTCAGAGCACTAGCACATCCACAAAGCAGAGCCACCAGAGAACATAAATGGAGCAACTGTCTCTAAAAGCGACCATTTATCTCCAGCTCTTATGATTTCTCTTTCAGCTTTTGCCCGCTCTTCTTCGTCTTCTTTTCCGCCCTCTTCTCCTTCCTCCTCTCTCCCTTTCTCCCTCTTGCTCAACACCCGCACACCACCCACGCCCAGTGCGCGAACCAAAACTCAGAGCTGAAAACAACAGCCACCAGGAACAAGGCCCTCAGCACCTGCCTCGACACCGCCAGAATTCTCGCAGTGTAAGTCGCCCACTGAGACTCCGCCTGCCATGTCCGACCGCGACAGAAGAAAGTTGGCCAACAAGCTCAACGTGCTTCTTGAGGGGGTCTACTACCTCAAGGACTCAGATGGGTTGATGATATCAGAGACCTTCCAGCGGCTCCCGCTCAGGAAGTTGGTCGATTACTACAAAATCGTTAAGAACCCCATCTCGTTGCACGGGGTGGGCCGGTCGGTGAAAAACGCCAAATACAACAGCGCCCAGGAGTTTGTCAACGACTTGGCGCAGATCTCGTGGAACGCGAGGCTCTACAACGTCCGTGGCTCGACGATATATTCCCACGCGCTCATTTTGAACCAGTACATCACAGACAAGGTGATTCCCAAGCTCACGGGCGAAAAGGGGACGGAGGTGTATTTCCCGGACTTGGGGCCGTTGCCGGAGGGAGACGAGGAGGTGGAGCAGATGTCGCCCGACAGGGACGGTGGCGACAGCGGGGACCTCGACGAGACGGACGAGGGCTACGGCGACCGGTTTCCTTTGCAGGGCACTGGGAGCCCAAGGGTGGGCACGCCAGACCACGCGCGCGCTCCAGGGGCGGCGGTGCTTGGCGTGCGGTTGCCGCGAGTGCACTCGCCCTACACCCAAAATAACGGGCCCAACAGTCCTGCCGGGGCCGCCGCCCTGGGGATCAGACGGGGCCGTCCTCCCATCATAGACAAGCCCTACGAGACCAGAATAAAGCTCATCTTGAAGCAGTTCAAGAAGCTAAGATACCCTCCTGACTCCAACTACCAGCTCACGACCCACTTCGACCGGCTCCCGGACCCCAAGCAGAACGAAAGCTACTACGAGGTGATCAAGTCGCCGATCTCGTTGTTTGAGATCCGCACCAAGGTCAGAACCAGAAAGTACCGCACGGTGGATGAGTTCATCGCCGACTTGAACCTCATGTTCCAGAACACCAAGTACTTCTACTCCAACGACCAGATGTCCGACGTGTACCAGGAGACGCTCTTGTTTGAGGAGGAGGCCAACAAGATCATCAGCCAGGAGTTGCTGAAGCCCGAGAAGGATCTTTTGACCGCCAACACGCCGGGCGGAGACGGCATCATCCGGATCCCGCTCGACTCGATCGAGGTGGAGGGCTACTCGTACCGCATCGGCGACTGGGTGCTCATCAAAAACGCGAACGACCCGACGCGTCCGACGGTGGGCCAGATCTTCCGGCTCTGGGCCACAGAGGACGGCACCAAGTACACCAACGTGTGCTGGTACTACCGGCCCGAGCAGACGTGCCACCGGTACGACCGGCTCTTTTTCAGCAACGAGGTGTGCAAAACGGGCCAGTACCGGGACCACTTGGCGCTGGAGATTGTGGGCCCCTGCTACGTGATCTTCTTGACCAGGTACCAGAAGGGAGACATTCCCGAGGGCGTGATCCCGGCAGGCTGTCCCTGGTTCATCTGCGAGTTCAGGTACAACGAAAACTCACACGTTTTCAACAGAATCCGCACCTGGAAAGCGTGTTTGCCGGACGAAATCAGAGACAAGCAGGAGCAGCCGTTGATGCCGCTCCACGAGCCTCGGAAATTAATCAAGTTCGAGTCTCCCATCAAGAGCTTGTTGCCGCAGGGCGCTGACACTCGGATGCTGATTCTCGAGGCGACGCCCGGGCCGAACCCGAACACGCCGCCGTTGGTGGGCCTGGTGTATCTCCGGGGCTCGGCCGACGACGACGAGTTGGGACAGTACGTTCTGAGCCCCAATGTGGCCCGCCATCCCGAGAGCGACGACGCCGAGACAGGGCGCCAGGCGTACATTTTCACCCCGCCGCTGCAGCTCAAGCTGGCGGGGTCGTTGTATCCCGTGTCCGGCTCCATGGGCAGCACCGAGAGCGGATTGAGCACCCCTGTGGGCAGCAGCTTGGCGATCTCGAGTCTTCCGCACGGGGCGCAGTCGCCGTACGGCCACGACACCAAGGGCGGAGTGGTTCCGCTCAGCGGCACCCCCATACCCTCAGGGGTGGGCCTCGCCACCGAATTGGGCGTCTCCAACGGAATCAACACGTACAACCCCAGCAAGACCACTTATGCCACCAGCATGAGCATCTACAGACAGCACCTCCAGCAGCAGCAGCAGCAGCACCTCCAGCAGCAGCCGTTGCAGAGTCGCTACTTGCGGCACGAGAAGAGAGGGAGCACTCCCACCGCCCCAGCGCCGGTGCCGGCGGCCAACACCTACAGCAGCGCGGCCACGTCGATCTATTCCGGCGCCTTGCCCGGTGGCGTGCTCACGTACTCGTCGGCCGACACCGGGGATCTCCTAGCGACTGTGAGTGCACAGCTCAACTCGAAGAAGCGGTGGAGAGACGATGAGGCCAGCGAGATCGTGTGGTACCGGTCGCCGCCAGTGGTGCCCAGCGCGCGGGTCTTGACAGCCAACGGCGTGGAGCTCGGCCACTCGGCCCGGTACCTTGCGTGGAAGGCCCGCCAGGGGGCCCAGTAGAGCCACAGTTAGTCTTAACCAATTTGTACTATATTTGCTGTAGCAGGGGGTGGGTGGTGTCGAGTGGAGAGAGGGCGAATTTGAGTGCTAAGTGGCCCCCGCCGTCGTAGACGGTAACTTAGCGGCAGCTTAGCGGCAATTTAGCGAGCGCTTAGAGGCGCTTCGCGCGTGGCGATGACTCGAGCTGTTTGCTCCTCCCTTCCCTCAACACCATGGCCAGCCAGCTAGCCGAATTCCAGGAGTATCTCCCGAAATGCCGCCGAATAGTGGCGTTGGTGGGCGCAGGACTCTCTGTGTCTTCTGGGCTTCCCACATTCCGGGGCTCTGAGGGGCTCTGGAAGAACTTCAACATGATCGACCTCGCCACCCCCGACGCCTTCTACATCGACCCCGGGCTTGTGTGGCAGTTCTACCTGTGGCGACGGTATGCTGCGCTCAAGGCGAGACCAAATAAGGGCCACTATGCACTTGCCAAGCTCTCCAAGTTGCCGTCCTTGGACTACATCACTATCACGCAGAACGTGGACGGGTTGCTGGTGATCTCGGGCCATAACTTGGCCAATCTCCACGAAATACACGGCTCCTTGTTCACGTTGAAGTGCACGAGCTTTTCCTGCAACTACGTACAACACAACAACTTCGAGTCGCCGCTAACGCCAGCGCTAAGGGACACCGAGTTCCAGTACGCAGCGCGAGGCGAGAGGAGCCTCATGGACGAGCTACGGCGGAGCGACGACAGGGTGGAGGTCAGGGAAGGGGCAGTGGCGTCGCCGCAGTTTTCTCCCGTGAAGGAGCTCTCGGAGGCGGATCTTCCACAGTGTCCCGTGTGTCGAGACGGGTCGCTACTCCGACCCGGCGTCGTGTGGTTCGGCGAGCTGTTGTCGCTCCAGCAGTTGAACGAAATTGACGACTTCATGGAGGCGGGCCCGGTGGACCTTATTTTGGTAATAGGCACCAGCGGTACCGTGTACCCCGCCAATAGCTATGTGGACAGGGTGAAGCTCCAGGGAGGCCGTGTGGCCATCTTCAACACTGATATAGAGGAGCGGATCTTGCGAGGAGAAGAAAAAGACACTTGGGGGTTCAAGGGCGACGCAGCTGAGCTTTTGCCGCTAGCCTTAGCGCCACTACTAGACTGAAAAGTCCATGAATTACGAGTATACATTGTAGGGAGGAGGTGGATCTTATGACTCAGCTGATTGGCTCCGAGTGGGGCGAGGGACTCAGTTCCACGATGCTCCTGACAAAATCACTGAGACTGCGGTCCACGGAGGCGATGTCCAAGCTGGCGAGACAGTCGTAGTCGACGCTTTCGAACGAGGAGTCGCTGACGTTATCGAACGGGTCGTGACTGGAGACTTTTCGCTTCTTCACCGCAAGCTCTGAGAGCGAAGTGTCAAAGGACGCCGGCTCCTTCTTGTGGACCATGGGTCGGTAAAAGGGATTCCCGGCCAAATTCTGTGCCGATGCAGAGCGGGAGACGCTGAGCGCGTGGGTGTAGGTGGCCCTTCGCCTGTTTGCCGGGCGGCCGGTCTCCTGACCACTCGAAGTGGACCCATTGTAACTGGGACCGCTGAAACTGGGACCACTGAAGCTGGATCCACTGAAGCTGGAACCGCTGAAGCTCGAGACGGTGGGATTTCGCCTGAGGTTAGGCGACGAATTGAGTGACTGAGACCGTAATCGTGGCCGGAAAGTGTCTATGGATGCAATTGTGACCGAGGGCTTCAAAGGAGGTCTCATGACGGGCTGGGAGACACTTCGTGGCGAGATTTCGGGGTCGGTGAACACCTGGACGGGCGCAGATGTCTTTTTGGGCTCGTCGAGGTAGCAGGTGAAGTTGGGAAGCTCTTTGTCCGCGAGCAAAGGAGAGGAAAGGGTGAGCTTTTTCGTGTGGGAGGAGATGGAGCGTGAGCGGTCCAGTCGAAGGGAGGGTGTAGTTGAAGGGCCCACCTGTGGGCCTGCTGCTGGGGCCACAACCTCCTGGTATGCCGTGACCTGGTCGTAGGCCTCCATGTATTGCACGTCGAACTCGTCCAAGAAATCCTCGAGATCGGCCATAGTCAAATGGAAAGAGAAGTAGAAGATGGGCTAGAAACCTGCTGGCAAGGGCCGAGTGGATTAGCCCACGGTGAAATGAGCAACGAAAAGAAGAAAGAAAAAAAAAACAGATTAAGATGAATAGCAGAGAGCACTAGGTGCCGAAGAAGATATTTGTTTGTAACAGGCAAAGTAAGCAGCCAAAAGAGCCCAAGGCTCGATGGTGGTGCAAGTATTAGGTGATACCTGTGCGTATTTATAGGAGATCACCTCAAGAGGCAAAAAGGTAAAGGAGTGAAATTACGGAAAATAGGACCCTAAAGATATCGTAAATAAACCTTTTCAAACAATCGGGTCTTATGGCATTAGCTAAACCCGCCTTATAGTCTATTCATACATAAAGGCTCAAAAAATAGGTATTCGAACGACATGGGGCCTTGGCCAGCGCTCGCTCGGTTTCGAGATATCAGGGCCTTTTGGAGCTCTTTGAACGACCCTTTTTACATGCTACATGATGGCGAAACTCCTGCTAGCAAATGCGTAGCTTCCTGGCAACATTTCACCTCGATGGCCATCAGAATATCGACTCCCCTCTAATTATTATCTCGTAAGCCCAAGCCACTGGTTCACGCCATATCCAATGCGGAAAAAAGGTGAAATAATTGATCTCTGGCACACCAGAACAATTAATAGGTTAATCATATGCTCGTAAATGAGACGAAGGGGTGTGTCACCGAGAACGGCTACTGTGGTGATTATGGAGGTTCCCTGAAATGGGTGAAAATTCAATCTCCGAAGGGAGGGTGAAGTGGGACCACGAGCTTCGCCGGTCTGGAGGACCCTCCCATACCCAAGTCCCGTACTCTAGTCTCCAGCTACTCGATCGGCCTCAGGCCATCCCAGGATCATCTCCAGGTGCATCCATGATCTCGGATGCAGCAGTGTATCAGCAACTAGTGCATTAGCAAGCCATCAGGCCAGCACCTGGTCACCTTAGCCAATACCTTTGTTCTCTGGGCGGCCGCAAGCGGCTGATCACAATGCACCATTGGTGATTACATTTTGGCCGCACACTTAGGGTTTTGATAACACTTTTTGGTTATATGGACTAACACACGAGTCGTTTAAGCTTCATCGTAGCAGAAAATATGGGGTATATTTTCGTAGAAGAATTTGCGCATGTAACGAGGGAGGTGGAGTGTGGTTCAAGACAGAAGATGAGATTTGATTTATGGAGGTGATCCAGTGCCCAGCAGCTCGCAGTGTTGATTCAGAGGGTGATTTTAGTGGGTCATTTCAGAGTGCGATTTCTGCTGTTCCAAGTGTGGCCCGGTACGCTTATTGGCCTCATAGCGATAGGTTTCTGAGATGACCTCTCGTCTCAACTGAGCCCTCTATTGATTTGGCTCTGCAGCTTCCTCGCGGCCGACTCCCACCGGGCACAAGACCCCAGCTTTGCTCAGAACCAAAGCCAGAACCGAGCCAGAACGAAGCCAGAACCAGAGTCGGAACGAGAGCCAGAGTCAACAAATTTAACGGAAATCAGAGCCAAGTCCAACACCACCTATCCAGCACTCGAAATCGACACCGAGACCGGCCCTCGACTCATCCAAAGACCCGGCTGAGCCGCCCATGACCTGCTCCTTGCCCTCACGCCAAGTCCGAGCGCCAGATTGCAGAAAATAAAGATCGTGCTGACTCTGCGGCTGAATAAAACCCAAAGATGCCACCTCCTCCATCTCCCACCTACAACGCTCCATCACCCACAGCGCTATTCCGATGGGGCGCGGGGTTTGGCGGCGTTTCTCCTCTTCGCTTAGTCGCCCCCTCCTCCCCCGCCACAGTCCTCCAGCGCTATACGCAAGTGGCTCGGATCTGTTCGGTCGGCGGGCCCCGTATCATCTGCTCACCATCTCGCCAGCTACCAGAACACTTCTACAACCTTCCAGCTCCCGTCACGCATTCGCCTTCCGGAGAGTGATCCAGAGTTTGTCAGCGCTGGGTGCAAAATGCTGCGCACTTTGGACATTTTTGTGTCACGGACGGCTGTCGATCCGCCGGGCCCCCATAGTGGAGCCCGGAGACGTTCGGAAAAACACCCTCGCATTCGGGAATTTTGGCCAAGAGTCGTGCACCCATCGCCTAGTGGCACTTATCCAATTAGTATTTGTATGATCGGTCCGAGCTGCTAATAGTTTTCGGCCAGTACCAGTCAACGTTTTAAACGGGTCAATTTGCTCATTTAAAGATCGTTGAAGAATACAAAAAAATCGCACAAAATGCTTAGAACCTCGACTGCCTTCAGAGGCTTCACCAACAAGTCTTTTAGAGTTGCTCAATTTGTGAGAAGTGTTTCCACTAAGGAACACGATGTGGTCGTGATCGGCGGAGGACCCGGAGGTTACGTGGCTGCCATCAAGGCGGCCCAGTTGGGTCTTGACACCGCTTGTATTGAGAAGAGAGGTGCTCTTGGTGGCACCTGTCTCAATGTGGGCTGTATTCCTTCCAAGGCCCTTTTGAACAACACCCATCTTTATCACCAAATCAAGCACGATTCCGCCAACAGAGGTATCGAAATCAATGGAGATGTTTCGGTCAACGTCACCAAATTGCAGCAAGCCAAAGACAAGGCCGTCAAGGGCTTGACCTCCGGTGTTGAGGCTCTTTTCAAGAAGAACAAGGTCACCTACTACAAGGGTGAGGGCTCCTTCGTTGATGAACACAACATCAAGGTGAAGCCAATTGATGCTCTGGAGGAGGAATTCCAGGTCAATGCCAAAAACATCATTGTTGCCACCGGCTCCGAGCCAACTCCTTTCCCAGGGATCGAGATCGACGAGGAGAGAATTGTGTCGTCTACCGGTGCCTTGGCCCTCAAGGAGGTTCCCAAGAGATTGGCGATCATCGGAGGAGGTATCATCGGTTTGGAGATGGCCTCTGTCTGGTCCAGATTGGGCTCTGAGGTAACCATCATTGAGTTCCAGAGCGCCATTGGTGCTGGTATGGACGCCGAAGTGGCCAAAACCACCCAGAAGCTCTTGGGCAAACAGGGATTGAACTTCAAGTTGAGCACCAAGGTCACCAAGGGAGTTAGAGAGGGCGATGTGGTCAAAATCGAGGTCGAGGACGTCAAGTCTGGCAAGGCTGAGGAGTTGGAGGCCGACGTTTTGCTTGTTGCCATCGGCAGAAGACCATACACTGACGGCTTGAACTTCGAGGCGGTGGGATTAGAGAAGGACAACAAGGGAAGATTGGTTATTGATTCTGAGTACAGAACCAGCCACCCTCACATCAGAGTCATTGGAGATGTTACTTTCGGAGTGATGCTTGCCCACAAGGCTGAGGAAGAAGGTATTGCCGTGGCCGAGTACATCAAGAAGGGCCATGGACACGTCAACTACGGCAACATTCCCTCTGTCATGTACACGCACCCTGAGGTCGCTTGGGTTGGTGCCAACGAGCAGCAGTTGAAGGAGCAGGGCATCAAGTACAAGGTCGGAAAGTTCCCCTTCATTGCCAACTCCAGAGCCAAGACCAACTTGGACACCGATGGTTTCGTCAAGTTCCTTGCTGATGCCGAGACCCAGAGAGTCTTGGGTATTCACATCATTGGCCCCAACGCTGGTGAGATGATTGCTGAGGGAGGCTTGGCGTTAGAGTACGGCGCTTCTACCGAGGACATCGCCAGAACTTGCCACGCTCATCCAACTTTGTCTGAGGCGTTCAAGGAGGCTGCATTGGGCACTTTTGACAAAACCATCAACTTCTAAGGAATGATAGGAATGAAGCATATAGAGTGGTTTTTGTAGTACGAGTGGGAGAGGAGCGGAGAGAGGTAGAGAACGTTCGAGACAACTGAGCCCCTTGGTTAGTCTTTGGATGAGACAGGAGTTCGATAGCTATGATTACAGTGTCCAGTTAGAGCATTTATTCATATGTTTAGGCCAAATGTGAACAGTAGGTTCAATGAGTGAACAGCAATATCAACAAGTAAAGATAAAGCCTCATTGCGAGCAACGTGAGCTATCTTGCTGAGAGCGTCTCACAGACACCAGGTGGTCGCATTGACCTCAGTACCTCGCTATAACGTACACGGCATGGATAATACCCGGGATGTAGCCCAAGAGGGTCAAGACGATGTTGATCAACAAGGAAGTGGAACAGCCTCTCTCTAAAAACACGCCTAGAGGGGGGAAAATGATTGCGAAAATAAGCTTGATGGGGTCAGCGCAAGTGATAGCCATTGTGTGAGTCTGGGGTAGAAATATGGAGAAGTACTGGAAAGCACAATATTGTAGAAAGAGGGAGAAGATCGAGCCTTATATACACAGTGCGGATGTGGTCATGAAGAAGGAACAGGGCGCTCGAAGTGCATTCCCCTGATGCGGCGCTACTGGGGCAATTAAGAAAATTTCCTATTCATTGCTTCTGTCGTCAGTGGCTTCATGCTGGGTGTGCTTTGATTGCTACAGGAACAATAGGCGGTTGCTGGCGCGATACGGGAGATTGCTTGTCGGGACCAGGCAGAAAAAAGAGGACGAGGAAGAGAATCGAGGAAGAGGGGCTGGAGAGAAGTAAGACAGCGGAGAAGGATTGGGGAGCGTTGGTTATCAATGGAGACGGTCTGAGCAGTAATGGTCGGGCTGAATGGCTGGCTGAGTTGTGCTGGAACTCGTCACCTGACAGCGCTAATTCGCGGAATCCTCTGAATGCGCAACAGCCGCTCTGAGGCCCAGTGGGTCCCGTGTGCCCTGGTGAGTCCGGAGTACCGGCAGAGTGAAATGGGTGAAAAGTCAACATTGACAGGTGAGTAGCGTCACTGGAATTGGCCACTTTGAGCGGGACCACATTCTGAGACATTGGCCCGGACCCCAGAGCCTCAGTGATTGTCTCTGCGTAATTCTCAGCACCCAACTGACACAAAAGCCCGATGATTCACCGGCCTCTCCAAATTTTCATCCTGAGACACCAACCTCCTGATCCACCACGCAGCGATGTCGACGTTACAATTAGCCATTTTGAAGGCTGTGGACGAGCAGGGGTCTATAGAGAACACCCTCAACGTCCCAGGGCTCTCGAAAGAAGATGCCGGCACGCTCCAGGCCGCGCTCACCTCGTTGTGGGCCAAGGAGATGATCACCTTCACCAAGTTGGAGACCGAGAAGTGGGGCTTGACCAAGGAAGCCGAGGACATAGTGGCGCACGGATCGCACGAGTTCCGGTTGTTGGAGGAAGTTTTGAAGAATTTGGAGGGCCTCAAGATCGCCGACGTCAACGCCAAGTTGGGCCAGGTGGGCAAGTTGGGCCAGGGCAAGGCGTTCAAGAACGGCTGGATCTCGAAAGATGGCGATAAGCTCGTGAGCAAGGTGAAGGAGCTTCCGGAGGACACGGTGGTGAAGCAGCTCAAAACCATCCAGGAAACGAGCACCTTGGGCGAGAAGGCCGAGCTCAATGAGTTGAAGAAGAGAAAGCTCGTTGTGATGTCGAAAATCATCGGATACAAGGTGGAAAAGGGCCCCAAATTTGCCCTCACCATCAAATCTTTGGAGACCGACATCACCGCGGAAATGGTCGCCAACGGCTCGTGGAAAGATGCCGAGTTCAAGCCTTACAACTTCCAGTCTGAGGGAGTCTACCCTCACCTGGGCGCGTTGCACCCCTTGAACAAAGTGAGAGAGGAGTTCAGACAGATTTTCTTCTCGATGGGGTTCACCGAAATGCCCTCCAACCAGTACGTGGAGACTGGATTCTGGAACTTCGACACGTTGTTCGTGCCCCAGCAGCACCCGGCGCGTGATCTTCAGGACACATTCTACTTGAAGGACCCCGTGAAGGCTGGGAAGCCCGAGGACAAGCAGTACTGGGAGAACGTGAGACAGGTGCATCAGGAGGGGAAATACGGCTCCATCGGGTACAGATATCCCTGGAAGGAAGAGGAGTCGTTGAGGATGGTGTTGAGAACACACACCACCGCCATCTCGTCGGCCATGTTGCACAAATTGGCCGAGGACCCCAAGCCCATCAGATTATTCTCGATTGACCGTGTGTTCCGTAACGAGGCGGTCGACACCACTCATTTGGCGGAGTTCCACCAGATCGAGGGTGTTCTTGCCGGCTATGACATCACCTTGGGAGACTTGATCGGGTTTATGGAAGACTTCTTCGACAAGATGGGTGTTCATGGATTGAGGTTCAAGGCTGCCTATAACCCCTACACCGAGCCATCGTTGGAGATCTTTGCACACCACAAGGGCTTGGACAAGTGGGTGGAGATCGGTAACTCGGGGATGTTCAGACCCGAGATGTTGGAGTCGATGGGCTTGCCCAAGAACTTGCGGGTTTTGGGCTGGGGCTTGAGTTTGGAGAGACCCACCATGATCAAATACGGGGTTTCCAACATCAGAGAGTTGTTGGGCCACAAGGTGTCGTTGGACTTCATTGAGACCAACCCCGCCGCCAGATTCGACGAAGATTTGGTGTAGTAGATAGACGCGATATGGAGCGAGTGTAGCGAGTTGTGAGTTGTGAGTTCGCAAGTCAGCGAGCTTGCGAGTTAGGCGAGTGTACCGGTGTAGTAAGTTGGTGAGTATAGCTACGGGAGGCAATAGAGGCCGAACTGTGGTTGTCGAATGGCTCTGAGATGCTCGAGTTGCGGGGGTTAGCGTGCGAAGGCCCTGGTCGCTCGTGGTCGACCCTGGCGCGCCGATCGTTGATGGAAACTGAGCGAGCTACTCACATCAGCTCCCAGCACCAGCACCAGCACCAGCACCGGCACCAGCTCACACAGCTCCACCCAGCAGCACATCCAGGCCCAGAGCCACCAAATAACTCTACAGCCGCCGTCTTTACAGGCCCAGTCCAAGATTTCGACCAATCCACGCCTTGTCCTCAACTTGGCGCCCGCGGCGCTGACCCAGCCCGAAGGCAAGCCCTCGGCCGACAAGAAACCCAAGCAAGAATTCGAGTGCAAGTGGGAGGGGTGCTCCCAGCCGGAATTTGCTTCGCTCTCATCACTTGTCAGCCATGTGAGCGCCAACCACTTGTCCCAACTTGCCCACCTCAGTCCCGCCGGGCCCGTACGATACACCTGCCAATGGGAGGGGTGTCTGCGCAAAGGGGTGGAGCAGCCCTCCAGATTTGCCCTCATATCGCACTGCCGGACCCACACGGGCGAGAAGCCGTATTTCTGCCCCATTCCCGAGTGTGAAAAGCACTTCACGAGGTCAGATGCTCTCACCAAGCACGTCAAGGGTGTCCACGACTTGAACCTGACCAAGGACGCGCTTTTGCTCATACGGGAGCGCATTCGGAAGGGGAAGGTGGAGCCTTTTCTCAAGGACCACGACAGCCTCAATGAAAGCGAGTACCTTGACCTAATCGAGAGAGATTTCGAGATGAGGACGCCCTGGTGGTTCTCCAAACTGTTCTTGAAAATCAACGACGACGTCACCGAAACTGCCGAGGGGCCCACTACTTCTGCGGGGGAGTTGTGGAACCAAAAATTTGACATCCAGCAGCACCAGGCGGCCCAGTTGCGCTACAGAGCGCAGATAGAACACGACAGGGACCCCGAGTCCGAGCTCATTTTGGACGACTGCTCTTACAAGAAAGTGCTCAAGGCGTCAGCAGACTCGTTGACGGCTGCATATTTACAGGAGCTTGAGTCTCAGCCCGTGGAGGACGAGCCTGAGGAGCTAGAAGAAGGTACGCCGGAGGACTTGGAAAGACTAAAAAGGCGCTACAGGGTGTTGAAAGCCAAATACAGAGCCGCACATAAGCTCAACCGTCTTGTGAGTGGGCAGCTAGCAGATTCTGTGAAGGAGAAACGTAAGCTCTGGCTTGCTAACCAGATTCTTCTCGATGCCAACATCCAGCTAGCACTCCCGCCAGCGTCGCAGGGAGAGCCACAGGAACCGGTGGCGCACAAAAATGAGGACGTTGTTCAGGACAAGTACGATTCTGAAATCTTGGCGTGAGGGAGTGATTTGGGGAATGGGGTGATTATTTTCTTGTGGTACGTGCTGATTAGCGGTAGGGGATGTTGCGCTAAGTTAGCGGCGACTTGCGCGAAGGTAGCGAGCGCTGACAAAAATGGGGTCTCGCCCCAATAGCAACTTCACTATGAAGTCATGAATACATGATTCACAGTGATGTTCTGTAAATTTGTAGATTGTGCTAACCCAGTAGACTTTCAGCACTTTTTCCGCCCACTTTTACATTCCGATTCCACTGCTCCCTCCACTGCTCCCGCCACTCCCCCCTCGTCTTCTCTCCTCCTTGAAAAGCCTGCACACAGTCATCAAGTCATCTCATCATCACAGCTTCTCCTTCTTCTCCCACCACGCAGAAATGGCACCCCACGTCCTCAGTGAGCCCACCATCGTGGAGACCTCGGAAACAGAACTTATTTCTGGCACTGAATCGCTCAACTCCGAGATCGCTACGTATAAGGACGACCCGGAGGTGTCCTTGGAGCTGCTCTTCCAGCAGTTGGCTGAGGAGACCCAACAGCCGGACACTCTCACAGAGGCCACCGTAAGTTTGGCTGGGCCCACCGACGAGTTTGAGAAGATACGCAGCTCTCTTGGCAAGTTACCAAAAATCCAGTCGAAGTTAGAGGCACAGCTCGCTGCAGCAACTACCAAATCGTCGAAGGACGTGACGAGAATCAACGACCCTATACAGCACAAAATCTTAGAAAAGACGTCCAAAAACAAGAAAGATGATGCAGGGTCCAAGTGGTTCAATATGGGCCAGCCAGAAATGACCCAGGACGTCAAAAGAGATCTTTTGGTCATCAAACAGAGGTCCGCCATCGACCCCAAGAGACACTATAAGAAGGACAAATGGGATACCCCCAAGTTCTTCCAGATGGGCACTATAATCGAAGGAAATACAGAGTTCTACTCGTCCAGGATGGCAAAGCGAGACCGTGGCAAGAATTTGGTGGAGGAGTTGCTACAGGATGGCGATACTCAGAAGTACTTCAAGCGCAAGTACGCCGAGATCCAGGTACAGAAGCATAGCGGCAAGAAGGGACACTACAAAAAAGTGCAGGCCATGCGCAAGAAATATTAGCTGCTGGAACTGTTGTATTTTGTGCATATCTAGGTATTAGCTTAGGACTTTATGGGCTCTCCGGGCACTCTTAGCATTCATAATTCGTTACTTTGGTGTAGATGGTGTCCAGTTCAGGACTTACTCCTCTAAACCCGCTCTTTTGAACACATCCAGACGTACAGACTCCCAAAGATCTCTCTTCTGGTCCTTCGACAACTTCGGCCTGGCTCCCATATGAGCCGAGGTTCGTAGCTGCTTCTTCAACTCGTCCGATTTGATTTTGTACTCGTGAGCGGTGGTGGCGGCCGCCGCCAAATTGAAGAGATAATTTCGGAGCGCTATCTCCTTGAACTCGAGTCGGAGGTTGCTCTGGTTGTCGATGGAGACTATGGGCAGTTGGTTCTTGTTCTGCTTGGAGTTGATCTGGAGCAATCGGGACTGTTTCACCGATATTTCCGCCACCGATTTCTTGAATTTCTCGTCCAATTTGTGCTCCTGGTACAAATCTGACGCGATCAAGGTGTATATCAACTCTTTATCGGAGATGTTGGGCAGCACCAAGATGATGTTGCACGAGTGGGCCAAGTCGCCGATAAGATGGGGCACTGCGCCGGTATATTTGAAGTCTGGGACCGAGGAGACGGTTGGTAGATGCAAAAGAATCAATTTGCAGCGGGTCACGTTGAGGTTCCAGTCTATCAAAGACTCCGGGACGTTCTGGTACTGCAACTGAGACCCGAGCGATATCTGCCAGTACTCAGAATCTTCTTTTTGCGCTGGGTCCATCAAGTTCTCTCTGGTGACATTCTCGTGCAACACTATGTCGTTTATGAGCTGTTCGACGGTGGTGGTGATGGGCTCCGAGTCCTCAGGGATGGTGGCGGTTGAGTTGGAGTACATCAGCGGAGCCGAGCGCACCGACCGTTTGGAGTTGGAAAAAACGCTCGAAGCCAGCGAGCGGTGGGAGGAGTGGGAGAAGAACTTTTTGTTGGACTGGAGATGGGTGGGCGCAGATCGTATGGAGGTGGCTCCGCTGGAGACCACCATGGGGAGCTCCTGGTAGATGGCATTTCTGGCCAGGTCTTTAAAGTGGGTCGGGGCAGAGGTGCCCAAGTTGGCGCCGGGCCGGTTGTAAGCACTGCCGAACATGCGTAGAAGTTCTATGGGGGATTGGAGAAATAGGGGGCAGGTTGTAGTTCAGGGATTCTCAAATCTTTGGACAAAGATTTCTCCTGAGGGCAGCGCGTAAATTGGGGCCCGGGAGTGAGGCCGCGAGTTAGGGGCAGGGCCGCAGAGTTAGGGCCAGGAGATCCTGAACCCCATCCACCACCACCGCCATGGCCCTACAAGAGAACGTGAGCGAGCATTTTGGCTTCAAGCTTGACCTGCCGCCCAGAGGGTTCCCTGTGTTTGGCCCGTTGCCGTTTGGGGAGATCCTGACCCGCAATGTGCGCCTCCTTGCCTTTGCCAACCTCAGGGGGTACTTCGCCTGCTCTGACATGCACACGGTCGTGATGGAGAGCACCCTGAGGCTCCATGAGCTTTCAGAATCGACGCTGGAGCTGTGGCGAAGAGTCTCGGGGCTTCAGGACGTAACCCTGTTGCGCTTCAGTGCCGATGAGTCGCGGCTCTACTTCCTCGACGCCGGAGCGCTCTGCTACATCGATGATTTTGGCCAATTGGGCGCCGGCTCGGTGAAAAAAACGCCCCACAGTGACCTCGTTGAGTTTCTGCCCAGTTCACGCACTTCAGATCTTGCCTTGCTCCGGAGTAACGGCGACTTGTTGTGGAACGACGAGGTGTGGACCCAGGGAGTCCAGAGCTTCGCGTGGTCCTTGGACGGACAGCTGCTTGTTTTCGGCAACGGGTCCGAGGTCCGGGTCATGTCCAGGGACAAGCAGCTGGTGAGCGCTGTCATTTCACCGGTGGACGCCGGATGTCGGACGCTAGCGGCCGCCGAGATAGCCCCGCGCACCTACCTCGTGGTATCGGGGCCCTACGACAACAGTCCCGACGACCACGACTTCAGCACCCGCGTCGTCATTTTGGACGCCAACTACGCCGTTTCCAGCGACTACGAGGCGGACGTAGCGGCGCCCTTTGGCGCGGGGCGAGTGGGCACCTACTACATCGAGACGCTCCGGGACTGGTACCGCGGGCTGAACTTGGCGCTTATCACCGCTGCCCCGGCCACAGAGATCAGCACCATCGAGGATACGGACGAGGGGCCCAGGTCCGTGGTGCAGCTCAACGATAGCGAGCGCGCAGAGTTTCCCGTGAACGATGAGGGCGACGACATATCGGCGGTGGGTTTCGGCATCGATCTCACCGCTAAGGACATAGAAATCATCGAGCCGTGTCTGGGAGTTGACAGCACCACGGGGACCTTGCCACGTGTGTGGTGTTTGACGCAGGATGGCAGTCTCCTCAGCTGGTGGGTGTACGATTCCGCGCGGTTGAGACAGGGCGAGCTCAGCTTGGAGGGGCCGTTGGCTGATTTAGGGAAGTACACCGCGACTGTGGAGCAGGAAAGTTTACCGGGAAGGGAGGAACTGGGAGAGGAGGTTGAGCATGTGGAGGAGTCGAAGGGGGCTCCAGAAGTTCTCAATCCTTTTGGTCCCTCGACGGCCGCTGCATTTTCGAGAAAAGAGAATGAAGAAGTGGAGAACGATCAGGTAAAACAACGGGAATTGGAGGAACAGGTGTTGAAAGAGCTGGTGTCAAAGGAACAGAGGTCAGAAGAATGGGAATCAGAAGAACTGGAACTAGAGGAGCAGGAGTCAGAAGAGCTGGTCATTGAGAAGGGAGCTGAACACATGGAGAGCAGAGCGGAGGACTCAGAGGACTCAGATGGAGCGACCAAAAATGCAGAAGACTTCACGCAAGAGCCAGCCCAAGACTCTCAGGATCTTCCTCCGCCAGAGTCCGAGGAATCCGAAGCCGAAGACACCGCAAAAATTGAGGCTCTGCCTGCTTCAGAAGATCAAACGCCCGAGCCAGAGGCCACAGAAATACCCTCCAAT
Organism: Chernovozyma palmyrensis; assembly: GCA_030558275.1. NCBI lineage: Eukaryota > Fungi > Ascomycota > Pichiomycetes > Serinales > Debaryomycetaceae > Chernovozyma > Chernovozyma palmyrensis. The sequence continues at coordinate 436,160 of JAJMSF010000006.1, forward strand.
CCAAGCACGTTGCAGTTTGGAGGCTTCACCTTAAGCGGCCCGTCTGACGACTCCAAGAGCCCCTTCTTCGCCAAAAAGCCAATGAACTCGCTGGCGGAAGATCGACAGCCAGCTGGGACCATAGTGCCGCCTTCTGGGGGTATAGACTCAGATAGGTCAGATGACATAGAGAGTCCCGATGACTTTTCAGGTGAAGAGGAGCCCAGCTTCTCTGCAGAAGAGCTGGAGGAAGCGGAAACTGCGCGCGATGAGAGCTCTGGGCCCGCGTCCGGATCCGTCGAAGATTTTGTGGAGATCCAGACCCCGGGGGCAGCTGAGAGTTCAGCGCTGGAGAATCCAAGGGCTGGGGCTGAGGTCCCCGCCGTTTCTCAACTTTCCCTGGACGAGCCCTTTGAGGTGATCAACGAGTCGGATGCCAGTGGATACGCGTCCAACGGCGAGTCTGATCCCACCGAGCTGTATGTGGGCAAGTGCCCCCCGGTTTTAAGGTATGATGGGCTCTCGCCCGAGCCCGAAAAGGTACAGAATCCGGTGCACCAGAAGATCGTTGACATCTACAGCGAGACGAGTGGAATCCTCGAAGTCTTTGACTCCAATGTGGAGATTCTCGGGCTGTACATCGACGAGATGACAGACCGTGAGATGGACAACTACCACACGGAAGAGACGTTGGCGGTTCCGGAGCTATGGGGCCTTGCTGCGTTGTCGGAGGCGGTTCCCGAGATCGCATCGGATTTCTCTGACGAAACAGCGGCGTCTCTTGAGCAGTTCCGGGCGCTCAATGCGCGGGTAGAGGCGTTGGTGCTGCAGCTTGACGAGAGCCACCGACAGAGGATCCGCACGGGGCGGTTTTTGGCCCAGCTAGCGGCGTCTGGAAAAGGCGAGTCGCTCTTCAAGAGCCTCAAGAACCGGCCGCTAGATGCCGCGAGCGAGCAGTTGCAGAGCTCGCTCCGCAAGAAGCTCATGCGCGTGGAGACGCTCCAGGAGCAGCTCGTTTCGCGAATGATGCCGTTGAAGGCGAAGGTTGTATCAGGGGAGCAGGTTGTGGAGAATTTCGAGAAGGTGATCTTCCGAATCAATGAGAGCGTTCTTGACCGGATGAGTGAAATCGACCGGCTCACGCTGGAGATTCTGCGACTTGACTTGGGCTCATCCGAGTCACCGGAGCCTCCTGTCGTTTCGGGTAGAGAGGTGGAAAAAAGGTGGCAGCTTGCTGAGCAGTTGGCCCGAGCCGAGATCAGGCCGAGGACGGTAACTTTTGAGTGAGGTGTTGGGTTAGTGATCTCGTAAGGGATCCCGATTTGGAATCCCCATTTGGAATCTCGATTGGGAATCCCGAAATGGGAGTTTCACTGATAATTTCAATAGTAATTCCAATTTGGGGATACTTGGGGATACAATGTGGAGAGCTCAACTCTTAGGGTTCCGATTTAGGGGATTTTAGAGCGGAATTCGTGTGTCTATAGTTCATGGTAGCATTCCACAGCGTGTAGGCAGCGAGCACGTGGCTGCGGCGGGAAGAATTCGCGAGGATGGGGCGAGCAGGGAGCAGGGAGAGGGAGCAGATGTAGGCAGAGAGCAATGGCTGGCCAGAGAAAACTCCTCAAACTCTAGCAGGGAGAACTTTGGCTCCAAGAGCAATGTGAGCCCCAATTTCAGCGCATTTCTGAGCCCAGGGCCAGATATTAGGTCCTCTCCTGCTCTCTGACCCACGTCTCGCCATTCCCTCGCTCTTCGCGCGCCATGCTCTCACCACCCGCTCACCACCCTCCCACCATTCCCTCACTCCCTCGCCATTCCGCCCCATTCCTTCGCTGAAACGCGTACACATCGCGGCCATTTCGCGCGTAAACACCAACAAAAGAGACGAGCACCGCTCCACAACGTCCGTCCACCACACAGCCAGATGCTTGAGCACATCGACCAGAAAGTTTCTGTTCCGGGGGTTCCCGGCCAGGCGATTCTACGGTACGTGGGGCCGATTGAGGGCAAGACGGGCGTGTTCTGTGGGATGGAGCTCCTAGGGCCTATCGCTGCGCTCAAGGGCAAGAACTCGGGCGCGGTGGACGGCGTCCAGTATTTTGAGGTCGAGACACCCCAGTCGGGGCTCTTTGTGCCTGTGGAGAGACTTCGGCAAGCGAATCCCCAGCTCGGGCGCCCTTCGAGCCGGCGAAGCGCTACGCCCACCGATAGCCCCGCGTTCAAAGGACGAGCGAGTGACGTCGCGCTCTCGGGTCCTACTAAGGCGGCACCCCCTGCTAAATTGGGGCCTCCTGCTAAATTGGGGGCTTCTGGTGCCGTTTCTGGTTCCCCCGGCAGCTCTAGCGGGGCCAGGAGTTTGAGCCGCCAGGCCAGCCGGCCGGAACTTGCAGTTTCCCGGCCCCCCTCGCGCTCAGTCTCTGAGCTCCGGCTCTTGAGCTCCGCCAAGGAGACGCTCGAGCGAGAGCTCGCAGAGTTGCGCCAGGAGCACAGCCGAAGCACCAGCGAGATGCGCGAGAAGATGGCGATCCTCCACGAGCTCCAGACGACCGTAGAGTCGCTCCAGCCGCTCTTGGAGTCGTACGAGAAGGAGCTCGCGGAGAAAGATGCGCGGATTTTGAAGCAGCGCAAGGAGTTCGAGAAGGCACGTGAGGAGTGGAGGGAGAGCTTGGACGTGCTCACGAGCACCCAGCAGGAGGCGGAGGACTACTACGAGCAGGAGATCGAGCGGTTGACGGTGAGACTCCAGCAGCTCAGCGAGCTTGGGAAGAGGTCTCGCGAGAAGCCGCAGGACTCAGGCCCAGACTCCGCTGAGGCCATCGCGACGTTGCAGGCGACGCTTGATGCTCTCGGTGCAGAAAAGCAGGCGCTCGAGGGCAAATTGCGCGAGCAGGAGGCTCACGGGAAGGAGCTCCAGGGCCAGGCTGCCGAGAACGAGGCGCTTCGGCGGGAGATCGAGGAGTTGAGGGCACAGATCGAGGCGCTGAGGGCTGAGATCGAGGCGCTCAGGGCTCAGGTTGACGCCTCTCTGGGCGCGCTGCTGGAGACGGAGCGATTGGCGCGAGAGTTGGAGGAGGTCCGCCGCGAGCACACGCAAACCACGGGCCAGTTGCAGCGGCGCAACGACGAGCTCACGGCGACTCTTGAGAGCGAGAGGCTGCGGCTTGAGGCGATCGTGAAGAGCTCGGCGGCCGACAGTGCGGCCGCGTTGGAAGTGGCGGAGCAGCTCCGGGCCGAGAACGCGCGGCTACAGACACAGAGCGAGCAGCTCCACGAGGAGACTGAGCGTCTCAGGGCGGCGCTACAGCTGGGGGACGACCGCAAGTTGCAGGAGATCAGAGCCGAGCACGAGCGTGAGCTCCAGGAGCTCCAGGAGCGGCTCCAGCTGGAGCACGTGCGCGGCCGCGAGCAGCTTCTTCGTGACAGCAAAAGCACAGAGCAGCAGCTCGCCAGAGACCACAGCGACGAGCGCCTGCGCCTACAGCAGGAGCTAGAGGCAGCAGCTGAGAAGAGCCGGGGGCTTGTGGAAAAGTTGGCCGAGAGAGAGCGGCAATGGGAGGAAAGAGCGAACGAAAAAGGGGCCGGCGAGCTCTCTGGTTCTAGCGAGGACGGTGGTAGCGCCACCGCTGGCTCCAGAAGCGACGTTCAGAATCTTCGAGACGAAATCGCCACCCTCCAGCTCCAGCTCGCGGAAAACGTGAGCCTTGAGGAGACCGTCGAGCAGCTCCGGCACGACTTGGAAATGCGGCCCACCTTCGAGGAGTTGGCGGAGCTCCAGAGGTCGATCGAGGAGATCGAGAGGTCCCACGAAGAGGAGACGAGGCGACAGGAGCAGGAGATGGGCGAGGTAGTGCGCACGAAGGCCCAGGTGGAGCAGGAGCTCCAGGCCACGAAGGAGGAGCTCCTCAGCCTTCGGGAGGAGCTTGCCACCAACACCTCGCACGCCTCTTCCAATTTCATCACGCGCGACTCCATCAACGCCCCCGAGACCCCCGACGCCACCTTGCCAATCTTCACCCCCAAGGTCATTGTGGACCCCAGCAGCGGCAAGGAGAAGTGGTGCGGGCTCTGCGAGCGCGACGGCCACGACAGCATCAGCTGTCCCTACGAGCGGGATATCTTCTGAGTGTATATAGTAATGATAGAATGCTAGGGGGGTGTGGGTAGGTGCAATATGTGAGAGCTCCTGGAGGCGTGGTGCTATCTGAAAGTGGGCCTCTAGCTCCACCCTCTGGGCTTGTCTCTGGGTCTGCGTAGGAGCAACCGCCGGGCGCTGGGGGCCCCCGGCAGGGGACAGCTCTCCGCAGGAGTCTCCACGAAGTGGCCAGCGGAGCAAACTCAGGGCCGGCGGCTGCTTGACGCTCCGCTGGCCCCTGCCCGGGGAGGGCCACTGCGTGGGGCTCTGCTCGCTGTGCTCGGGCTTGACCTCGGGGCCTGATGCGTGGGCCCGATCTGAAGCCTCTGCGCAGCACCAGACAGCTCAGCCTCTCTCCAGCTCCCAAGAACTGGGCCCAATGTTCGACTTCACGCACATGTCGTGGAAAATGCCGTTGCTCTCAAAAAGGGCACGGGGCGTGTCGAACTCTGCAATTTGGCCGTCATCGAGCACCAAGATGCGGTCGTAGTGGAGGATGGTGTTCAAGCGGTGCGCGATGCTCAACACAGTGCAGTCGGCGAACTCCGTGGCCAAGGTGCGCTGGATGGCCGCGTCCGTCTTATAGTCAACGGACGAGGTGGCCTCATCCAACACGAGAATCTTGCAGCGCCGGATGAGCGCCCTGGCAAGTGCGAGCAATTGCTTCTCACCGAGAGAGAAGTTGACGCCTTCGTCCTCGACGTTCTGGGCCAAATGAAATTTGTGGACCGGCGAGCTCTGGCGTTTGACAAGCTCGAAGTCTGCGGAAGAGATGAGCCCCGAGCGCCGGAGCGCCTGCCAGAGCTCGTCGTCGCTGTAGGTGCCGAACGGGTCGAGGTTCCGGCGGATGGTGCCCGTGAAGAGCACGGGGTCCTGCGGGATGATGGCGATGCTGGAGCGTAGGCGCGCAATGCCCAAGCGCGAGATGTCCACGCCGTCGATGTAAATGGTGCCGGCATCGAGCTCGGCCATGCGGAAGAGGCACGTCATGATCGAGGACTTTCCGGCGCCTGTGCGGCCGCAGATGCCGACCTTCTGGCCGCCGTCGATGGCCACGCTGACGTCGCGAAGCACCAAGGGCAACCCGGGGCGGTAGCGCATGGACACATGGTCGAAGACCACGGCGCCCCGCTGGGGCCAGGAGGCATCAGGGTCAGTCTCCGGAACGCGGTGCGGCGGCTCCTGGGGGAGGTCGAACGCGTAGTCGCAGAGCCGCTCCACGGAGTTCATCTCGTTCTCGACGTTTGTGTAGGCGCGGAGGAGCGACGAGAACGAGGACGAGAACTGGAGCACGTAGGACACGAGCAACCCACTGGAGGCGGCATTTACGTTGAACACGCCAGTGACGCAGAGTAGCGAGATCAACGCCACCAACGCGGCCGCGAGGAAGTCCATGCGGATGCCCAACCAGCGCTGGATGGCGATGGAGATGTAGGTGGCCTCGTTGGTGGAGTCAATGAGCGAGCAGTTGCGGGAAGAAAAGGTGGGCTCGGTGCCGAAGGCGCGGATCACATCGAGCCCCTGGAGCGCCTCTTGGATGTTGCTGTAGACGACGGATCTCTTGGTGGCGTCGAGCCTTTTGACCTCACGGGAGGCACCCAAGTAGAAGCTGGCCATGGCCACAAAGAGCACCACAAGCTCAGGGAGCGCTATGGCGAACCAGGGGACGTAGATGATGCAGAGAATGAAGACGCCCGCCACGTTGGCGGTGGCGTAGAACACCAAGCGGAGCTGGTTGCCGAATTCGTTGTCGAGAACGTCGGTGTCCTTGGTGAAGCGATTGATGATTCGGCCCATGGGTGTGGTATCGAGGAAAGACATGGGCACGCGGCAGATTCGCTCGGCGGCAAGGACATTGAACACACGAGACGCTGTGTTGGAGACGTAGCTGATGAGCGCAAACTCTCCCGCGAGGAGGAGCACAGCTACCACCGTAAACATGGCGTAGAGCCCCATGTAGGTGCCCTGGGAGAGCTGGGGGAAGCGATCGGAGATCCAGAACGAGAGCCAGGTGTTGCTGAAAAGCGAGCAAAAGGCCGCGAGGGCCATGCTGGCACCCAATAGAAGGAGCACCAAAGCAGGGGGGAAGGGGCCTGACCCACACTGGATGAGCCGGACGTACACACGGAGCGGGATGCTGTTGACGGCCTGGCGCTCGCGCTGGACCAACGTGCCGTCGGCGGCCGGGCCCTTCGATGAGGGCTCACGTGCATGCTCCTTGTGGCTGGGCCCCGACCCAGGGCCCTCCTTTTGGCCATCGCCCTCCTTTGCGCTATCTCCCTCCGTCTTCCCTCCCTTCTGTTGATCAGCCCCGAACTGCAAAAATTTCACAAAATGCGGCACATTCTGGAGCTCCGCAAGGGTCCCACACACGAGCCGGCCCCGCTCCATGAACACCACTCGGTCCGCCTCGGCCACGAGCGAGAGCTGGTGCGTGGCTAGCACCCGCGTGGTGCCGCTCAAGAAGCCAACGAGACACCGCTGCACGATGTTGCGGCCCACCTTGGCGTCTACGGCGCTGAGCACATCGTCCAAGAGAAGCGTCAGGGGTCTCTTGTAGAGCGCACGTGCCAAGCTGAGCCGCGCCTTCTGGCCCCCTGAGAGTGTGACCCCTCGCTCACCAACCTCGGTGAGGTCGCCCGCCGAGAGCTGGGCCAAGTCTTCGTCGAGACAGCAGGCCCACACCACCTGGGCGAAGAGGTCTGGGTCGTAGGGGGAGCCGAAGGTGATGATGTTGCGCACGGTGGCGTTTTGCACCCAGTTCAGCGCGCACAACAAGAGCGGCGGCACCTGGACCTCGCCCAGGGTGTGGGTCATGAAGCCTGCGAGCGCCTGTAGGAGCGAGGACTTGCCACAGCCAATGGGCCCCACCACCACCACGAACTCGCCAGGCGAGATGCTGAGGGTGATGTCAGAGAGCGAGAATGGGGAGGATCCCAGAGCGAGCGAAAGATTATCCTGAGTGTCTGGCTCCGACTTCGTTTCCGGCACCGACTCTGTCTCATACCCTGGTTTCTCCTGCTCTTTCTGCACCCTGTGGTCTTTATGCTTTTTCAGCTTTTTCTTCTTTTTCTGCTCTTTCTCGTCTTTCTGGTCCTCTATCGTCTCCCAGACGAAGGACGCGTTTTTGAGGTCGATGGTGGTCCCCGTGGCACGCTCTCGCCGCTTTTCGCACGCGTTCAAGAAACCCGCCACCCGCGAGAACCCGATCATCATGTCCGTGAGGGCTGGCACTGCTAGGGGAAGGTAGAGGATCTGCAGATTCAAAACGTTGAAGAGGGAGATGGAGGCGAAGATGGCGCCGGCGGACTTTCCGCTGGGGTCTAGGGCGTAGAGAACAAGGAACGCCACCATGTAGGAGATGGAGCTCAAGGAGATGGAGATGGCGGTGATGACGTTACGGACAGACTGGATGGTTAGCACATGGCCCATTTCCTTGGATCTGAGGTGGGCGATTTTGGCAATGTACAGCTCCTCCCAGGAGTAGTATTTGATGATTTTGAGGTTATAGAGCACCTCCTTGATGGCGTTGATGCGGGCATCAGTGTAGGGGATGACCTTGCGGCGAAGGGCGCCCAATTGGCGGGCGAAGAGAGCGATCGCAAAGAGAAACGCTACTAGCACCGCTATTCCCACAACGGCAGAGACCTTGATGTTTATCACGAGGAGAACTATGGCTAGGACGGTGGGGAATATGAAGGTGAAAATGTAGGGCAAGTAGGTGATGGCAAAGTCGATTTTGGAGAGGTCGGACCCGATGATGGACGAGATGGTTCCGGTGGGGTAGGCCAGTCTCCCTTTCTCGCTGAGACGTAGCGACTTGTCGAACATGAGCTTGGTGAGTACCGAGCGAACCTGGCACCCGGTGAGGGTCGACCGGTACAAGAATTGGTTGTTGAAGATGGAGGCAAATGCCGACACCACCGAGGTGCCAATCGCGTATCCTACGCCCACCTGGACCCTGTGGTGAGGCTCCCCCAGCTCTTTGACAAAGTTCACGAGTGCCCGAACAAGGAGCGAGTTCAAAATGAGCGAGACACTGGAGACGGTGAGACACACGCACGCGGTCAAGTACTGCCAGAAAAAAGTCTCCACGAACGCCGCTATGAGGGTGTTTCTGGTTATGATGTCGGTGTTCTGGCGAGCGAGCCTGCGGTTCAAATTGTGCTCCAAATTCGCAGCCATCTGCTCGGCGGACACCAGCTGCGACACCACGAACAAGTCCGCCGCCTGGAGCGTGCGGATGTACCCTACGCGAAGGAGGGGGTTGAGCCAGGAGAACAGAATCTGCAGATACAAATTGCGGAGCCCGGAGGGGAACGGGCGGCGCTCGGACTCGAGCGGAACAGGAGGCACCTTGTTGGTGAAGAAGCGGCTGAGAAGCCGCGACTGTTTCACCAACACCTCGCCCTTTTCAGGGTCCACTTTCTCTGGATTTTGCGTCATGACTTGCTATGATTGCCAGGATTCAGCTTCAGATGGGGCAGAAATGGTGATGTCCTAGAAGTCAACGAGAACCCTATGGTATTATATAGCGCTTTCTGTGTGCAGTTCCAAGCTCCGATCGCCGAGCTAACGGCGAGAGAATGGCGTCGAAACTTTTGGTGAATCGACAGTGACCTGCAAATTGTGTATCTGCACATGATTGGGGACTAATGATGGACCTGTGGGCGAATTTTAAGCGAATTGACCTCATAGCGGTGTTGGGGCCTGTCGAATGGTCTGTGCTGGAGGTATGGAGTTTCGGATATAAGCGCGTGAGAGATGAGGGTCTGTAGTTTGGCAGAGCGTCATAGGTGGGCAGGGCCTGTAGTATGTTAGGGTCTGAGTTGAGCATAGGTTCCAATTTGGCCAGGGCTTGAGATGGAAGCCAACCTTTGCTCAGGTTTGGGTCCAGGAAAGCCATAGACTAAGCCGAGGCGGATGTCTGGGTGTCTGACTCTCGGCCTTAATTCCGAGCCGAGCTGGTTCCGCCGCTTGTGAACTATCGCTGAGACTCGCGAATCTCTTGCCATAGCGCCTTCTCTCGCTAAGCCACCACTACATCCCTGAGCTCTCAAAGCGGCCGCAAACTGCGCACGAGACACAGGATCCTCTAGGCTCCGGGTGCAGCGAGAAAAGCTCCACGCAGTGGCCCTGACCCTTCATGGAGCCCCTGCGGATCAGCTGCGGAGTGCACATCACACCGTCAAGTTATTTATTCATTGATTTTTCAAGGCGCAACAAACGCTGCGGCCCTTGAGGTCCGGGACCAAGGGCACTAGGACCTCACGCTTTCCAAGTCTATTCTTCGCTAAACGCCAGGCCTTAGATCGTGGGTCTGGAATATGGCCCGATGGGCAAATTGTTTTCTCTGACTCCCGCTCTGTCTTCCCCTTTCCCCCTTTTCCCTCTCCCTTCCTACACCTTTATATGTCATATATCTTCCTATCTAACCGTCCAAGGAGTACCCAAGCTCCTGGCCCTCGAACTCCTTGGCCAACTGCTCCAATTTGGACCGTAAAAGCACCAAGTTGGGCTCCTCGGGCTTGAACCGGGGCAACCACTTGGCCACTCCGTGCTGCAACACACCCTTGGCACGGGTCTTGCCATGGTCAACATGGCCGTACGATCCGTGCAAAGTGATGCGCTTATTGGCCGATTTGTAAGCTGCTCTATGCAAAATGTTGCTGTTGTAAAAGACAATGTCACCGGGCTTCAATTCCACGAAGATCTGGCCCTCAATGTACTCCTTGCGGTTGTCATTAGAGGTCTTCTCGCGCTCCTCGGCGTTGCGGACTCTGTTGTGCGATCCAGGGATCACGATCAAGCATTTGTCGTCTGTGAGAGCCAAGTTGAATTGGGTGCCAGCATAGGGGTCCTGCAATAACTGCTCAGCCTCCTGTTCTGGAGTCACCTCGGGCTTGATGTAGTCACGGTGCCAGTCCAACTCGAAGTCGGTCAAGGGGTTGATCAACATGTTGAACAATTCCATCGAAAGGCCATTTTTGTCGGTCTGGAGAATATCTCCTGCGATTGCCAAGATCTTGTCGGAGCTGTAGCACTCCTGGAAGGGCACCGAGAGCTCCTTGAGGTCTGGGTGAAGAAGCGCCGACACGCCCCAGATGTCCGGGCTGAAGTTCTTGGGCCAGGGCGGGAATTGCTTGCCTCTGGTTCTGACCTCTTTCCACTCGCCAGCTCTTGCTAACGCCACCACCTTGTCGGCAGCGTCCGAGTAGCGGGCGATTTCGTCTGGCGTGAGGAAGCCTCTCACGATGGAGAAGCCATCCTTAGCGATCTGGTCGTGGTGGGTGGACGAGAGGGGGTGGGGCATTGTAAAACGAGAACTAGAGTACCTGGTGGGAATAGATGAAAATTATCAGTTCCTAGACCTTTATATATCTTATCTACCCCACAATCTCCACTTTGACATCAACGGTATCGAAACCTCAAGGGCTCAATGTAACCGTCAGAATGCAACGTGCGGAAATGCAACGTGCGAAAAATGCAACGGTGGCAGCGAATGGGGCCAGAGAGAGCGACAGTGCGATCGGATCTCAGCCGGAACCTGAACGGAGCTATCGCAGCCTTTAACTGGGGGATCTGCTGATTTTTCTGGTGCCATTTCTGCATCCAATTCCCTATCGTTATCGCCATGTCCACAATCCGCTGGGGCATCCTCGGAGCCGGCAATATCCTGGGGCAGTTTGTTCGCGACTTGGGTCTCAATAACTCCCGCGCAGGCGAAATCACCCACATAGTGCAGTCAATTGGCACTTCATCCACCACTAAGGGGCACGATTTTGTGGCGAAAAACGAAATCTGTGCCGCCAACAACGGCGGGGTCGAGCCGGAGGTGCAGTCGTACGCCGAATTTTTCCTCAATGACGCCGTAGACGTGGTGTACATTGGCACTCCGCACCCTCTTCACCGACGCCAGGCGCTTGAAGCGCTAGAGCACGGGAAGCACGTCCTCTGCGAGAAGCCGGTGACGGTAACGGGGGACAGCGCGCGCGAGATCGTCGCTAAGGCCAAGGAGAAGGGCCTCTTTTTCATGGAGGCGGTATGGACTCGGTTTTTCCCCTCGGTGCAGTTGCTTAGACACCACATCTTTGAGAATCGCACCATCGGCGACGTCAAGCGGCTCTTGGTGGACTTCTGTTTCCGGGCAGAGATCGAGAAACTACCACCCAGTTCTCGCGTGCGCGACCTTCAGTTGGCGGGGGGCGCCTTGCTTGACATTGGCGTCTACACCCTCACCTACGCACGCCTTTTGTTGGACAGGGGCGTAGGGAGCGGGGCTGCCAAGTTCGAGGTGAAGTCGTTCCTGACCCTTGACGAAGTCGACGGCGTGGACTACGCGACGTCAATGCTCGTGCGGTACCAGGGGGGCGCCCAGGCGATTTTGAGCTGCTCCAACTGGTCCGATGTAGAGGGGCCGTTCCTCACGCTTGAGGGTTCCGAGGGGAAGGTTCAGATGTGGGCGGCCAACGCTGCGTGCCCTAAGAAATTCCGCATCACCTTCTACGATGGCCGCGAGCCGGTGGACTACGAGGACACCAGCGGCTTCCACGGGTTCATCTACGAAGCGAATGCAGTGGCGCGGGACATCTTGGCGGGCCGGGTCGAGAACGACACCATGCCGTGGGCCGAGACGCTTCTTGTGATGGACACGATGGATGCAGTTCGCCGGGAGAACGGCTTGGAGTATCCTGAGGGGATAGAGTAGAGGCGGAGTTAGGGGTGGTGAAGGCAGGGAAATTGCCAGGAAAATTAGAGCCAGAACTGAGAGAGAAGAAAACGGAAGTAGAGGAAGGTGTAGAGGAGAGCGACCTGAGACGGTGGAGGATGCAAGAAGAGGGAGGACGCGAGAGGAAGAAGGACGCGAGCGGAAGGCATAAGGTGAGCAGCGAAAAGTTGGATCCAGCACTTGGTAGAGAGAACAGTGACGAGACTGTGAGCCGAAAAGGTTGAACCCCAACCTCGTCACAATTTGAGTTGTGGCTTCCTTTGGGGCCATGGCGATTATCCAGCCCCAGCTTCTCCAGTCTCCAGCCCCATCTCCAGTTCCATTCTCCTGCCCCAGAACTGCGCACTGTGGAGGCTTACGCCATTGTCTCAGTACGATCCGCTTTGCCAGAACCGCCTCCGATTTCCCAAATCTCACCGAATTCCGCCAATTCCGAACCTTTCCAGAACGTCCCAGCTCCTACTCACTCGCCCCAAATGTCAGAGCCCTATACCCTCCTCTGCCCCCTTGGCACCCTCACGGGCTCAGTGTACCGCACCCTGGACGGCGCGCCCCAGAACGTCACCTTCTTCCAGGTGCCCTACAGCGAGCGCTTTTCTGGCGGAAATCGCTGGAAAAGGCCCGTGCCGCTCCCCGAGTCCTTCGACTACTCAGGGGACTACCAACGGGCGGGCCTACGGGCACCACAGCCCGAGGTCAGTGGCGAGATAGCGCTGGTGTTGCAGAGCGCGCCCTCGCACGAGGATATCAACACCTTGAACGTGTGGGTGCCTGGAGAAAAGCCCCCGAGGGGCGGATTTCCGGTGCTCTTCTACATCCATGGCGGTTGGCTCCAGTACGGCGATCCCTACCACTTCGAGAGCCCAAACCACGCGCAGTTTGGGCACGATCTAACCAAGTACATCGTGGTATCAGCAGGCTATCGCTTGAACGTCCTCGGGTTTCTTACCAGCTCCGAGCTTCTAGAATATGACCCAGAATTGTCCAATTTGGGATTCTGGGACCAGCGGGCAGCTCTAGAATGGACGTACCGCAATATCGAGCATTTTGGTGGCAACCCACAGTTGGTCACCGTGGGCGGGCTCAGTGCAGGCGCCTACTCGTCCTTTTTCCAGTTGGCCTACGAATTGTACCACCCTGATGTGCCCCAGATAATACGTCAGGTGGTGCAGTTTTCCAATGCAATTTTGGTGCAGCCCAAGACCGTGCGGGAGGTTGATGAACAGTACCAGGAGTTGCTCGAGCGGACCGGGATCGCTAGGGATTTGCCAGTGGCCCAGAAATTGGCCCAGTTGCGGGCTATCCCCGCCGCCCAATTGATGGAAATCCTCCCTACTATGACCCTCCATACGTTTCGGGCGGTTACTGACGATTTGTTTGTGCCAGCGTCGTTGCTCAGTGACATCGCTAGCGGGCGGTTCTCGCAGAAGCTCGCCACGAAGAGAAACTTCCGCTTTGTCATTGGAGAAGTTTCCAATGAGCCCTATTTGTACTCCATTTTGGACACCCCCGAGTCCCACAGTGCTCTTGAGACGCAGATTGAGAACTACTACCCACGGAAAGTGGTGAAGGTGTTGCTTGAGCACTACGTTGGGCGGAGCGCCTCTGACCCAGAACAGAGCGCCTCCGGTCCAAACCAGAGCGCCTCTGAGTCAGACCACAACGCCTCCGCCCCCACGCTAAAGCGCCTATTTGGCTCCATTATCAGCGACGGACAGGTGTACGCCTCTTCGCGGGGCTTCATCCAAAAATTGGTGGCCGGCGGGTTCCCAAAAGAGAACATCTTCCGTTATAGAGTCGCTTATAGGCCCCAGCACGTCGACCAAACTCTTGATAGCGCGCTAGGTGTTATCCATGGCGGCGACCAGGTGGTTTGGTTCCCTTCCTCCGAGACTACAATAGCGGAAAAAAAAATCATTGAGCGGTTCATCCGGCCATTTACTGAATTCATAGCCTTTTCGGACAAGGTGGAGTGGGGCACTCACAGCGAGAAGCAGTACCGCTTTCTCTCTTCGGAGGGAACCACGAGCGTCGTGGACGATCCCCACTGGGAGTGGGGTACCAAAGTAGCCCTGGCGGTGTACGGGGCTCAGCTAGAGTAGAAATGCGTGAAATAGACAGCGTAGAAATTAGATCGTAGAAAATCGGGTGCTAGGCCAATACCGGATCCGGAGAAGAAAATTATTTTGCGAACCCATTTTGGGCAATTGTGTGGGGGCCTCTTGTCATAAGGTGTCAAATGTTAAAACATGTGCTCCACAGCCTCAAGATATTACGCTTAGATCATATTTTGCGAATTTCCTCAGCGAGTAATACGCGCCGATACTTAGCGCGACAAGTGGGGAAGAATAGGCGCTCACGAGAACTTCATGACCATCCAAAGTATTAGCGGATAGTCGGATACGACAGTGAGCAGAAAATGGGGTTGAAATAATAGGATGCCGTTTTTAGAATGCCGCTAGCCGCTGCATTAAGTAATGACCGCCTATCAGCGCGCGTAATGTTCAAATAATAAATTAGTATCTTGATGGAGTGGGGACGCTGGAAAGGCAGTGGAGAGCCAGTGCAAGGCCAGTAGAGAAGGCTTAATGCCAAGCTTCTTGTGGCACTACAAACATCGTGGCCTCAGCTGATACAATCAGATATAACCTGAAATTTGCGTGCCCATTAAGCTGATCTAGGTGGATCACTGTTGAACGGCTCGATAGAAGCTCCCGATAAGATAAGAGTAAATGAAGTCCACAGTTTATTCGCAGCCTTCGATAGTTATTATTGTAAATTTTTTAGCTTGAAGTGCTGCTGTCGTCAGGTTCATTCGGCGATAAGCCATGGAGGTGTGTCGCATAGCATTCCGCATTGGGTGGTAAGCGCACTGGGCAACTTATCAGTTTTCCGAGCGTTAGCGGCTTTGCTTAATCCGCTATCAAGAAATGTACAGCCTTATCGAATTACAGTGAGAAAAGCTGTCAAAACTATGAGCTCCAAAGCTCATCATAGAGAGTTTCAGAAGTGCATCAACACTCTGGGGTGGCCCCAGCGCCGTGCAGAGCCATGCGAGAGTAGTAGAGATGGCACCCCCACTTTTCTCCAAAGTGGGGGGGCTCTCCGCACCAACTCCGAACGGTTCCTGTGATACCAACAATGCTATCAGTCCAGACTAAAATAGGCAACAAATCGCGCCGATAACAATGCACTATATAAGCAACGCCAAATTCCACAACTAACAGAGCTGATCACCAGCAATGACCTCCTCCTCTGACGAACTCGTACCCGGAACGATCCACCTCGTGGATCTCGAAGGCATCTTCCATGTCAAAAAGGGAGATAACGCCATCAGCAATGTTATCTTACTTCCCCAACCATCTTCCAACCCCAACGATCCTCTCAGATGGTCTAAGCGTAAGAAGGGCCTCCAGTTTGCCCTTCTTTGGTTCTGGGCCTTCATGGCTGCGGTGGCGGTGGGCTGGTTCGGTCCTGCCTTCACTGTGTGGACAATCGACTTAAACTGCACTTTTGATCAGCTCAATGTGGCCACAGCCTTCGTTTTCTTGTTCTTGGGGCTTGGTGTCATTCTCTTACAACCCACAGCTCTCAAGTTGGGCCGTCGATTCGTGTATATCGTGTGCACGTGCATCTTGATTGTGGGAGCCATCCTCGGATCTCAGTTAAAGAGTGTTAAGGTATTATATGTGGTCAACTTGCTTGGTGGATTTGCCGCCGCTCCCTGTGACTCGCTCGTGGAAATCTCCACCACCGACGTCTTCTTCCAACACGAAAGGGCCCAGTACTTGTCTTGGTTTGTTTTCGCCTTGTATCTTGGTACCTTTTTGTCGCCAGTTGCTGCTGGTAACATCATTGAGTCCGTCAACTGGCAATGGTGCTACTATGTGATGCTCATCATCTTTGTCTGCTTGCTTGTGGTGCAGATCTTCTTCATGGAGGACACTACATTTGAGAGACACGAGTACGACCGTGAGGTGGAAGAGGAGATTCTTGAGCAGATCAAGAGTCGCCAGTCGCAGATCGCCAGTGCTCAGAGCAAGGAAGACAAGGCCGACAACATCCAAACCGAGATTGCAGAACTGCTGAACACCTACGAGGACGATGTCGACTACCTGATCCCATTGCGCTCGCGTCTTGAAAAGATGAGACTCATTGAGAGGGAATACACTGACACCCGCTCATGGATTACCATCTTTTACCGTCCCTTCTTCTTGTGCACTTTCCCCCCCGTTCTTTGGGGTGGCTTGGTTTACGGCTGTCAGATTATGTGGACTGCCCTTTTGAACACCACCCAGTCCATGATCTACGCTGGTGAAACCTACAACTTCAGCACCAGAATGGTGGGTTTGACCAATCTCAGTACGTGTCTTGGTGCCGCATTCGGTACCCTCTATGGAGGAATCTTTGTGGATTGGCTCACTCTTAAGCTTGCCAAGCGCAACAAGGGTATTTTGGAACCAGAATTCAGATTGTACGCCACTGTTCTCCCCTTCGTTTTTAACGCTGCTGGATTGGTCGCCTACGGAGTGGGTGCCGCCAGCGGAGCCCACTGGATTGTTCCTGTGATTGGTCAATTCTTACTTGGATTCTCTATGGCCTCATCTGGAGGTATCACCTTGACCTACGTGGTGGACTGCTACCCCAAATTGGCCAGTGAGAGTTTGGTATTGATGTTGTTCCTCAGAAACATGATCGGATGTGGTTTCACATTTGCTATTTCACCCTGGATCGCCAGAAACGGTTTGAGTACAACCGCCTGGTTAATGTTCATGATCGCTGTGGTGGTCAATGGAAGCTTCATTCTCGTGATCCGTTTTGGTAAAACCTTCAGAAGATGGACAGCTGCCAGGTACGAGCAGGTCTCTGATCCATTGTTTGGTGAATTGTTCAAAAAGGACTTGAAGAGAAGGGAGAAATCCTAACTGCTGGCTCAGAATAAATGCGTTTAATAGAATTTGTAATAAGGTTAATTTCTATTGACTAATCTGCCTTTTTCTTGGCCGCTTTGGCTATCTGCTATCTCGGCAAAAGGTTTGGTCAAATTCAAAAACCCCAATACGATCTTGTCCAATAAAAATCTGCTGAAGTAGTTCACAATAAAATTTCCTATAGAGGAGCCGGACCCTCTATAAGAACGGAAATAGTTGTTACAAAAAAACAGCCACCCGTATATGGCGCTCTCCACATCATTGACAGCAGCTTTGGCATAAGCCGAAAGCTTGCTCAATCTGCTGTTGTCAAAATTGCTTGTCATCACTTCCACGATATCCTCACCGTTGACCCTGTAAAGCGAATTATCTTTCAATTGGGGCACTGGTAACAGTAAACCCTCTGTGTTGATCCCTCCAGTAACGATGTCTATGACCTTGACTCGAAATGGTTTCAATTCCATAGCAATCGTGCTAGCATAAGAGTTAATGGCCGCCTTGGAACCTCCATAGGCGCTAAAAAAGATTGTGGGCAACAACCCCGAAACGGAGCTGGTAAAGACAATAACGCCTCTGGAATTGATCAACAATTTTGAAAACTCCCGGATTAATCACATGGTCCAAAGGTATTGACCTCATAAATGTATCGTATTTGTTCCTCTGAAGCTTCAATTCCAGGAACAATCAATGGGACCCCGGCATTGTTGTACAAAATATCTATCCGACCCGCTTCTGCTTCGATTGGGGTCTTTGCAGCAAGAACACTTTCAAGTGAAGACACATCGAGAGCTATGGGCGTGACTCCATAAGTTTTAAGGGTTTCCATCCGTTCAACTCTGCGAGCCCCAGCGTAGACTTTTGTAGCCTCTGTTGGCAAACTCAATGCTGAGAGCATAACCAATTCCCGATGAGGTGCCGGTAATAAGAACAACCTTTTGTTGGGTTGAAGAAGATGACATGGCAAATTAAGTGATACTTCCAGTCACATTATTTTGACAGGGTTTATGTGCCTCATATATATTAATGATGCCATGAAGAATTAGATACGAAATTAGAATCCGGAACGGTAACTGTTTGGTCCGTTGTTCCCGGAAGCTTGTTACCGCCGGTAACTATGCGGACATAGCGAGGCGCGTGATAACCTTGGATGAGAAGAGATTTAGATCGCTAAATGCTCCTATCTAAAAAGCATTTGAATTTCTCGTTCCAATAATTGGTTCTTAATTCTGCTCGCGTTCGGTGAATTCAAATGTGTTTCCTTTTTGACGTCTAGCACCTGTTTACTATCAAAATCGTATCTACCCTCAAGCGAAACCATCAAAGTTGAACACATTGTACATGGTTTTATAATGTTTGCCAGATGGTTTATATCTGAGAGCAGAGTAGTTCATAAGTAAAATTGCAGAAGTGTCCTTTCAGTCGTATAATTTATGACGTCACTATTGCAATGTCATAAATGTTTGATTGCAGACTTGAAATATATTCTCCTCAGCTTCAACGGCGTTCTTGATATTTTTCTTTTTTCGCAACATGAAAGTTCTGCGTGACTCAGCTTGACAATTGTTTACCCTTACTCTATGCCGGTTATGTAGAGTGCTGTTCAATGGCTGCAAAATGGTGATGAGAAGATGGACTGCGATTTCGATTCCTGCTGAACATAAGGCACGGAATACAAACTCAACTTACTTGAATTCAGAAGATAAGCCAATGAGTTCGTGTTACTTTTTTAAAATAAGAAATGAGGGTACTCTATTTCCCCACACCCACTGCAGATGCAACGCTTATTGTATTTGCCCTAGTCTTCGATAAGGTACGCAAATGCTCTTTGAATATTATCTACGTGGTGACAGTTTAAAACTCAAACAATACTGCATCTACTGTATATGCGTGAGCGCTTCTGATCATTTGAAACACTTCAGCCCCATTCACTATAATTCCTTCGGCCCCAAATATCAAGATGTAACAAGGAAATGTTCAGGAAAACGCCCAAGGAAGCGTTAGTTGAAAGCTCCAATACTATTAGGAATAAACGAGCCCCATAAATATAGGGAGAAATATGATATCACCTGTGGTTAGGTAGGAGCCTCTTTTATGTGCTTTCTGGCCCGAAAGTAAAAGAGCTACCCTAGGTGGTATATTCTGTACTTACAAGGCATTCCAGACTATGAAAACGGGATTTGTAAAATAAGAAACTTCTCTTCGTACTCGGAATTAAATTCCTGCCCTGAAAATTGTAACTTGTTTAGGATATTCATACTGGGGGTATGCTGAGATTAGGGAATTCTTCTGATGTGATGGTGGGACCGCTGACTGGATAAAATCTGCATATCGGCAAAAGTAATGCCGGGAAACTTTTTGCCGCGCTTATCATATATATTGTATTTTAGTTTTCGCATTTTATTACAAATAACCTTCGGTGCATATAAAAAATACTTGAATGAATAAGATCGCTGAGATGTTGCAAACTGATAAATGTAGTCTAGGAGCATTTGTTCTAATATTTTGTAAACGATCTACTTGCACTATAACTTTCTTTTATTCAAAGAAATTATAATTTGCATGTAGAGTATTTTTGTTTCCAAAATAACCTATATCTTGACACTTTCAATCATCATCACTCTTCGTAATATTGCGCATCTGTGAGATCCAGAAAACTAAAAATGATTACGAGATGGGTACTTTTCTCTCAGCACAATTTGCACAAAAAATAACTCAATGAAATGTACCTGCTCATAAGGTATGCCGAATTATTATCCGCTGGAAGCCTGTCTATTATTATGTCAATGCCTTTGGCTTATAAATCTAGCAAAGGAGATAACGCAGAAAGAGATGCGCACTCATAATGATGCTTCACTAGTACAATAAAATCATATATTTCAAAGACTGACAAACCCTACTAAATACTTCCTACAGCTAAATCGTTCCAATGTTTCTATTTACAATATATTAGGATTAGCTCGCATTTCGCAGAATTGAAGAATAGTTTGTACATTACAAGAGCAGAACAGTGCTCGTGATTTATCTTGGTCGAAAAAATATTTTGCAGTTCGAAGTGCTTGAAATGACAATAAGGATGAGCCTCGTCATGCCTTTATGCTTGAAAAACCAACATCATCTGATCCCTTCTGTTGTTAATGCTCTGCCTTCTTTTTACGTTGTGCGTAGTAGGATGTCAGTAAAGTTGGTATTTACGCTTTGGTTCTGGATGCCAAGCAAAACGCTCACAAAAAGCAAGGCAACCGATCTATGTCGTGGAATACTTATGACATTTTGCGCGCAGTAATCTCATTGGGACCGAGCCGTCGCCCGTACATAGGCTCCTTACATACGAACTTCAAAGACAAATCCCCACTTCTGAGAAGCACTATAATCCTTTCTTTCCTTAAAATATCTTGAGTCTCATGCTGGAGTCTTGTAACCAGATACGAGTATAACTCCGAAATGCGTCAGAAATAGGTACTGTGAGGAAAATATTTCTCATTCAAGTTTCATAAGCCGATTGGATTATGAGGCAAGTACTCCCGCTACTGCTAAGGCAAGCATTGCTTCGTTATTATTGATGGCATTCGCCCTCTTCATTTGATTTTTGCCGTCATGGCTTTATTTCCTGAGATACCTTGTTTTATTCATCTCAAATTTTTTCGGATTAGTTCTTCGCCATATTTATCTTTCTTCGTCCCTGGCTTAAAAGCTAGTTCCTCAACCTTACTGACTAATGTTATTCTTCGTCACTATTTAATTTCTTCAATATATTTCTTCTGATATACATCGTGTCCGTAGTCTGATGTCGCGCGAACTTCTTGGC